>OU015469.1:13725761-14133261 GCA_907164805.1 Brachyptera putata
GCTGTTAATTTTCTATATTTTCTATAATTTTCCTAAATAGGCCTACTAGTGTGGCAATTTTGTTTATTTATTTATTTAATTGATGTTTTGGACTCACTTAAACGTGACAGTTTTCTTATTTTTTATGTCACATAATTAGAACACATCATTTTTTCCATTCAATAATCGGATGGGCGTAAGGAAAGAAAGACAACCAATCGGTCCAAATCGGTTTTATGTCTATAATTTGTATTTTCATGCAATATTTCCAGACAAAACTCATCAACTATGTTCAAAATGTATTGGGTATAGATTGGGGTGGGTGGCAATAGATTGGGTAGAAATGTTTTGGGTAGTCGGGTAGATTTTGAGAGATTGACGGTTGAAAATACCCATAAAAGCAATATATCGAAAAAGTGCCAAATATTATCATCCGAAATAATTTGAAATATTGTTAGGACAACAATGACGAACATGTTTGACAAGTGTAATGAAAATCGGATATATTTCAAAACCAAGTTCCATAGATTTCTCACATTCCATAAATATAAATATTTATGACTAATACAACTCATGCGGTGCATTTTCCTAGTTATAATAAATGTTTCCAATGAAGAACTCAATTTATATAATTGATTTACATTAATATATTTGTCCCAATTTCAAAATATTTTCAACTTATGTTATGTGTAGGCGTATATCCATTCTGAAAAGAAAATTACTATATTTTCCACATTATTTTACGCTCATCTATCAACGCTATGAAAATGGAAAGTGTAATTTCCTAATGCCATCTCGCATCCGTGTGTCTATGCTTCGTTTTTACAACCACAATAGGCTGAATGGGTTAGAACTGACATTACTCAACCATTGGTTTTTACAACACCCAACAACTTGCCATGACTTGGGGAGCTTTTCAGGACACTCAAAACACTAATGAGAGCCTCACTTTGATTAAAATAAAACATCCCCAGTTTCACCATTATCTTATTTTATCTCCGAGATACACATCTGTCAACTTTCGTATTCTTATTTTCTTTATATATTATATACTTGCATCCACAAAAGAAAAAGGTGTCTACCAACTGAATAATCATAAAAACTTGACTAATTATAGATACACTCACTCATTGCTGAAACATTTAAGATTTTGTAAGATGTATTTGTGTTTGTTATCGTAAATCTCGTCCTGAAAAATCGTTTATACTTTCAAAATATATATCGATATAATTTGATATTTGTGTTTGTTATGTTGGTAGACAGTCTACAATCTATCGTGAATACAACTGTTTTCTTTTACCGACTCACAACAATCCATTTTGGCCCCTTGGAAATTGCGAACACGCCAGATCTCTGTCGAGTGATCTTGAAGGCCGTGTGTCTAGAGAGAGATCCAACAATCGGGCGTACACGATTTTAATGACGAGCCTACTAATTGCCTTTCCTCCCCTCCCCTCCCCTCTCGGCGAACTCTTTTACACTCTTTTATCCGTATATATAAAGAAACAAAAAACACGTGCCGGGAACAGTAAAAAGAAAAGAAGCCCCCCCCCTCCCCCCTCCTACCCCCACCCACTTGTAACTTGCGTGTAGTACTCGCGCGTGTAATTAGTAACATGGGAGTTTTAAATTATCTTTCAAAAGGAAGCAGCACACTTTGTTGTCTATTAGGCGAGCTTGGTGGTATGTGTGCGAGAGAGAGCGAAAAAGAGGAAGAGAGAGAACATGATGATTATATTAAACATTCCGTAGTAATATCGTAAAAATTCTCGTGAAATAGTACACATACATAACAGTTTTTTGGTATGATTTTGAAACAGGAAAGTTTGTATTTGAATAGAGGCCTAAATAGGAAACAGGAAGATGGCATATTTTTGTCTGGTGGAAAATACAACTGGAAAATTATTGACAAATAAACTTTAATACTGATTGGTGGATGGACACAATTTAGTAGATATTGTTGTTCACTTATTAAAACAATATGTGATATCGTATGGAAGAATCTTACAGATAGAAAACGTTTTGGTAACAAAATAATCTATAGCCTATATTAGAGTAGCAATATTCGGACTTTTATTTAACTGGTGACGTTTCTGTTTATTGGTGAATAATATCTGTCATTCATTTAGGTCACACTTTGTCACCTTTAATATAAGAAAGAGCTTCCCCATATTCTTCGAAAGAACTCGCTTTTACTTGAAATCTCTCAGTTTTCCCCTCTTGTTTCTTTATACCTTCTTCTTTCGCTATATTATACTTAACTTATATTTTTCCATAACTAAACAAGGCAACACAAATTCCAGCTTTTATTATGGGCGAGTTGAAAGGAGGGATACAAAGGCTGAATGGAAAGAAGACTTTCATATTTGCATGATGGTTATATTTTTATTTAGAAATTATTTACTTTTTCATATCGTATAATTTGTGTTGCTACTTGTTGTTGGGGATGTTTTCTTTTTTAAATGACTAGACAATTTGTTTTTAAATAATTTAAAAGTTTGTATTCGCGGTTTTCTTGCTCCGTTAAAATACACTCTTTTGAAGAAATATGGAGCCTCTTTTTCATTACTTCTTATATCTGTATATACCCTGATTACGAGATGGTTATTGTAATTACATAAATACATGAAATGGTATTTACACAATAATAATTATTAAAATGTATGACTTCTATTTTCAAAACAAATTAAAAAAGCTTCTATATAGACGAACGCAGTAAAAACTTATGATTTTTTCAGCTTTTTGGTTGGCATGACAACCGTACTAGTATATAATACTATAATCTTCAAAAGGAATAGACAATAATACCAAGGTTCCAAAAGAAAATTAATACTGTTGTTACGAAAAAACTAATCTACGATAATATTTCAAACATGAACGGTCTTCCTAACCACAAAGAAAAACCATTAATTTCAAGATAAGAACCTAACATTTTCTCAGGAATAATATTTCACGCCCAAACAAATACAATCCCAAAACTCACTCAACAATCTAAATTATCCCCAATATAGAGATCTTTTTTCCGTATACATTCCATTTTCAAATATCCTACACTGTTTTCTTTCTAATATAAATATAGGTCTATAGAAGGCTTATATATTTCCATTTTCTCTGAATAATTTTCACAGCCCTCTTGATAAATCACAATATTCTTATAAGTAAGCTTATTCGCCCGGGCAACAGTACCGTATAATATTTTCAAGATTTTATTGTTATCATTGGTATATAGAGAGAGGGAAGGCCGGGATATAGTAAGGGAAGATCTAAGGGAGGAAAGGGGGGCATCTTACGGGAGCTTTAAGGGAGCGATGCGTATTATTTCTTATTACTTGGAGGGGAATTTTCTGATCTGTCTGAAAGCTTTGTGTATATATACCTCGTGGATAATATTGAGTTTGAGTTCGGTGTCCTGTGTTTTATATACCCCGATGTGAGTGGGAAGAATGCGTCAGTGTATTCTAGTCAAAGCTTATATGAGTGCACATCCCTTTGTCTTACTTGATTTGTACAGGGGATGGGAGGTCAATTTTGGCAGGAGTGTATATAGGAATTTGGTGATATATCAGTTTTTGTTCAAGTGATGTTGCTTTTGAACGGTTTGATATATCAGCAGTTTAATTTAATTTGGTGGGCACGCATATCATTTTGATACTCACAAATCTGTAGCCATTTTAGAGATTTTACTCAAATGTCTACTTCTGGATAAATTAAAAGTTTAATATTATCATATATAAGCACATCCTATTTTGTTGAAGTATTAAAAAAAATCCAAGTTTGTACAAAAATAACTTTGTGTACAAAAATACATGTTGAATGATGGCATTTTTAACTATTTGGAAGCGCAAAAAATGTCTAGAAGGCAGTGAGTGAATCATAACATTATGGATGGTCATAAGTTTGGTGACCATGGTAACCAAATATCAATGTGATATAACACTTTTTGAGTAACATTTCATTTCACAATGGCAACTGCAATTCCATCAATTGAAAGTGTTTACGTGAGTTTGTTTTCGCGGATGAAGATTTTGTGAGCTGTTAATAATATGTTTGTATTTTCCGTGCAACCAACAATCATATAGACGTGTTTTTACTAAGAATCTTGTTTAATTTTCCTCGTTGACTTTCAGAACATTGCTTTAATTCCACGTCAACAAACGCGTAGCCGTCATTCGTCCACATTTCCTTGTTCTCTCTCTCTCTCTCTCTCTCTCTCTCTCTCTCTCTCTTTCTCTCTCTCTCACTTCCTCGCATTTCCTTTCTCTGTCTCTCATTCCAATTCTCGTCTTCTCGTTCACGCTTATTTGCCTAGTATTCTTCACTTCCCCATTCCCCCTTCCCCCGTTCACCACCCTTCATCAACATATCTTGTCACACTTCATTCTTCAAGATGGAAGGAAAAACACTGATTCACAGTTATTTCTATTATTCTGTTCTATTGAAAGCTCGGAAATGTATTCTCTTGATTTATTTTATTGTTACATTCTTATCGATTTTTGTATTCTTGTTTTAGTTTTATCATTAACTATAATTCTTATATATGTTATGATATTTGTTATAAAGCATAATTCTGTGAAACTGTATTTTCATCATAAGCTTGAATTTTGAGTAAATCATCGCAGTCGCTTGTATCATAGTTCGCATACCAAAACCGACAACTTTTAACAGTTATTTCTGTTCAAACCAAATTTTCAATCATTTTTCATTTTCCAAAAAAAAATCATCACAATTTTTTCATACATTTCACATTTGGCAATCAATTCAACTCTCTCAAACAACCTCGCTTTTCTCAACTTCTTCCCAACATTTTCCATAGTATTTTTCCAACTTTTCCCTAATATTTCCCAACATTTTCTGCACCTTACACCAACTTCCTTGCAATGATACGTTTTACTACCTTCGCCAACTAACATTGAAACATTGTCTTCATTTATGAGTTTTACTCGAGCAGACTTTTCTCTTCTGACCCTCGCACTTGACCGTATTCCCCTCCCACCCCCTCCCACCCCCTCTCCTGAGTACACAACATTAATAGGAAACTGGAGTGTCCGTCTTCCCGTAAGATCCGATACGATGGATGTGTGTGCTCTTAGAATTATAACTGTACTGTCGTGTAAGTCAATATGTATGTTCCTGTAGCTGTTGATCAATGACAATTGACAAGTAGCTTCGGAAACTGGATAGTTTAATGTGACATATAAAATAGGAAAACGCAGTAAACTGTCGTTGTGTTATTTTTGTGGAGTGTGGAAATGTGAAAAATATTATCGATAAAAATTGAACTGACAACGGGAACGTTATCTATAGGATATATATATATATATATATATATATATATATATATATATATATATATATATATATATATATATATATATATATATATATATATTGTGCGTTTTTATTATTTTCATCAACATCGAAAATTTGAGACAAAGACATTGTTTCGCTATAAAACCAAAGGATGGAAGCTTAGAATTGTTTGCACGGGGCACCACAAGGGCAATCTTACCACCCCAGAGAAGAAATTAAACATAGGCCTAATATAGCTCATTCAACACATTGACGAAATTATAATGTAAAAAATGATTCTAAAAAAATTTAGAACTTCATTTTTAAACACTTCATAGTTTGTATAACAATTGGTATGGGGTGTTATCCCCCCCAAAAAAAATCGAGAAAAAAAAATCAACATAATTTTTC
Source organism: Brachyptera putata (assembly GCA_907164805.1). Taxonomy (NCBI): domain Eukaryota; kingdom Metazoa; phylum Arthropoda; class Insecta; order Plecoptera; family Taeniopterygidae; genus Brachyptera; species Brachyptera putata. The sequence continues at coordinate 13,731,441 of OU015469.1, forward strand.
TCAAAATTTGTCCAACCGATTTTGGAACTAGTAATTTATTTTCTGATCCAAGTGGATTTGTGTACTGATTTTGACATTTCTGTCATCATTGAAAGTAATTTCCAGTAGTTATTTGAACCTTTTTGTATTTCCTAACTTCTACCTTGACATTCCATTACATTGACGTAATTCTTGTTATCAATACAATGCTATAATAATGGCCTCGTAAAGTATGTTCAGGTGAAATAGATCTAGATAGAAGCATGATGTTTACAGTGTTTAGTGTAGGAATGTCACAGCCTTATACTTTCAAACTAAGATATATGATTTGGTAGGATTTTTAGATGAGTGACTTCTGAGATGCCAAAGCAATGAGAAGGGCAAGCAAGGACTAACTCATAAAAAATCGACGGTTCCGTATTGGTATGGTTAAGAACAGTGATTCGTCAACTCTGGTATTTGACTTTTTGATTTTCAATATTTTGGTGGAGGTGCCGGGTTCAGAAATGAATTGAGTTGTTCATTTTACGAGGACGAATCGTTATATTTTAACGCATCCTGAGTGTTCATTATTTAATATCGTCGAAAACTTGACAGTAAGTAATCAATTCCCAATTAAGACTAAGAATGACAAGGTAGGATCGTCCGGACGGGGCACCACAATTGGGATCTTACCACCTCAAACCAAAAATTACTTGATTTTGTTTACTTTTCTATACATAATCGGTCATTCCTACGTCATGACTCATGGTCTCGCAGGACAAAAAATATTATTATAATTTCTGAAATAGTGATGATGATTTCTAGTTTTCTCTAAAATCACGGTAATGAGTATCGTCATTATTCATTGTAATTTGGTTTCAGGGCTATGATGCCATTCGAAGGCACAGTCTTCACTAGTACATTCAGGTATATAAAAATTCGACTCTTATTTTATACACTTCATCCTTAATATAAGTTGTTTTCCTGTTTACTCTTGTATAGGCATAATAAGTATAATCACGATACGTATTGTTCTTGGGATTTCTACTTTGTTTTTGAACCATTATCAAACGCTCCAGTTTGTATATGACAAACATATGCAAATTACACAGTTAATGTAGTTAGGGAAACTTGACGTTATAGTGAGGAAACGTGTCTCCATCTTGACGTTGTTATAGTTGATGCAACACGTGTCAATTGAGGTGTAAAATGGATTGAAAGCGATTTTACATCGTGTTTGTTGTTAATTTGTTTATCTTTTATGAATTGTTAATTATTCATATACACACTGTCTTTAAAACAGTCCAAATGCGTGAAAAATGTAGATATAAACAGAAGATGGAAGAATCATTCTCTGAACACAAATGATAACACTGTTTCTGATCCTCTAACTTTTATTAGTGTACTATTTACACGTGCTACAAGTCATTCAACGAGTTATTTTAATTCAATATTTCCGTTGATAGAGTAAGATCGTTCTTGTGGTTCCTAGTCCGAACGAAACTACCTTGTCGTTCTTCTCTTCATTTGAGTTCAATGACTTCGTGTCAAATTTTACATATTGAAGAAACAAATAATTATACCAACTTGTAGGTAGGCTATTATTGAAAAAGATTTTCTAACGATTACAATGCTGCAAAAGCTAACTCAAAAACATTTTTTTTTATATTAGAAAAACCAGTTATCCTTATTCTTAGAGTTGGTGGAAACAAATGGCATGTGTAACCATGGTTATAAAAACACTTGACTTCCAGTTAGAGCTATTCCATCGTTAATTCCGGCACTCAATCACTCTACTGTTCTCTTTAATCCAAGCTTAAAGCTCTGAATATGGAAAATACTAAGAATTTTAAATATGAAGATTTTGGCTTTGTCATGTTTCTTTGTCACACTTTATGACACGCATACTTTCTATACTTTCAAACGTACACTACTTCATACAAAAGCATATAAAAATACTTAAACTAAATATTTTATTTGTTCCACAGTTTTATTACGATCGTGAATCTTTTTAATATATTTCATGATTTGTATATATATATATTTTAATATATTCAAAATCCTTTTTATATCTCTTAATATATGAATAACGTGTACAGAGTAGCAGGAGAATACATTTTTTATGAGTTTTATAACTTTGTAATAATACAGTAGATAAAGAGTGTAGATATGCTCATGACTGTGATATGCTATATGCGATATGCATGTTGACTATCAACGGAACAGAATTTAATATGACAGTTGTTTTACCACAAGGTTTATCGTTTTACCTCTTTAAAACGTTGTATTCGATCTCTATCGTACAGAAACTAGTATTCAAAACGCATTTAGATCACCGTATTTATCTTAATTGCATTGCCGTCTTCTGATCTGTGTAGTTAACTAGTTATTGAATAACGAATATGCAACATTGAGGCAACATATTTGTCCTCCAAGACCCGGCGTAATTTCTAAGTCATGACGTAGACATTACTCGAATCTGTTTCTGTTTATATAATGAGTCGGTAATGCCTACGTCATGACTCATGATCTCTGGGAGACAAAAAAAAGCTTATAAATTCTGAAATTGGGAGGGCGATTTCTATAGTTTTCCTTAAAATTATAGAAATAAATATCGTCATTATTCATTAAAATCTAGTTTCAGAGTTTTGATGTCCTTTAAAGACTACGGTGAGTTTATCTATGAAATAAACCAAAAGTTTCCACAATTAATTGATTGCTATAGGCTTCTGTCAAGTAGCAAATGACTAGCAATCGGTTAGCAATACAGCGAACTGGGGGCGAGAATTTTTCTGCAAGTCGGTCTTTAAATGGGACTGGAAACAATAGTTAAAAATCACACCATTTGTGTAGATATTTCTGTTTCAGTGGCCAAATTGAAAAAAAAATAACCTAAACTATAACCGTGCGCTCGAGTCAACATTTGATAGTTATTTTGCTGAAAAGAAAAAGTAATATCGTCTGGAGTCGAAGCGTGGACCCTCGAAACAAGATGCAGCCATGCTACCACCACGCCACAATAACATATGTTTGCATATCGCTACTTCATCATATAGTATAGCAACTGAGTCATGACGTCACAAATCGTAGCATTCCCATTGGTCACGTTTAGTCCCATTTAAAAACAGACTTGCAAAAAAATTAGATTGTGGTTGGTTGATGTCAATTGGTGGACATTGTTGTCTGTATCTTCCAACAATGAGTGACGTCACTTGACAGAAGCCTATATCTCCCGTGAATTCAACTTGATCTGTATAATTATATTATCATACTTATTTACTTTTTATCCACTACAAGAAGTTTTTCATAACCGTATGTTACTCTGGAGTCATAGCAACTCTCTAGTTATAGCAACTCTGTAATACTTCTCACACGTATATTTTACACCCGAATAGTTTATGGAAGTTTCAGCAAAGAGGCTCACGAATGCATATACTTCCAATGTGGGCCAATTGGATGTAAATTGCCATCGGAAGTGTAATGCTGTAGAAAGATATGGCACTGCCTTCTTGTGCATATAAAATAGAATCTAAAGTCGTAAACTTTTTATAACGGGCGCAAATCGTCTTGATGCAGTTGAATAACGTAATCGTGTTTGGATAAGAGAGTAATAAGTTAGTTTTAAAAAAGTTATAAATGTAGAAGAGAGTCAATGCGCGGGAAGCATCAACTTAAAAACGATTTTGTTGGTTGCTGAGATTTGTAGCAGTGACCTTTTATCGGCCTCAAGTGGGCTGAGGCCAAGGTTCGATACCCGCAATTATCAACCTGACAGATGTTTTTCATAGTTTTCTTCGGTTTTTAAAAGTGAATATTGGGATGGTTCCTCAGATACAAATACAATAAAGGTCACGCTCGTTTTTGTCCCACTCTCCCAAAAACACATTTAAGTAATCTGTCACATCATCTTCAAGTCGCCTCGTTCATTATTCAATTACAATGCGTCATTACAACCAAAATCACTACGAATGAATAAATTTGATAATTTACAATATTGGTGGAGGTGCCGGGTTTAAGTATCATTTTTTTAATACCGTTAATTTGTCCACTGTATTTGCACCATATTTTCATTTTTATATATCTAATTTATAATTATATTATAAATATATTATATAATTATAATATATAATTATATCTAATTTCTTATTCATACCAACATTTTTAATTTGTAAATTGCAATTTAAAAGAAACAAAGCTATGTGACTTTGTAATGTTATGTTTGTTTTGTTTGTTGTGTAAGGACGCTACTCCTGAATACAAATCAGCTTTTCACAATATTACTTCACTTTCGGACAGAAATAACACTTTACCAAGAATTAATAAATAGCTAGTCGTTAGTTGGGTCGTTGAACACCAAATAGATAAGTTTTGTTTGTTTTAGATTTAGCAAGTCGAAGAGGATCAGCTAAACAGCAGTAAAACATCTGCATATCAAACAACTAATCAATCTCTTAGCCGCATTCTAAGCCGTGTTTTTCTCTTTCTAATGACTCGGGTCTCCCCCCACCCTCCCCCCCCCACCATCGTTCTCAATCACCCCGTTGTACTGTTTTACAACCCATCCATCCATCTCTCGAGCGTCTCCAGTTTCCTCGCAGCATGTGTTTTGCGGCGTCTCTCTCTCTCTCTCTCTCTCTCTCTCTCTCTCTTTCTCTACCTCTCCCTGTCTTTCTTCTCTCTCTCTCTCTCTCTCTCTCTTTCTCTACCTCTATATCTCTCTCTACCTCTCACTGTCTTTCTTCTCTCTCTTTTCTCTTTCTCTCTCTAGCTACATTCTCGCTCTCGCTCTACGATTTTTCCTTTCTCCCTATGACTCTTCGTCCTGTCTCTTTCCTCTATCTATTTTCCATACCTCTTTCTCTCTCTCTCTCTCTCTCTCTCTCTCTCTCTCTCTCTCTCTCTCTACATTCTTGCTCTCGCTTTACGATTTTTCCTTTCTGTATGACTTTTCATCCTGTCTCTTTCCTTTATCTATTTCCCACATCTCTTTCTCTCTCTCACTCCACCATCTCTCTCTCTCTCTCTCTCTCTCCTCTGCGCTCCACTAATTCTGTTTGTATATGTGTGTTGTGTGAGAGATGATCTCTCCCCATGCAGCTTCAGTTACGCGAACCTGTCTGTCTGCCACTCACGCAAGGCTAGTATCAACCACTAGCTTTTCATTAGATGACTATATATAGGATGTTCTTCGCTGTTTGCTCTTCACTCACAAACACGGGAACATGATGCATATTGTTCTCGCAGTTATGTTCTGTGTTCAATGTTCTTGTTGGCGTCCAATGAAAATAGCGTGTGTAATTTTATCACTGGTTTTCTTGCATTCTTTCAATGTCGATGTTACTTGTATAGGCCGTTTGATCTCAAATTATTTCTGTAGCTGGATTTTATTATTTGGTAGCTCTTTGCCGTTTTTTCAAATATATTTTAAATAATGATTTTGGAAAGAAATCGAAGTATTGTGTAACAAATTCATATATAATTAACAAAAATCAAAATATTCAAATAATTCATTATCTTTGTTTAAGAATTATCCTATAGCTTTAATGAGGTACAGAATATTTCAGTTTGATATTTAAAAATCAGAGAAGCTTCTAATACCTTCTTTTGTTCATGACATGTTGATGATGAAAAGCCGCTGTGAAAGTTGAAATTGACAAAAGTTCCAGTTTAAACATAGTTGAATAATTGACATTGTTGACATAATCGCCATAATTGAACATTATAAGAAACTGCAGCTCTTATAAATATACGTATTTCATTTATTTAGTTAACTGTAGTTTTTCCTTTTTCAAACTTGATACAAACTCATTGTTTCCCAATTAAGACCAAGGATGACAAGGTGAAAATCGTTCGGACAGACCACAAGGGTGATCTTATCACCCCATAAAAAATAACTAATCATCACATACCTCGATAAATAGTAAACTAGTAGTACTAAACTATCGGAAATCTGTTGAATATTCTCATGTTTGTGTTACACCCATATCGTGTCTCTCTCTTCAACTCACACATCTTGTCTCTCTCCATCTCTCTTTCTCCACTACTGACACAAGTAAACACAACCCACACCAGTGAATCTTTTAATTAACTCTTCTTCCTCGAGTCTTAACCTTAATTACGTTGTGTCATCTCGCGTACCAAACACCATTTTAATCAAAAGATCTTATTTCTAATTGAGATTTACTTTCGGTCTGCTCTTTCACTGTTCACATAGTTGTACGAGGCACGAGTAAATATATCAGAAGTTCGTGAGGTTGGCAAAAGTTGGCTGAGTTTGAGGATTTCGGTTTTTAAGTGAATCATTAATTTAGATTAGTTTGTATTATTTATGTGATCATGGTAAATTAAATAAAAGTTCGGTAGTGAATTAGTAAACGTTGGAGATTTCTGATTTTGAAGATGAGTTTAGATTTTCGAGTTTTGGTTTCGAATGTTTGTTTAGTGTGGAGTTAGTCCACATCGAGTTCATATAGGGAATATATAAAACTTTCAAGTTGAAATTCTAATTATAGGCCTCATATACATTTTCAGAAACTGAATTCGTTTATTTGGTTCATATAGGCCTAATGTTCTACTCAATATTGCGACTTCAATTCAAATGCATGTTTCTTTTTAAAATTACATTCTTTTGAATTCAATTTTACATTTTAAAATGTCAGTTTGTGAAAACCTTTTGATATACACAGGAAAAGTTTGTATTTGAGTTAGATTACTAATTGTTTGAAGTCCACCTGTAAAAACATGTGCTTTGACACGAGATGCCGTATAGTGGAAAATATACAAGGTGAAAAAATTGGGATAAAATACTTGGTATATGGACATGTTCATTTAGTATTTTTTCGTCTCTAGGGTAAGACGCACAAGTTCATTGAATCAGTCGTAGCCTGATCCCAGTATTCACTTTTGGAAACACGAAAATCCTCGGTATGAACGCATGACCAGCAGGAATCGAACCCCGATCTTCTGAATGAGGGTTTGACCACCATCAACGATTCGACCCATCTCAGTATAATCATAAAATTGGATTTTTCAGTATCAAAATTAAAAAATAACGTGTCAATATATATAAAAGATAGACTTCCATATACTTCAAAAGTCCTCGAAATGTGATAAAGTATCGGCATGTCAACGATAATAGCACATGCAGCAATATAATCGCACCCACACTGCAACATTCCTCCCCTACCTCCCCCTCCCCACCATCCTCTTTTCATCCCTTATAATATTATAATGTCACACATGGCACTGGTGTCATCCATCTCACTCGACCTCTACTCCATGTCGTGTGCACACGCTTGCACCCCTTTAACCCCCCCCCCCCCCCCCCCGTGGACGAAATAACCACACGCACAAATTAACAAGATCCCTCCCTCCTTTCCCTGAACCGTCGCTACCCCTTCAGTATTATCTGTCACAGGCTGTATTGTCTATTCGCAGATATATGGTATCCGCAGTCGGTTTGGCTGACAATACGGAAAACGTTGGATGTCGGGAAAATCAGTTTTAATTCGTTTTAAAATCGTGAATCGGATTTATTGAATTATATTAATGATGGCAAAGTAGCTGTACTGGGCTAGAGTACGGATGATATCATCGACGCTTGATAATGCCAGTCGACATATATAGGGTCTTTTATCTAACTGTCCAAGAAACTTTTGAGTTAAATTCGAAGTATAATTAAGTTCATTTAAATGTGGGTTCTAACCACCAAACCATGAAAAGTATCAATTTTTAATATTTATTTATGAATAAAAATGGATATTTCAACATGAACAAAACTATCATATTGAATTATATTGATATGTTGAAAAAACTTGTGTATAAGGTGTGAATGTTTTGACTATTATTTTTCCGTGACAACTCTTATAGTAAAGTAGTAAGAATGTTCCTATTTGCCTTGATTTGCAGTCACCCTGCGTCCACCGCTAGTCCAATCATAAGTTGGTGAACAAGTGTAAAAGGGCGGGTGGTGGGTTGGGGGGAGGGAAGCGAGGGGTGGTCGTGTGATTGACAAAGTTGACAAGAAGTCAAAGAAGAGAGCAAGGGTAGTTTGGGGAAAAGCAACCCTTTACCCTGCGTGCCGGACAATTGCGTTGCGGGAATGTCACGTGGCCAGGAGGGAGGGAGGGGGAGGGGGGAGGGGGAAGGTCTCTCAGGATGATGCTGGAATTAACTTTTATGTCTGTAGTTGCCCGAGTGACCTTCTTGCTACGCGGTATTGTTGAACCGGGAGTAACTGAATCTAGTTAATTTTACTGAGCTCACGAGAGAGTCTATTTTATTTTATATTCTTCTCCATAAATTTTATATTGTCTAAATAATTAACTTCAATTTGTGGTTAGGGTATACTAAATTGTGAGAATTAACGTTAATCAATTAATCAGTCAATATAGTTCAACAATGAAAAATCTTTGAAAACCCGTAAGGTATCTGACGTACTTGTGAACTTGAACCAAATAGTGTTGAGACAGTGTTATTTACTTTTTATTGGTGTATAGGCCCTAGTCTTTCTTACTTTTGTAAGTGCAGCTCACTTACTAAAGTAACGAAAACTAAATATAAATCCATTTTGTAGGTGTGTTTAGTATTTATGATGTTTCACTTGTAGAAGAACCCTGTCCGAAAAAAAGCTGAAAAGATCAAAAAGATCAAAGTCAAAGTCGTCGGAAAGGTTCATATACCTTTCCAACGACTTTGATCTATGACTTACTGTCAAATTTTCGATGTTAATATCCTAATAGCATTATATAAATATGAACCTAAGTACTACATCACCATGACAATTCTACTTGTATTACTTAACTATCGAATATTATGTTTATTATGAATATCATAAATATTGAAAAATATATATATTATATATTGCTGATTCGTGTTTTGTACAATATGCTTTGAGAATAACTTCACAGTCCAACTACAGGCCTACATTGTGACTTATAGTGTGGCTATATAGACAGTTATATAATGTATTATTTGAATATGAAAAACACATAGTGCAAAATGAACTACTACTACTATTACTATATGTACTTTATATACTGACTAAATTCCTTTCTTCAAGAAATTGGCTGAAGACATTTCAACGTGAGAATACGTTTTTCTGAAAATAAGTTATTCTAGGAGCCTTTCTTCTATAAAACAGTCGCTATATATAATATAAAACACGGGTATTCTACGTAATAACTTCCAGTTCTCTTTAGTTCTGATTATACTTTATGAAAATATTTTTTTTTATGAATGGATAAAAAGTCGCGAGAACAAACTAGAAGTAATATTGCATTTTTATTATGATGTAGATAAGAAACTTTGTAAATATTCGTGTACGTTTTGTTCAACTTTCACTTTTTCAAAACTTTCTTGTTGAGAAATCAAAAGTTTTTTTTTCTGTTGAAACTAACATAATATTTTGAATGTCTACAAAATGCTAAGCACACAATTTGATTTTATATACGGTATATATATATATATATATATATATATATATATATATATATATATATATATATATATATATATATATTGTGCTCCCTCGTTTGTGATTGAATGTATTCACATTTTTTAAAGTTTTTTCTACCCCTAAATGCTGGCATTGTGTGAAACGAAATGAGTTTTACACCCCCTCTGTTTACATAAGACACCAGCGACTGAATTATCACAGTGTAGTAGCTGTACACAAATATTTACCGTATGTCAAACAAATCAGTCCACCTTCGTGATGTTCTACATATATAGACAGGGTTGAAACACAACTTCCCTCTCCAGATATCCAGAAATACATTTATTGTCATTGTTCGGGATATTTGTATATTTGTGGGAGGGAGAATGGAAAGAGAACATCTTCATCGACGGCTGTCTTCTAGGAGGAATAACGAAATGGTACAGCGTAATACCATAGACGAAAGATATACTACCTAGACATTTCACTTTTGGGGCTAAACAAGAATAAATCCCGTGAATACCTCCATTCCTCTCGCAGCAATTAGTACCTATGCTCACCACTTGAGGAACGGACCTTGTGACTGCACGATAGCAACACAATCCAGCATGCATGTAGCGTTCACTAGCGAACTGCATAGGTACTACAGATGAGGGGTTAGAAGAGAGTGGTGATAAAGTAGGCCAAGTGCATAGGTAAAATTGTGGTTCAGTTCCATTTTAACATTGCGTGACAAGTCTTATATATTTCGTTTATGAGAATGCAATGATTATGCAAAATTTACAATAGTTGTATTTATTTTTAATAATCGATAAAATTACATGATATGTAGACAAATAATATCAGAATATGATATAAATAGGCCCTATATCAGAATGCAAGAATCAAATAATTAATGATACATTCTCAAATCATTCTATTATGCATTTACAAATACGAAATACAGAAAAATATAACAAACCATGTTAATAATAATAAAATGCATGAAAGATTAATTCTGTGAATCTTGCGGATATAAATTTCGAAGCTCCTTTCAAATCTCAATTTTTTTCACTCTACCTATTGTAAATTATTCATTTAATAAATGTGTATATATAAGAAATATTTTTTAAAATCTCGATTGAACCACACCCATCGTCCATTGTCACCCTTCAACTTCTTTCCGAGCATTCCGTGTGAATCTTCGGAGAATTCTCGTCCCGGAAGTGTACTTTGAAACTTAGTCAATCAACGCACGGGGCCTCGGTTTTTCTTCCGAATGTGTAAGGGTAGAGATAAGACAGACAAGGGCTTAAGTTTAGACTAGATAGGGTAGGACAGGGGTGGGTGGGTGGGGTGAAACCCACATGAGAGGGGGGGGGGTGTTATCACGGGGAGAGATACCACGCAAGGTATAGGTCTGCGTTATCAAGAAGGGAGGGGAAAAGTGTATTATGTATATTATATGCCTCTAGTGTAGAAGGGTGTTTTTTTTAAATCTTCTTTAATAAGAGAGCAATTTCATTTTTTTTGGGGGATGTTTGAATTTTAAGTTTCACTTTTAATAAGATGATGAAAATAATGGGGTTATATGCTGTGAGCTGTGAGTATATTGTGAGATGAGTTCAGTCAAAGAATTTGTTTTAAAAATTATTCTATAAAATTGAAGTTATTGCAAATACAATGATGAATAGTAGCGAAAATGAAAATGTAGTGTGGTGGCAATATAATATAGAAGTCAAAACAATGGAAATTGAACAATACCTCACCAAATGGGGGTACGAATGAGCATGTGATATAGTGAAATTAAAAAGCCTGATGATAATTAAATATACATTTCCATGCCTTATACGGGACTCGAACCTACGCTCTATTAGACTTCATTTTCGACAGCGGCTCCAATTTTATAACTGTAGCTACGAAGGGTGGATTCCTATTCCATTATTTTGTAGTGTGTGTAGTAATGATTTAGTCTAGATTTCCACTAAGTAAGATTATTCTTTTTTTCTTTCTTTGGTTTTGTTCATTTTTTCTTTTAGTATTGATTAATGAATTTTCTTTCAAGAAAATTTGTTTCATCTGATGATTTTCACGTGATTTTCACGCCATCTTTCATATAAAAAACAACACATCGCTTTAAAGATTATTGACGAATCGAAACTCCCAAACTCTCATGCTAATCGATACGAGACACTGTTGTCGTAACCACCAAAATCCTTACGACATTTACAAATTGTTTTTTCCTGACTTTATTGTGCTTTGCCATGAGTGACACATAAACTTGAAATTTGGATCTCTCCCTCTCCCCCTCTCCTCACCCTTATTTCACTACAAACCCATCAAAATAGACAAATCTAAATTGAGAATATAAAAAAAAAAAACGTCTACCGTAAACTCCAACTTTATGTGGTAATAACCCAAGTTAAGTTGGGTTTTAATATCATTTTGGATTTATGTCTCCTGCGGGGGGGTAGGGGGGTAGGTTTGATCTGTTGGGGAAGGAGGGTGCTAGGACGTATGCTAGTTGTCGATAGCGGACGACACACGGTATAGGCTTGGGACCAGAATATATACGTTCATATTGATAAGGTGAAATGGATTTTATAGGTTTTCTCTACTCTGCTATGAAAATATAGTCCCTCATATATAAATAACCGATTTTTCTCTCTCATTCTCTCTCTCTCATACTACGTGTGTGTGATGCTCTTCAGTTTGAAGATGTTGGATTTTTGGATCCGTAAATATTGAAAAAAAAATATTTCGATCTACTGCAATCACGGTTGAAAGAAGCAACACAGATTTTCGAAGCAGTGATTATAATTAGTTTGTGATTACTACTTACTATAATGTTCTTTTTTTTGTATTTTCCATTTTTCCAAATATTTTCATATGTATTTTGAATATTTCAATCACTTTTGATCTTTTAAATTTCTCTTTATATCATTTATTTTTCGCTATTTTTTTTTTCGTTTTTGAATTTTTGTTCAAGTGATTCTATTTTTTACTCTTTTTTCTTCTTCATTTATCGTGATATTATTTTTTCTCGAGCATATACCTGATTTTTTCTTCACTAATCTCTCGTACCAAACGACCTAACCGTAATTGAAAATCGTTACCACAAGTTCGGTCGGTAAAGTAACTTTATAAACGATTCGTCTCATCACCAAGATTGTTGTGTGTATGTGTGTGTCGTCTATTAGAAAACATTGTTACTTTGCTCGGCTGAGACAGCGTGGCATATCGTGACCCTGTCCATCCCCCTCCCACCCCACCCCTTGCCCTCGGTGCACACCGCTTTGCTGTGCGAAATTAGTTCCTTGTTTTTAATTAACGATTAATTAACTCCGTTTCTTTACGTCAGGGGCGACCAAACTTGTCGTTTGAAGTTTGTTTGTCCTGTTGTTTTATTTTCGAAAAAGTTTCATCGCGAATTTAGAATGTATGAACTTTTCCATATGCGAGATGATGGTGGTTTGAATATTGAATAATTTTAGAAACTTCAGTAATTATAGATAAATTCGTTGTAGCTTTGAACATTTAACGGTTTTGAAAGATGTAGTCGTATTTCTAATCGTAAATTTTATCCTGGAAGAGCATTGTCCCTCACATTACCACTACACAAATATAAAGAAGATGTTCGTGTTTTTTTTCTTGATAGATGACCTCTATCTTCAGTGAACTACAAGTGAAAAATTTCAATAGTAGCCCTAAACTATTCACGGCTTATCAAATGTGTCCATTGGTCATCCCTGATCCACTGCAATTCGCCACGATCGTGTATCCAGCTACGCTATATTGGATCTTCATCTTTATAGTTACACGACTAATTTACTTGTCGTGAAAGCGCTTACTTTATGGTCGTGTCGTCGTCGTCGGTGCTTACTTCACTCGTGTTGTTGTTGTTGTTGTGTCATGTGGAGCGGACGACAAATATAGTTATTTCGTTTTAATACGGTGGTTTTCGTGCTTCCGCGTACGAAACGTGTACGTGAGTTGTGTTTGACAGATTGAAGGGCAATAGTCTGGAGTTTGATGTGATGTTTGGGTCCGTTAGATGCTGTAATAATTATTGTGACGTATGAGATGGCATAGAGCCGCTACGTGGCTCAGTCAACTCGGTTACAGCGGCAGCGTAGAAACTGAAGTAAGGTCGGGCGTCGGTTTGGGTCACGCATAAGGCATGGGTTTTGTAAACGTCCTTTCACCTATCGTCATCATATCATTATCACCTGCTCATTCGTACCCCCGTATAATCTAGCTGTTGGTGAGGTCGTTAAGCAACGTTAGAATAAATACATTGAAAGGATGAAATGAAATTTAAGTGGTCAATTTTTGTGTTGTTGATAAGTTATTTTAGTTTTTGTTATTTGTAGACCGGCAAAAAGTACCCTGTTTTGGGGCCAATGGTACGGAATATTATTTAGTGGATCAAATTGTCATTTCCCTTTGTTACGTATGTTATATTTGTACGTAAATTCAATATTCAGCTTCATTATAACATTTTTATTTTTGATATCTTTGTGACATGTCTCTTTCCAATCTTCATGGGAATGATTGGAAGAAATGGGTCCTGACCTGATATTGAGAAACCATCCCAGTAGGCCTATTCATATTAATGACCCGAAGAAAATCAAGAAACATATCAATTAGGATAGTCGACCACGGTGGGCAACGAACTCTTGTCCACTAACGGCTCAGTGCCCACTTGCGCATTTGAGGTGGTAATATCGCCCTTTTGGTGCCCCGTCCGAACGATCCTGCCTTGTCATGGTTATAATCTTGATTGGAGAACAAAGACTTTGATAGACAATAAAAAATAAAATCAGTCTATGAGAACGAAATATTTTCTGTATCAATTTTGCGTGCCGTGTCCAAATCTATCTCTATCTCTTCGAAATTGAAATTAAAAATATGTTATTTCTTGGTTAAAAATATCACGAAACAAAAATTGTTCTTACTTTGATTTGATTTTTCTTTGATTTTATTCTGTATTGATTTCGTTGCCTCTCAATCGCTCAATAAAACTCAACCTGGGTGGGCAGCTGGACAAACACGGTCGTGTTGAAACAACTTCAAGCAACAATGTCTTATGTCAGTTGTAAAACAATCTGCAAATGGCAATTGTTTTGACAAATGAATTATTATAGAAAACGCTTCTACATTTCTGCCAACTTGATTAATTATAAAAGCTAACCGTACTTTCAGAAAGGTGATAGGTTTATTGATAGGTTTACACGGTCCCATTCTCCTCCCGTTGGACGAATACCTTTGTTGAATTAATGGGCTACTTTGCATAATTTACCAACTGTTTGACCTCCCTGACCTGGTCGGGCGCTTGACCTCTTGATCTTCAATTATTATTTACTCTGGAGAAAGTGTGGAGAATCTATAAAAAGACGATTTTCTTATATATTCACGCTAACAATGGAACATAATAATCTTGAGATTTAAGTACACATAAGGATAAGGAACTACTTGGACGTATCACATTAGGATAATAGTAGAAAAGTTGTCACAAATGTTGGAGAATTTCTATTTTTAAAATCATTTTATACTGGCTATTTATGTGAAGATTTCTACGGTAAAATAGAGATTTGGACGCAACGGTCAAAACACATTAATTTTTATATGACGGCCAAGTATTTAATTTATTGTGTAGGTCCTACCTGTATATATATATATATATATATATATATATATATATGATAGGATGGATATTATTGTCACTAAAAATACCGCCCCGTCGAGGAATCGAACCACGGACCTTATGTTTGATACACATATGCCCTTACCGGCTGAGCTAACAGCTATGTTTCAATGATATTAATGCTACAGATGGAAGTACTCACATATATATATATATATATATATATATATATATATATATATATATATATATATATATATATATATATATATATATATATATATATATATATATATATATGTGTTAGTGTGTGTTTATCATATTGGTAGGCGTCTTTCTTCCGTGGCTACAAATGGCATGAATATTGATCACGTGACTCGAGCAGTTTTTGACGAGTGAAAGATTTCGTGAACACGCGTATTTTTAATGGCGACGTGGAGATTAACAGAACATCAAACGAGTAAATAATAATCGGGATTGTGTTGGTTTCTTTCTTTTGTGATTCTCCATTGGACAACAATAGTCCTCGGAAAGCTCAGGTTTTGATTTATGACAAGATTTATAACATTGATATATGGTGTGTAGAGACGTAGAGTAATTCTTTTTATATGCCACTTTTTAATCGTGATGAAAAGAATTACGATTTGATTGTAGATTTTATGTATATCATTTTTTATTGATAGTAATTTTTCTAGATACTAAATGCATTATGTTTAATATTATTAACTGATTTTTCAATTCGTGAGAAATTTATATTTGTTTGTGTGAGTTTTTATCAAGAGTTGAACAGATTGAACGATTTTTTTTGTCGGTCCAAAACGAACTAACCTAAAATATTACTCTCTATGTTTTGAAAATATTTGGTTGGTCAAATACTCCATTCTGTATTTCTCAAACAACAAATTTCGTAATGATATAGAAAAGAAATTCATTTAAAATAAAAAGGAAAACTTGATAATTTATTCAAACTTTTAAAATTCACAACTTTGTAACAATAAGTAATCACTGATGAACTATACCTCCCGCCAAACTGCTTATAATTTCTGTCTTGAATCTTTCGACTCTGTAATGAAATGACTAAATAATGAAAAATAAAAAAATGTGTGCTATTAATAATTACATCTTTTATGGATAACGGGAAATTATGTATCGTTTTTCTAGTTATAGGCTACCTTAATATCCCAATAAAATGTAATATTTTATTTTCAATCTCTCTTTAACAAATGTTTTTTCTTCTTTTTCCAGGTAAGTTATCGTTCCTATTCAGACATCTTGCTCCTACCTGTCGTAAGTAATTGCAACAATTAGTTATTCGACAACTAAGTTCACCGTCTAAGTACAAATGGCTTCATTAGCAACAGCCATCACGAACCGACGATTAGCGGAAAAATGATTTACACGTTTTTAGATTATACCATTCATTCGTGCAAAGACTGCAACAATATGTCGACTTTCCGTTGTTTAATATCAGTTTTTATTACGGTACAACTTTGTATATGTATACAAAATTATTCGCTTCTTTGTAGTTTTTATTAGCTGATGGAAAATAGATTTCAGAGAACGCTTTGAGTTCGTCGAAATGCGTTATCATCCAATGTTTTTCGATACTTTCATTAATATTTCGAGTATATTCACGTTAAGGGTCAAGACATCGCTGTTGAATAGTACAGTTTTACTCGACTGGAGAGTATCTATAAGTAGTACTTCTTATAACTGAAGTTTTACTATTATTACTTCGTAATTATTCTGCCGTTTATCATGCTGCATATATGTAGTCTCAGATAATAAAGTATATTTATATTATTATTATTATGTTTTGCTATAATTACTCGTTGTTGTGAATTCTTGAATGTTCATAAGTCGTTAATTTAGTAAAATTTGAATTAATTATTTGTTCGCGTATGAACTATATCAGGAATGAAAGATGTAACGGCGCATAATGGAAGTAAAAAGCGAGACTCCGTAAAACATAATAAGTGCATAAAGTTACAAATAAAAATTATTTTATATTAAATAATTTACGGACAAAGATAGTAGGCCCTACTTGTTAATATTATATATCTAACTATAAAACTACTTACTTTACATAATCATTAATGTTTACTGAGTAATTAAACAGATCTAAAATCATTATTCAACTTCAATAACTTCGAAATATTGATTTTAAAATACGTTCATACTTGGGTCCTGCGTGTAATTCAAGAAAACCCGGCACCTCCACCAAAACTCCGTAATTAGTAAATAATAGTACCACAACACAAATACTTGGGCAGCCATATATTTCTTCATTAGGAACCAGTAGATTTAGATCAAATCGAATCCTCACTGCTCTAAAACAAACTGAAAAAAAAAAAAAATCATGGCTTTCGGTTAATTATTGACTAACAATTAAAAACGAATATGATGACAAAACTCCTCTTTCTAAGACACTTCCATTTATAAAACGCTCTGCATAGTTCGGATGGTTTCGGATTTGGAGGTCATTGAAAAGCATTCGATCCATCTTATTATATACAGTAAAAAAAACAAGGTTCAACAATTTGGGTGGTCTACTTCCTATAAGGATAACGTGTCCAAAAATGTGCAAACTCGTTTTACCAGGGAATGTTCTCGCTCCATTGTCTTAGACACGGCTGGTTGGATGATTTGTATGTATATATATATGTGGTCTTTTTGAAAACCTCATCTTGATGCTGTGCCCTTGCCGAGGGCAGTTTAAATGGAAACATATTATTTATTATTAAACGTTTTTGGTTGCAACCCTACTAGGAGGTGGGCTCACGAATCAGATTATAATTTAATATACATTGGGTACACTCTTGATGGGCACATGAAGTGTTTTTTCTGAATTCAATTTTAAATGAATCTACGCATATTATATGGATACAAATTTGTATATAGATAGTACGCGCATTATCTAATGATATTGTTTTGTTAATTTTAGTACATTTAATGTCAGTAAATATTTTTGAGGATGCATTTCACAATGTGGCTCACTTCATGTAACCTCAAGTGTACATAAGATTTTTCTTTTTATGAACTAAAATACTGGAATACTACTACCGAACGATAGAAAATACTATATTGAACGATAGAGATATTGACATTCTTATGTATGAGAAGCACATACGGTTTTCAATACCAAACAAATATAATAAATAAAATAATGTAGGTCAGTTGGTAGCGGTCTGAACCGTCATGTAGGTAGGACTGTAGTTCAACTCCCACCGGTCGCCATTCACCATTTCTAGTGTCCTTGTGTTGTTGAATTTATTTCATTGTTGCATTCATTGTTGGAATTGTTTTCTAATGCGACTTGGCCTGACCATGGTGACCAGATTAGATCTCAACTGGTATGTGCCTCCACATCTAACAACTCTAGAGATGATTCTTAAAATTTCCGGGACATTTAAAATTAGTTAGAATTTACCAATTACACACGATGAATCCATATTGAACTTGTACATCCTTCCCAAGAAGCCTAATACAAAATGGAAAACAATTAGTGTAAACATAACCAATTACATATTTTTTCTCAAGTCAATTCAAAATGTGGTTCCCTTAAAATTACAATTTTGTCGCGTCACTGCACACTGCGAATTGAAATTAGTCTAATGTATATGTTACACCTGTATGCATTAATAGAATGCAGGTGCAGCGGTATAGAAGTTCTCTCGCGCGGCAGCAGGCAGACTATAATGATATGTTTTTTTTATGTAATGCATGTAATCTACATTAGTTAAATGTGTGGCATAATATGATTTTTACGAATCGTTTTTGAAGCAAGGTTGCCGCAATAAAATATATACTTGAACAGAAAGAAAATTGAAGGAAAAACACATTTCATTCTCAGCTGTTCACTACTAACGAGGGTGACCACATGGAATTCTTAATAATAAATATCGAATACTATTATTACAATATTCAAAGAACTTGGTATTGACATTTATGAACTTGAAATAATACGGGCTTGCAATAAATGGTGGAAGTTGAAAAACGAACGTTAGTGAATTAGTGAAATGACATGAAATGCAGATTTTGTTATTGAGGAAAGTTGAGGTAACGGACTGAAAGGTTGAGTAAAAAAGAGTTTTGTATTGTTGAGTCAAAAATTGCACAGTTGATTGTGACAAATAATAGACGAATCTTCGAGAGTTAATTGAGATTACAATGATACATCACGGCATAGCAAAAAGATCACATTATCAATTTTTCTTAAAAATTCTATTTCATTTGCTCTTATCAAATATATTTAATTACAATTATAGACTTGACTGAAGACATCGAATTTTTTCATTTTCACTGTTTCTCAAACTACCATCCACACCACCCCTAGTAATTTTAAAACCTAACATAGACCCCATCTGCAATTCGATATCCAATATCCCATCTCAATCTCCCCCATTCCTCTCTATATCCACCCCTCCTTTGTCTTACTCTCTCCTTGATATTATCATCCACGTCTTATCCATCCTCTCGTAACCATGGTGATCTAAGTAGCATAGCTATGGCATGTATCGCCGACCCCTTTATCTTGTACAACTTCCTACCGTATTGATATCCTTCCTTTTCGTTCTGTGTCCCCCGTACATTCACCGGTATTAGGTGTTACCAGCGATGTCCCTCAGGCATTTCCTCCCCCTTCCCGCCCCCCTCCGGCCCCCCCGGGGGGTGGGAAGATGAACATCTATCATTGCTGGGTGTGACATTTGGCGGTGAAGGGTAGACAAACAATAGAGACCGTGGTTGATCGATTCCTGTTTACCTTGTTTTGTCGTTTTTGAGGGTATGTTTGATTAGTTTTCGGATAGTTTGTAGTGATCGTTATTTATGGGTTTTGGGGATGATTTGAATTCGATTAATGTTTGATGATAATTTATTTAGGGTTTTGAATGAGTCCGATTTTCTAAAATAGCGACTTCTCGAAGTAGGCCCTAAGTCAACTTTTTCCAAGTATAAAATGTGTGATATTAATTTTATTTAATTGTTAGTGTAAATATAAGTACTGCACAGTACAAGTGTATTCAAAGTGTACCAGGCTTAAAGTGGAGCTGTGGAAAGTGCAGGGAAGGAGAAGATAAGAAGAAAAGGGAAGCATGTATTGAGGGAAAGAAAAACGTTAACAAGGGAAAAAACGAGAATATCCCTAAAATTATTATGAATGAGGAGAAAACGAATGGGAAACAATTGAAGAAAGGGAAATATGCCAAACAGAGTAAAGTTGAATGTTTGAGAAGTATGAATAACGAAGAAGAGCAGACGCGGAAGAATATAAACGCAGAGGAAACGCAATTGAAGTTTATTCCAGAAGAAGAAATGAAAGACAGAAATGAAGTCAGCAAATTTGGTGAAGTCGAGATGGAAACTGTTAGATCTAAAGAGGAAAGTAAACAAATAACCAAAAAGAATATTGTACTGCTGGGAAGCTCGATTGTTCGTGGAACAAGCGTCGGCACGGGATCCAGTGTAGAGGTGGATGTGAGACCAGGAATTGGTGTATTCAGAATGAGGAGAGTGGTGGATGAAATGAAGAAAAGGGAAGTCGATGGTAAGGAGTTATTCTGATCGTAGGAGGAAATGATTTGAAAGAGATGAGACAAAGAGAGGATGGACAAGATATAATGAACAAAGGAATGAAGGAATTGATTGAAGCTGCGAAAAAGAAGTTCGGAGAAAGTCGAGTTGCAGTTAGTGGGATTATATACAGAAAAGATGAAAATAGAGAGCTTATTGATAGAGTCAACGCTGCTACTGAGCGATTGTGCATCAGAGAACGAGTGGTGTACATTGAGTCTAACTGTTGGGTACATGAAGAACATTTGAAGGCTGACGGGGTACATTTAAATAGATTGGGAGCAGAGAAACTGGGTAAACTGATGGGAAGAGTCGCCGAGAAGATGAGAAGAAGAGCTAGCTTGTGACTAAATACGATTGAAAGTAGCAGAATAGAGGTAGGCCTAGGAAATGATATGGAAAGGGGAGACAAATCGAAACAGAGGGATATTGAGATGGGAGTAAAAAATACATTAAAAATAACATTAGTTAATTGCAGAAGTATATGCAATAAACTCGACGAATTAATAACAGTAGTAGACACTATAAATCCCGATATTTTCGTACTTGTGGAAACCTGGCTGGACGATGGCTACACCGATAAAGAGATAGAGGTTGGGGGTTACAGCTTATTCAGAAGAGACAGAAATAGACATGGGGGTGGTATATTGCTGGGATTTAAAAATGAGTTGAATGGGAGAATCTTGTGGATAGAAGAAGCAGTAGAGTTAATGGGATTAGAAATTAAGTTCGGAACAGAATGTTTATAATAATTGCGGGATATAGGCCACCAAATTCTAATAATGATATTCTTGTCAAGATTAGGGAAAGAGTGGTTGAAAGTGCTAATAAAAGGAATGTAATAGTTGCTGGAGACTTGAATTTACCAGGAATAAATTGGGAAGAAGGGACTGTAGGAAGTAGCACGAATAGAAGGCAAGAACTTGTTTATGAAATAATGAGTGAAGGATTTGTGCAAACGGTTACGGAGGGTACTAGATTAACTAGGACAGGTAGTAATAACCTTTTGGACGTTATCCTAGTCAGACCACCGGAAAAGTGGTTAAGAACTATCGTGGACGTTGGTATCAGTGACCATAATATTCCAACAGTAGAATTAATTGCAAATAGAGTAAAAGATGAAATAAAGGTACAGAAGAAAGTCTGGTTCTATAAAAAGGCGGATACCAACAAAATTAGGTTACATTTAAATTATTGGAGGAATTACTGGATTGAGGAGAAGGGGGATATAGACAAAAAATGGGACACTTTCAAAAACATATGTTTAAACGCTATTGAGAAGTTTGTTCCCAATAAATTAATATCTGAAAGTGCAGATCCAATCTATTATAATAAATCAATTAGAAAATTGAAAAGGAAAGCAAGAAAGTTTCATAATATGAACAGAGGTAAGGGGGGAGATATAGAAATGAGAAGGAAATTCAGATCAGATCTGAATAAAGAAAAGAAAAGTGCAAAGGATAAGTTTCTACGGGGTATGTTTGATGAGCAGGACCAGAATAAAAGTTGGAATAATATGTACAAGTACATAAATAATACTAAAAGAGGAAGAAACGATATGCCAACTCTTATTAACAGAAATGGAGTGGAGTTCATATCGAATAAAGAAAAGGCATACGCATTAAATAATTATTATGGTGAAGTTTTTCAAAAACAGGCTTTGAATGGGGAGAACGAAGTAGAGAATGATCAAATTCATCAATTGGGAGTAGAGGAAAATAAAATAAAATTCACTGAAACAGCAATCCAGAGAATAATTGATAAACTGAATAGAAATAAAGCTCCCGGTCACGATGGGATTAATAACAAATTTATCAAGTTGGCGGGAAAAGAGTTAATACCGTATTTAATGTTAATTTTTCAAAATTCAATAGATTCAGGAACTGTGCCCGAGGACTGGAAAAAAGCAATGATCACTCCAATACATAAAGGGGGAGAAAAATCAAATTTGGGTAATTACAGACCAGTTAGCCTCACCTCCTCAATATGCAAAATTATGGAAAGGTTAATTGATACAGAAATCAAATTAATTGTTGATAATAATGGTGGAATATTTGATGGACAACATGGTTTTCGTAAGGGTTACTCATGTGTAACCCAACTGCAAGGATTCACGCAGGAACTGTCTGATACTTTGGACAAGGGGGGTAAAATATCTGCCGTCTTCTTGGATTTTGAAAAAGCTTTTGACAAAGTACCTCATAAACTTCTGATTTCAAAGTTGAAACAAATAACAAAACATGAGAGGATAACAAGATGGGTGGAGTCCTTCTTAAAAGGTAGATCACAAAAAGTAAAAGTAGGTGATGAAATTTCTGATATGGTAAAAGTTACTTCTGGGGTACCACAAGGAAGTGTAATTGGACCCCTTCTATTCAATATATTTATAAACGATCTTCAAATCGGAATTCAATCAAGAATTCGTCTATTTGCTGATGACTGTGTGGTATATAGCACCATTAGGAGTGAGAGGGAGGAAAATCAGTTACAAGGAGATTTGGACAGAATTAATAAATGGGTTAAAATAAATTTAATGGGACTAAATGTTGGAAAATGTAAAGTGGTGCACTTCTCTAGCAGCAGTAACAAGAAAAAAGTGAATAAGATTTATAAAATGGGAGATTCTACACTTGAGGAAGTAGAAGCATATAAATATCTTGGACTTTACATAAATAAAAACTTAGGGTGGGGGGAACATGTTAGAAATATCTCAAAAAAGGGAATACGATCCTTAAATTTTATTATGAGGCAGTTGAAGGGGACAGGGATGAAAATAAAAGAGAAGGCATACATGAGTCTGATTCGGCCAATGCTTGAGTATGCTAGTTCAGTCTGGGATCCGCATGAAGTTGGACTAATAAAGGCTGTGGAGAACGTCCAAAGGGTTGCTGCAAGAAGGGTATTGGGGAGAGAGAAGCGCTGGAAGATTATCAGGAACGATAAGGATGTGGTTGAAAAAGTTATAGAAAGACCCAGTAAAATGATTGAGGAAATGGGATGGGAAAATTTGGCGAAACGAAGACAAATAGAAAGAATGTGCAATTTTGTTAGAGTCAAGAATGAATATACAGGATGGGATGAATTAAGCAATAGAATTGGAAAGGGATTACAAAGAAGTACAAGGGGAGGAGTAAGAATGGAAGTGGAAAAAGTGGATAGAGAAGTAGGTAAATATGGGTTTATACAAAGAACGACGCGGGAATGGAATGAATTAGAAGAAGATATCAAGAACATAACGAAGATTGGTGATTTAAGAAGAGAGCTAAGAAAAAAATGAAGTATAATTAAATCGAGTATGTTTGACTGTAATTGCATTAGGTATAGTAACCATTACCACCTGTTTTATGAACAATCTGTAATGAATAAATAAATATGTAAATGTAGTGTACGTAGAACTACCTGAGAAAATTCTAGATAAAATTCATTTCATTATATATTTTCTAGTTCTTTCAATAAACAATTTAATGTGAACAAAAAATGTGTCTCATTTCCATTTTTATCATTGCGATGAAAATATTTTATTATATTATAAAATGTTGTGTAGTTGAGATGAACTAAGCGTAAAGCATGAAAACATGCTTAAATAAGTGTAATAGATGTTTTCGATTAAATATTCTTCAAAGTAAATGTAGATGAAAAATGTACAAAAGCGAAGGGCAAGTGTAACATCAACAGAATCATATCGCTTCTCCAAGATTGATTAAAAAAAGATGCTTTCGTCAAAGGATTTTTCATTTTTTTTTATACTTTTCACTCTGATGAAGTACCGTACGTAACGTACATTCAAACGAGGTTTTTTAATGAAAGTGAAATACACTTTTTACTGGGGAATTGATAGTATGACAAGGGAAATGATAAAGGAAATGAAAAGTGTCGTATGAAATGAGCGACGTGGTATGAAAGCATCAAAAATATTCAAAAACAACTAAGGTTATTCAACCAAAAACGTATACAAGCATGAATAAAATTATTCATAAATTCAAAAACAAAAAATAGTTAAAATACATTTTCCCCCTCTGGGTATGCCAATGGGTAATGAATACTTGATGGGATTTTCTTACATTTTGTATCAGCACTGAAGCCTGTATTTCAACATTATGTTTGTGATGACCCCAATCCTCCGACCACCCTGCATGCCTATCTGGTCCTACCCCTTTTCTGTTTCTTTCTTCTTGTCACGAACTCATCCACACAAAAGACCTGACCTTGCCAAATGTTCGCTTCCTCCCCATCCCTATAATCTTATTGCAACTTGTTGTCAGATCTTAGCTTCACTTTTTCCCGCCGTTTCAGGTTTTGTCTTTTAATTATTTCAGCTTTGTTTGGTATTCAAGATTAACAAAAGTTATTTAGTATATGTTTTATATAATTGATTGTTGTTTTTGTCCCTTCTTTTTCCTTTTTGCACTGTATTGACATTTATTTCGTTCATTCAATCTTTGACAGTGTTGCCTACTTATAGCAAGTAAGGGTAAGAGTGGGGGTGGTTTTGTGTGAAACCCCCGCCAATAAGTTAGTTAGTCTACGGACCCTCATAGGGTAACCACCTACGGGTGCTCTGCTCCTCTTTTCATTGTGTTCTATACGTGAATAAACAACTTTTATTCGAATTGTAATATGTGTTACATATTTCTATCTAAGACCCCTAATAATTCTTTAGTCGGGTAATTAGGAGATCTTACATTGGCGCCCAACCCAAACCAACCCAAAGTTAATTTGATTAATCCATCAATTAACTCGTGATTTAGATAATTCGTGTTTTCCAGTTGTGCGTGCGATTTCGTGAATCTTTACACTAATATTTCAGTATCGTGACTCCGTGAAGTGACATAATCATTGTGTATCGTTATTATTTTATTGACTATATTTACGTGCATTGAATCGCGTACGCCACTGACAATAGATTCACGTTACGTGTGCTATATATATATATATATTTACTCAACTTTGTGTTGTATTTTTCGAACAATTTAATTGAACTATATTTCTCGTGTTTTATCGGCATACGTTTTGATGCTCATCACACGTGCACAATCATCTGGTGATGCTGTGTTGTCGATTGTCGGGGAACAAGATCGCGAAATGGACATGAACCAACTCGGTCTGACGCCGCCGCCGACGCTGCCACCTCCACCTTCAGTCATGGAGGCAATTCTTGCCCGATTGGATACGATCGTCGGGTCTCTTCATGTTAGACTTGCAGCAGTTGAGTCTGAAAATAATAGACTACGACCGCCACCTTCACTACAGTCGCCACCCCTTGGCAATGTAACACTACGGTGTTTTCGGGATGACGAAAGTGTGCATCCAGTAGACTTTCTGGATGCATTGGAGCGTCATTTTACCTATTACCATGTTCCTGGCAGGGAATGGGTAATAACTGCAATTAATTATATGGAAGGTATGCCCAAAGACTGGGGACACGCATTCCTGTCTTCGTGGGCGAGCTGGAATGATTTCAAAACGTCTTTCCTTCTCATGTTTTGGTCCGAGGACCGACAGGACCGTCTCACACAAGAGATGCAACGGTCATTTTATGTTCAAGCAAAACACTCGTCCATGGCCAGCTATTTCGTTTCATGGATGAACAAAGTGAGACATTTATCGCCCCCTATGGGCCAAAGAACTTTTCTGCGTCGGATGACACAAACTTTCCCGGCCACCGTGGAGAATGTGTTACTGGCAGCCAAAGTGTCGACAGAACAAGAAATGTTGTCGCTTCTACGCGATTTGGATGACGCACATGCAAGGCGGAATGAACGTTCGGCTCCGCCATCGTCTTCGACTTGGCAAACAGAAGGCCAATGTCCACCTTCGGCGCCACCCCAGCAGCAGCAGCCATCCAACGCCCAAGGGCGAGAACGCGAGTCAGCGGGAGGGAACACGTCGTGGCGTGACCGTCCACACGAGCGTCGCGACGCTCGGCCCCGAGTCAACCGCATGGAGGTGGAACGAGCACCGTTGAACCTGGAGGTCCAGCCTGAACGGGGAATAAACGTTTCCGCAAATTCCACCGGAACCGTCGAGACGTCGGAAAACTACAATTAGCCGGACAAGCGCCTTCATTGCTGCCGGCTACAAATACGCTGAAGGTAAACCAACCTATCTACATTAATTCGGAGGGCATCATAGACGCCCCACACCACAAAGACAATATAAGATGTGGTGATGATCAGACAGTTGAGAGAGCCGTCCTACAAGTGGCTGATCACGTGTGCGTTCGAGACGCCGACGCCGACGCCAACACGAGTGACATTATCAGTGAAGTGCGTAGTGACAGTGACACGATCAAACCTACGGGTAGGCTCATGTTTAGAGATGAAATCGGTGTTGTCGACATTAATCTAAATGTACAATTGAACAATAATTTTGGAATGGAAAAAGCAAATGAGCAGCACGTGCAGAACAATAAAATCAGTGACGACAGCGTTAAAAATATTTCACCTGTGTGTTTGATAAGACGGAAGTGGGACAAGAGAGTGTTGGGTGAGCTGCAATTGATGGATTAATCATTACTCGACCGCATTGCACTCACAACATAAGCTGGCATCGTAAGTTTATTTCACTGATACCGATTTTGAACTTTCGTTTTTTTTTTTCAAACTATAGATACATTTTGGTTATGCAGCTGTCTTACTTTTATTTTGTAGCCTATTGACTATTTTAGATAATAGTTTTTCATTTTTATTTGTAAATTATAATCATATTCTATCATGTAGGTCTATGCATTCAAACTTTGATGATTGAAAACTTTGACGTACGAATGGGTTTCTTAAGACTGTATATGTTTCTTTAATAATAGTTCCATAGCATTTACTTTAGATAAGGACGTGACAATTGTCTGGGGGTGTAACGTAGCACTGATGTTAACTAAATGTAGTCTTCGTGTTGTTCAGTCTCACGGGCTAACTCATTGTTTTTACTTTTTAGATCTAACTGTAAGGTATTGTACTTGTCTATAATCTACTGATTTGTTATTTTCTCTGTTTGTTTTATAATATGGTTGTACGGCATCACAGTCCTTTTTGTCATTTTTGTAATCTGTTTCTCTCATCACTTGTCGATTTAAGTGAAATGTAGCCCACTTAATTCTGGGGGTGTGATGTGATGACCCCAATCCTCCGACCACCCTGCATGCCTATCTGGTCCTACCCCTTTTCTGTTTCTTTCTTCTTGTCACGAACTCATCCACACAAAAGACCTGACCTTGCCAAATGTTCGCTTCCTCCCCATCCCTATAATCTTATTGCAACTTGTTGTCAGATCTTAGCTTCACTTTTTCCCGCCGTTTCAGGTTTTGTCTTTTAATTATTTCAGCTTTGTTTGGTATTCAAGATTAACAAAAGTTATTTAGTATATGTTTTATATAATTGATTGTTGTTTTTGTCCCTTCTTTTTCCTTTTTGCACTGTATTGACATTTATTTCGTTCATTCAATCTTTGACAGTGTTGCCTACTTATAGCAAGTAAGGGTAAGAGTGGGGGTGGTTTTGTGTGAAACCCCCGCCAATAAGTTAGTTAGTCTACGGACCCTCATAGGGTAACCACCTACGGGTGCTCTGCTCCTCTTTTCATTGTGTTCTATACGTGAATAAACAACTTTTATTCGAATTGTAATATGTGTTACATATTTCTATCTAAGACCCCTAATAATTCTTTAGTCGGGTAATTAGGAGATCTTACATGTTTGTATTTTATATTTATAAATGCCTATACTTCGCTGTGATTATTAGAAGTGTTTACGACGAATGAATTAATAATTGAAATTCATTTTAAAATGACCTTGATGTGATGTCGACGCTCGTTGAACCCCAAACATTCAATTATTCATTCATTCATTCATTCATTCATTCATTCATATACATACATACATACTTTATCCTGCCGATTTTTCGCAAACACTCTACAAGTTTAGTATGATAAATGAGCTGAGGAGGATGTTTCAATCTCTATAACAGGCTAAACAGTCATTCAGGAGACCGGGCTTCGATACCCGTTATGATCATCCATCTTGGCAAATGGTTTTTCATGGCAAATGGTTTTTCTGTCGTTGGGAGTGAGTACTGAGTACTCTGTTACCTTCCATGTCCGAAACATATTAGAAATTAACTTTTCATTTCATCTATCCTTCATTCATCATTCAACGAATGGTATTCATGCATTCTTAATAATGGGATTCAGACCAATTTCAGATGTATAGGTTGTTTCTTCGTTTGAACCCAAAGCTCATGAAAAAAATCGGAATGCTTTCCCCCAGTATTTGGAACTAGTCTTCGCTCAAAATATTTTGATAACAGAATTTCTTTTTCCGAGCGTCAATTCAGCAAATCTACTAGATTTGTAGCGATAAGAAAACCACAGTTTTCATTCAGTTTGTTCGTCAACTCCTAAATCATATCGGAAGTGACGAACAAAAGTTTCCAGTGTAAATATTATTCGAGGGGACATAACCATCACGAGGGATGATGTGGTCTATGAAGCAGCCCCTCTGTCGTGGAAATCGAAGTCAAATCGGGCGTGGGCTCGAATTTCGTTACTGAGTCTTGTAAAAATCATTCGTACTCATTTATAATTAATTATTTTTCACAATTTCACAGACAAAATAATATATTGTTGGCAAAGATTCGGAAACTTATTCAACAGTTCATACCATGGAGTAAAACAAATCATATGTAAAAATTATAATATAATAAAAGTATAGGCTTACCTAAAAATAAAAACAATTTTCCAAATATTTTAAAGAAACATGTCTGCCAACATTTTACTTATATATTCAAAAAATAATTTTTGAATTTCGAAAAATTTATATTCTGAACATTCCAGTATTTCTATATAGTTCATTCAGCCCGTTCATTCGTACCCCCAAATAGCCTATAAGCTATAATCCTAGGCCTATTGAGTTCATCACAATTTCTTCACACTAGTTTTCAGTTCACAATTCGATCATACTTCATTTCATTTGTACCTCGAACTAAATCGAATTTTACTCACCCCTGTGCCAGACCAATCTCATAAGGCCATTTCTACCCCCCTACCCAACCCCCTCCCCCTCAGAAAACAATGTTGTCGTTAGTACTACTACTACCAACAATATCTACCTTTGTCTTTATAGCCCCATCGTGGTCTTTACAGTTTCATAACATCCCCATTCTCCAAACAATCTGGTTCGACACCCCAAACCGTTTTGACTAACCTATACCGGAGACGATCGTTCGCAACCCTCATAACATCTCCAGAATATCATTGCAGGGTTGACACCCCCGACTGTTCAATGGTAATTGATAGGGGAGACTGTCGATCGGTACCTTCGATATTTTTTAAAAGGCAGATGTAATAGATGAAAACACGTACAAGATGGCTATTGGTCACGCGAGGTCGGCGTAAACCACAGATAAGTATGACTTACGTGATTGGATTGGGGTGGTAAAAGAGTAACTTGTGAGCTGACAGGCATCAAAGGAACACGAGTGGAAGCCATTTGAGGGTAATGATACGATTTGGATACTGATTTGATACAATAGATACCCAAGTTGGAAATGGTTTGGATTATAAAGTCGGGTTTTGGAATGAAAATCGTGTAGAGGCAATAGATATAAAAGATTGGAGTGTATGTGAAATACTAGGATTGGAAGAGATTTTTTTTTTATGTAATATTAATTGATAACCTGACGAAATATTTCTATCGAGAAATTGTTTGATTGTAAAAATAAATACAGAAGATATTAAATTGTAATTCTTTGGAAGTGAAAACGAAATTCATTGATAGTTTTGTGGAAGCAGAGTTGAAATGAATTAATCGAAATGTATGAGATCTGGAATGGAAATCGAAATTATTGCTTCGAGAATGGCTCGAAGTGGAATCGAACTCGACACCATCTTGTTAATAAAAGAATTGTGGTCGAAATAGATATTTCAATAAGCTATTGGAAATTCTATGTGTTCTTATTTTGTAGATATAGCTTTGAGATATTGTGATAAAATAACACGTGACGGTCATAATTATCAAATGATTTTAGAAAAATAGTTTTTACCTGATTGAAATAATTTTTAGTATGTCACTAATTTGAAATTAAATTCTTTCAAGAAATGAATGAGTAATTATTATAAATCATAAAGTGTATCAGATATCTTACTCGATTCAAATTGGTTCAAAAATCAGAGAACAACCTTCAATAAATTCTCCCAAATTTGTTCCATCAAGGTACACAAGGTACTTAAAAGCTCGTGCCATGATCTGTATTTTCTTTCAGATGCGTCATGTACGTATTATTATAACAACCAATCAGTATTCAAGATTAAAATAGCGGAAATGTTTTGTGTAATAGTGGTCCAGCAGCAACAAACGATTAACAAAGGCCCCCCTCCCCCCTCCTCCACATCCTAGTCGTGACCTAGACCTAGCGTTTAGACGGGCAAGGTTGCACGCACGCGTGTGACGGATCGAAACACGCGCGCGATGATGGTATTTCAAGGTGTGAAACATCCGTTCGGTTGTTCATCTTGTAATGGTTGCTTTGTTCAACACCAGAAGTTGTAAGGCGGAATTTTACTATGATATTTATTTATATATTAGATAGTAATCTTATAGTATTTTATTGTAGAGAAGGTTGTGATAGTGGATTTTTTTGAATATAATTGACATTTGTATCTCACTTAAATTGAGAAAAGTTGATTGAAGAAGAATAACAATTTTATTGTCAGCTGTTCACACTGTGATTGACCACAAGGATCCAGCTTGATGATCTATACAAAATTACAATTGAATTACAAAAATTACTTATGTGAAATTATGAACTTATATCTAGGTATAAAAGTCGACGATTTAAAAAAAAAAAAACAGAAAAGAAAGTGAAGAATAGTGGATGATATAGTTTATTACTTTAATCGTTATTCGAACTATCTCATCATTTGAATAATTGATGTAATAATGCTTGCTTTAGGTCTATTATTGATACATCATAAGGCCGATGCCCCATTCTTTTATTTGTATATGATTATTATACTTCGTTTTTCAAATTTCTTATAATAATATGTTTATAACTTCCACTGCATGCATAAAGAGAATCTACATTTTAAAAAAATTGTTCGAAATAATTTCAATGATTTTTCTTCGTGTTGATAATCTGATACACTTTCAGGAAATATTTTATGTATTATTTATATAGTTTAATATATGTGATGATATATTTTTCAAGTATATCTTCAGTATATCCACCTATTTCACATACCTTATACAAATTCTGGGCGGTATCAAAAATGTACTTTCCAAATTTAATAATCATAACAATCCACAAACTTATTGTACTTATACTTAACGTCTACATATCAGTGAAACAATCAATAACTATAATAAATCGATAACCCTAAAAAAGCGTGTTAACCTCGTATTATAACCGGGATACATTACAGCCCTACATTGTTGAATAAAGCTATACATTAACTACGGACACTCGACCTAGACCTTTAGGTGTAGTGAAAGATTAGTATACATTGAGCGTGGCCTTTGTTAACATGATGTGTTGCTACGAATCGGTAAAACTGGTTTTTATCTGGTATTGAAGTATACTAGTGGGGCGTGGGAAATGCACTACGATTTGATTGCACGTTTATGAAGTAGATTTGAAGGAATATATCAATATATGATGGATATCACAACCTAGAAACTAGGTTTTGATGAATAATAACTAGATTCGTTTCCCTAATTTCATTGAAAACTAGGAATCATCATCTCAGCAATTTCATAAATTGTAATTGAATTATTTGTCCTCCAGGTCCCGTAGACATTACTCGATTATGTTTGTGTTTCTTTACAGAATCGGTAATGCTAACGCCATGCCTCGTTTCTGGAAGACAAAAAATAATTGAAAATTCTGAAATTGAGATGATGATTTCTAGTTATCTTCAAAATCAGGAAAGTTAATGGTGTCATTATTAATCTGAATCTGCTTTCAGGGACTTTTAAACTAGGCCTATTCGGAATGCCATAGGCCTACATTAAAGGAGATCTGATATTAATTATAATTCAAATTCCAAAAATTTGAATTTTTACAATTCTAATATATTATTAGAAAAAAGAAGAAAAGCAAGTGATATTTAATTTTATCGTATATATTTGTTTTCGCGAGAGTTGAAGGTTGTCTACCAACATAATAAACAGAAAATGTTACCGTTAGATTTGTTATGTTGTTTGTATTTTGTGGAACAGTGATTTTCTATCACGTTCCGATGTTGATAAAAAAAGTTATACAAGTGTGTTAAATTTTGAGAATCATATATTTTTGAGACGTCGAAAATAATAACGATTAGACACACTACACATATTTCGAATTTCGTATTCAAAGTTGAAGCGATTTTCTCTGAAATTGCTGGAAAGTTTACAATTACCTAATTAGTTGATCATCTTTATCTCTCGTAGATGAAGTTTATGTAGATAAAAAAAAGGACAAGCCCAAATTCAATAGTATATTGTATTCTTTGCAATAGAATACCTGTGTTTCTATCTCATATGAATGTTCAAGAATGTAAAATTATTCCTTGAAAAGATACAAATCATTCTCAATTCATTTTTTCATTACATTGTTGATCAATACCATGAAAATTCCTTGTGATGATTCCCTTTTCAATATAACTTACCGAAACGGCCTAATAAACTCGATCTGTACATTCTCACCAATATCCAATATGAATATTTCATTTTTAATTAAAATCAGAATCCTGAAAACCTTTCCAGCGAAAACTTGTGTGAACACGGCCCTTCCACCAAAAAGTTAACCGAATAAATAAATGAATACGGCCCTTCCACCAAAAGTACCTTGATAAATAATTTTCTTCTGCCGCTTTTTTATCGCCCCGTCGGGAAATCCGTCACGCGAGATCAGCGCAGAGGTAAATAAATAACTTTTTTAACTTGTCCACATGTTTCGGTATTTTGTATTAACCAAATGACGAATTAGCTGATTTAGTTGATGCATGTTGAACGAGTTATGGATCCTGAAGGAGGCTGTCGAGTGATTTATCTCGACGCAGAAGCAAAACGTTTCCCACGCGATTTGTCGCGGCCATGGGAGTAGGGATTAGCAGTTCGAGTAATTATACGAGGGATAAGAAACTGGGAATACAAAAACTTGTCTCCGTCGTTTATTTCATGAATTCACATTTTCGACTTTGCAAGTTGATTCTTTATAGGCATGATGATTATTTAATTGAACTTTTGGAAATATTGATAGTCAGGGCATTGAAATTCTGAATGAAATAAATGAGAAATAAATGTAATGATATATATATATATATATATATATATATATATATATATATATATATATATATATATATATATATCCAATTAATACAATTCAGGTGAAACCAAGTGAAGTTAATTGGAGTGTTTGAATACTTGTAATTAACTTCACTTGCCTACATATTGTGTTTATAATTGAAATTTATACTAGGAAATGAACATCGATAACAGTATACGATATATATATATATATATATATATATATATATATATATATATATATATATATATATATATATATGGCAGAATAATTATATAAAATCATATCTGAATTCCACTCATGTGTTCGTATACATGCACACACTGTTCGCCTACCCCAGCAACTCGGCGTTCTGCACTATGTGGTCGGAAAGTCTGCGGTATACTCGCAAACATCTGGTCATGATTCCGCCAATGCCAAGGTTAGTTACCATGGCAACCGTTTAACAGCGACAGTTGTCACAGTTTTTCCCTCTCAGTTTTTATCCCCCCCTTGCGTTCTCCCTTGCGGGGTGGTTGGCGGGAAAAAAAGACAAATGGCTTACTCATTTCGCATTTCATTTTTACTCCTCTTCCCCCCCCCCCCCCCCCCCCCCCCGCCCAACATGCCACTCGTTACTAAAATGTGGGAATTATATAAATCATATTAGCATTTCGCGTTGTTTGTGTGCCTGCCTGCATGAGCATTATGTTATCACTGCTAATTCGCATCCGCTGCGGGTTGCATCGATTCAAGGGGTAATTAATAGCGTTGCGAGGGAAGAGCAATTATGAAAAACCCTGCTGGGATAAAAACATCGTGCGAATTCAATAACCTAGGACGAGAACTGTTCTAAATAGTATGTAATTTTAATGTTGAACCACCTGTATACCTTTATACTATTGTAATCAGAAATAGGAT
The DNA here is from genome assembly GCA_907164805.1 of Brachyptera putata. NCBI lineage: Eukaryota > Metazoa > Arthropoda > Insecta > Plecoptera > Taeniopterygidae > Brachyptera > Brachyptera putata. The sequence goes on from OU015469.1 coordinate 13,766,215, forward strand.
TTTATTCATTGATTGTACGATATTTTGAACTTCTTTTATTTCATTTTGAAACAAACGTTGTGATTATCGTTTTCATCATTGAAAAAAATTATAGAAACTTATATTAATCATATTTTTTCATCAGTGATGATTGTGTTATTGGAAATTGTATCGTATATTCAATATTAAAGTATAGCATACACATTCAAAATTAAGTTGTTCGCTTGATGCAAGCTAGCCAGAAATAATAATTCTATCAACATTTTATTTTGTATTGAATAAAATCAAATTTGTGGTATTTTTTAGATGAGCGAAGTCGATTGGACATGCAATATAAATGTGAAATTCTTCCATTCTAGTTGCATATGATTCAATTAAAATTCCATCAATATGAAATTGACATTGAATGCTTCATCCATCAGAAGATGTCAGCTGTTCCATATTCTATTACATTCTCTACGACAACAAACGCATTTAGTGAAAGCTACTACACTTGAAAAAAATACATCCGCCATTTTAGTGACGTCAAACGTAAAGAAAAATAGTAAACGAATTGTACAGGACAAAATAGTAATAAAAAAAACAATCGCTAGTAATTTGTCTTGTATACAAAGTTCTTTGTGTGTCAAGTTTTACAACTATTGGTACATATGTGTGTATGTTTCTATGTTCAATGCCGGTTTGAATAACGGAAGCTGAAAGAGAAACCGCTCATTGGTTATAACATGACGTCACTATTAACAGAGGCCTTGACCAATGAGGTTAAAGCTTAACCACTAATGAAGAATCAGCATTTAGATATATTTATTATCATCATTACTGTTTAAAGATTATTGAAATGCTAAATCGATTCTTCAAACGCATTCTATAAAATCTCCCAAGGTATAAATTAGATATTCTAATACAGTGTGAAAATATAGTAATTTATTATTCTTTTTTTTGAGATATTCAATTATTTTACCAATTAGATTTGTCATTATTAAAATTCAGAATTAATTGATATGCTAAATGAGTTAGTAATCATATGGAAAATCTCGCTGAAAGCAAATTACCCATTTTATTTGTACATGAAAAATATTTTATATCTATTCAAAAATCTTTTAAATGATGTATCACACTATAATTTCATAAATTATATGTTCTGTTACTACCTTTAAAATAATTGACATGCGAATCTGTTTCGAAAATAATCTCATTGCAAACCTCGATTACCTTCTATTAACGTATAAAAATATAGTAATTTAATGTTTTTTACTTGGTATTTTACAGTCTTAAATGAAATCGATACTAATTTATGTATATTTATGCAATTTAATGATCAGGGGTGTTGGGCTACATAAGAACTGCATGTATGCGCGCTCACTGCATATACTCTTTGACGATCCCGATTGACCGTTTCCTCTATCTATTATCATTATCCACCGGTTGTTTCGATCTAATAGAACTAAGTATATCAATTATGTATTTACATATAAACTGCCTGTAATTTGTTTTCTATATATATATAGTGACCTTGCTAACTACACGATCGGCTAGACTAGGAAATTGTTTTACCAAATTTGGTAGAAAATTCAAGAGTGAAGCTAGTATTCGTGTTTATAGATTTATACAGTTAGTTATAAATAAAAAATGGCAAGGTTGTATCTTTCTCAAGTATTTCCTTACATGGTTTTGTATGATGGTGAGTTATTTAGTGATGATAAGTATTTTTGGTTTGGTTTATGAAACGACTTTACGGGATGGAGTTGGAAGTTTATCATTGTTTTATGGATTAAAATGTTATATTACTGGCACTGGTAGCTCAGTGGTAAAGCGCTTGCTGCGTGTGACCGGGAGATCAGGGTGGATCGGGCCTCGGTTCGATCCCCGACATCGCGTCCTCGTGGATTTTTACTGAAGCCTAGGCAAATGCTGGGGTGGATATTGCTATATCACTTCTTTTCCACTACCCTCCATTTTATATCCCATCTCTCGAATAATTTCATCACAACAATCAAATATTTCCCACTGGTCCGTGTTTCCAAAGTTTCTATACATTTTTCTTCCAAAAATGATTCCATCAATTTTCTTAAATATTACTCATTATTCTTGTACATGTGTCAATTATGAATAGACAAACTTTGAAGTCGATTTTGGATGGTTGATTTTTTTTAGTTTGTTGGAATTATCCGTTTGACCTTTAGACCGTACAAGAAAAAACACGAACTAATAATTTTTTCCTGTATGTATAATTAAATCTCATTAATGATTCTTTGTTTCTATTTTTCAGGTAAGTTTCTGCCTGTATATCTACCCTGATACACGTATCTGGAACAGCGGTAAAGGAGTTGACTACTTTAGCCAATGGGGGAGTGAGTAAACGACGTATAAGATATTTTCCAACAATATTATGAATTTCGAATAATATGAAATTCGTAATTATATTAGTGATTCGCCTACTCCATAGATTTTCAAGTTGAAAAATACCGAAATTCAAATCTTGATTTTTATCAAAATCGAAAACTGGACAATAAGTAATTATTTTCCACAAAAAGCATCGAATGACAAAGTATATTGTCGTTCGGATGAATGTATCGGCAACATCCAAAAAGAAATAAATGTCCCTAATTATGTAACTTATTCATAAAAAAAACTTTAAAGTAACTGTAACTCCCATAGTTTTAGGTATCATAGTTTCAGTTTTCATCCGTTTTATATTTCACAATTGCGTGCTTGTCTTAAAGGATATCACAACCCTAAACCACCCAATAACCAATAAATACCGTGACTGAAAATTGAGTTGGGTAAATGAATCTACGCTCATATCTTATAATTATATCAACAAAAGAGATATAAAATTATAAATTTCATATTTGTTTCCGATATATTACAATTAGACTTTGCAATATGAACTCTATTCTATTCGATTTAGGTTTCGAGCATGCGATAAAACCACTTGATGAGTTTTAGTGCTCGCAGACTCGCTGTCTCTGGATTCAGGCCATATAGATTATATCCCTTATCAAATAATCGCAACGCCAATAAAACTATCTTATCTAAGTTTATTAATATTGCTTGAATAACAACAATACTTAATCACCGTGATAACAGCTGATAAGGGATTGTTATAACACGAGTCCTTGAGAAGGACGAATTTTTACATATATTCAACCCAAATTGAAAAATTCAAACACTTACAGGTATTATAAATGTTCGTAATTATCGTTTTCTTTTTTGTACTTCTTTAATTTTTTATTTGATTATTATTATGTGTCGAACGGCAATCATGTGTATGATGACATAGTCTTCAATAAAGATTTATATATATTCACATTTACATCTCATTGTATTATCATGATAACTAAGTTATATAAATATATGGAATAGCGCCTCTGATTTCGATGATAGAACTGATAGCACTATAGTATCACTTTGATTGTAAAGATGTTTGTGCTATTTGGTTCAATCCAAAACATGTTTATAATTGACAATTCTATGATTATTTTTCCGATCATTATATTGATATAACTGTGAAATTATTCATTATAATGTAGTCCACTTAACGACTATGTTGATAGGTGTAGCTTATTACACGACCGCCTAGATATATACAACTTGAGATACCAAAAATCTCCCTCAATAAAAATCTATTTTGATTGGATATTATGTTTTGAGACGTAATGGGGGACAAGAAAACAAAAGTGGTAAATTGAGAAATATATACATTTTCCACAACCTATGAAGGGTACACTATATACTGCTCAAAGCGCCAGTTCCTTCAATTGTTGACAACATTGATTGTTTTCTGATGGTCACCATGGTCACCGAGCTTATAATCAACCAAACAAACGATCCACTGCCATCTATATTTTTGTTGCTTTTCCCAATATAGCCACTAGAATATTCGACTACGTAGGTAATCAAATATAAAAATCTACAGCTAGCAATATCGACAAGTGCATCACTACAGGGTTAAAATTTTACTTTTTCTTTTCTAATTGTTATCCTCTATTTCTCCCATAACAATGTCTCGTAGATATAGCTATCTCCATCCTCCTTTATGAAATAGTTACACTTGTCCTATTAGTACTAGCGAGCAAGGTCTCTGTAAGAGAGAGATAAGACGCGACCAGTGCCCCACAGTCTTATCCATGAGCGATCCCTCTGCACTAAGTTACCGGCCGAGAGTCGTTACGACGTGGCCGGTGGCTCGATCGGACGAGCACGTCTGCACGATAAGAGGCCGCGGTTCGATGCCCGGTGCGATGACTTGATATACGGTTGTGTGGTGTTTGCCAAAGGTTGAGTTTGTACGAGACATGATGGGGAGTATATAGGGAATGAAGATGAGACATGTCGTAGTCCGAGTGCGTGCATTTGATAATGTGATGAGTAGTCGAGTGACTAGCGTACTGAACCGTTGTTCGGAAGGTCGTGTCTCGATTTCCGCCATGGTCGACCATCCTGACTGGGGTTTGTCGTGGTTTTCTTCGGTCGTTCAGGTCAATACTGGGATGGTTCCTTAACAAAATAACTAACAAAATAACCTAGCTTTCTTCCAACAATTCCATCATTTAATATATTATTCACCGACGCCAATTGATCGTAGTTATCAGTATAGTGCGTCGTTAAGACCCAATATGAATAGAAAAATAATGTGCGAGGGTTTATACGTATAACTTCTTGATCAACGGCAGAATGAATTTGTATGAACAGATTCCCAAATATATATATATATATATATATATATATATATATATATATATATATATATATATATATATATATATATATATCGAGTAAGATTAATCTGATTAGTAATTTTCTAATAAATCAGAATAGCTAAATAATCTTATTGAAACCATAGACCATAAGATGGGAATTTTTTTATCCATGTTGAAACTATTAACTTATTAAATATATTCTACATTCTACATTATAATTATGTGGAATTGCCATGTAAATACTCCTTAGATTCTTCAAATTATTTGTAATCAGTTTCCTTCTAACGTTTTCTCTAACAGTTTATTATTTTATAACAATCGTTAACTTGGGAGTTGGAAAACCAACAAAGAAGCCGGCATAGTATTATCGCTATGTAATACCAGAGCCGATAAAGCAGTTATTATCTTCTAAGTAGCAAAGTCGACTGCTTTGCCGACTCAAGTAATACTGAATAATGTTGGCTTTCGTACCCTTATTATCATCACCAATCTAAATCACGTTATAAAGTTCTAATGGCAAAAAGATCTTCCCATGGAATTACATAATAAAAATAAACAAAACTAAACTAAAACAGTAGATTTCATCGCGAGTAGTTGGCAAGACATCTTCTGTTTTATTTTTTATTTTTTTATATCAAGACGCTATTATCTCAGCACTCAATCTTTCATGCATTCTTGGCCGGACTAATTTGATTGTCTTCTGTTTGCTTAGTAAATCTATCAAAAAGGACTTTTCCATGCTTGAGATAGCTAATATACTTGTGTTCACGAAAGAAGAAGGTCGCCTACAAACTAAATAATTGTAAAGACTTCGGTAATTGTGAAGAAACTCGCTGATTCTTTGAACATTTAACGTTTTTTAAAGATGTAGTTTTGTTTTTGATCGTAAATCTCGTTATATTAACATTAAAATACCATAGATGTGTGAATTTAATCGTGATTTCAATTTTTGTTACGTTGGTAGACGACCTTCCTTTGTGAATACCAGTATACACCTGTGTCCAGGCCGTAACGAATCACTAATGTGTACAAGATTTTGAAAGATGATCGGTGGGAAAATATAGTGTTTCGATCTGTTTTTGTTTATTTATATGTAGATTTTTTTTCGTACGTACCGAAATCGGATCATAAATCATAATTCAAGGTTTTGTTTTCGGCGTTTTCTATCAGCTAGAACGAAATCGAATCTAAATTTAGGTGGGAAAGAAACTTATTTCTTTTCGTGAAGCTTGTTATTGTGTAGGGTAATTGTTTGTCGTTTTTTCATACTTCACTGGATAAAAATGTAATATTGAAAAAGAAACGAAAAACAAGAATCATATAACAATATTTTACATTAATAACATCTGGACATGAGAAGTAAGTATCACATTGAAATATATCCAATAACAATAACAGGAGGCAGTTCTCATAAGCTCATATTCCGTGTTCTTTTTTTCATATATACGATAACTCGAATATATTGATTGAGACCCAATAACTTTCTAAGATTTTTCAATTGATATTGACGAATGTAATAAAACATCAAAAACCTTACATAAATAACCCCCTCTGAGTTCCAGTTCACAAGTGAAGAGAACAGTAATTCCTTACCATAATTGTGGGGCAATAAAAAGTAGCTATCAATGACAAATTTACGAAATTTTTATTTTTCAATATATAATATATATATATATATATATATATATATATATATATATATATATATATATATATATATATACATATATATATATATATATATATATATATATATATATATATATATATATATATATATATATATATATATATATATATTATATTTGAAAATGAAAAATTTCATAAATTTATATATAGGCCTATAAATATTCATATATATTGCATGCAATTATATCATTATTAATTATACATCAGAGTTTCTTCTGCATCAGAATATCGTTACATCCCCAATTTTTCATATCACTGGTATGAAACTGAATTATTAATTATATTTAAAATAATTCTACATTAATTTCCATCAACTTTTGACATAGATATTCAATATTACATAAATTATTCATCTTTATTCACGATTTCTATGATTATATAACTTAATTCCTTTGTACGATGATTCAATGATTGATGACGTCTGAGCATTCTTCCGTCGCTGACGTTGTTCCACAGAGTTTCACGAACAAAGGGCGAGAGTTAGCCAAGAATTAATATCATAGTTTAATCCCAGAGCAGACGAGTTACGTCTTTGTGAAATACATTCCTATGCAAAACTATGGATAGTTGCTATTTCTATGAGCTGATGTAGTACGTAGAAGACTAGCACTATGAAAATTGAACGAGTTATTTCTAGAAATTGTATTCTTTTCTTTAATTTGTTTGTGTATCATACTCATATAGGTATGACAGCAAATTTTCTGTGGGGATTACGCCATTGCTGATGATAAATAAAAGTACAAAGACAAAATTTGCATGATATTATTCAAAACTAGAGTAGAAAAATATTATATTTTTAGTTTTTATTAGTTTGAACTTTTCAACAATCATAGATATAAACAAGTTTTATATATTATTAGGAATTATAAAAATATAAAGATATAATTCACAATAGTGGTAGGGCCTAATTATAAAAATATGTTTCCAACTAAGTCTCTAAACGTATAAACGAGTTAATATTTTTTTGAATAAAATCGAACACTTTACACAAAGTCATTTGATCCCTAATCTAGAGGATATTAGGACGTAAGGTAGGATCGTTTAGGCAGTGCATCACAAATGCGATCTTACCTGCCCAAATGATATAGGCCTAATTAATTTCAACGTATCTATTCAGTATATTATTTACGTTCGAGTCAATTCAAGCTTTGATTTGATTAAAACATTGTAATGAATAATTCATTGACCTGACCCGTTGAGTTTTTCGCTTTGCTCATACGGCCAACCCTCACCTTCCTAGCATTCTTTCTTCCACACAATCTGACGGCTCGAAACACCCAAACTTTTCTACTAAATGATAATCCAGACGGTCGATCGGCTCCTCCATAAACCTTGCTATTACGTCGATCAAGACAATCATACGATGACGTGCTGACATTGATGCATTTGTGCATTGTTCGAATGCAATTAAGTGCATATGATGTTGGTTACGGTTCAAATGGATGAGAGAATATTATAGAAAATTATACATTCACGGACTTCGAGTAATCGATTAAATAGGAATGCGATTCTAAGGTCACAATCGAAGCGTGTTCATTGCAAATACGCTCGAATATAATTAGAATATTATTAGAGTTATAGGAATTATAGGAATCTGGAATTATTAAAAAATTAGTTTGCAAACTGAATATTAAAGCTGTATATATAGGCCTACCTATCTCTCTCTTTCCATCTCTCTCTCTCTCTCTCTCTCTCTCTCTCTCTCTTTCTCTCTCTGTCTCTCTTTCTCTCTCCCTCAATCTCTCTCTCTCTTTCTCTCTCGCTCTAAAATATGTGAAGTATGAATATTTTCAATAAACGTGAGATACAAATGTTTTCATTTTATTTTTAATACTTGGTCTAAAGCACTGAGTAGTAAAGTAGTAATAGTAATAATACGCTGGTTTGATTGATATTTTATTATTATTATCATTAGGCCTATTTGAAAATATTACGTAAACATTTCTGTATTTTTCAGTTTTCGTGTAACACCGCTTACGTATAGATTGATTATTTGAGAATCTTTGGGTAGATATGACGTATTCATTGTTTCTCAAAAATCTCAACAGAATAATCGTTAATAAAATATCAAAATAGTTGAAAAGAGGAGAGACAAAGAAAACTTGAAACCGGGGATGAATCTTCTTACCCGACTTCCGGTTCCTTAATAATCACGTGACCAAGATTCAAATGACGTACACTATTGTATTTGAGAAAAGTTAAACAATAGGCTATACGTTTACATTATCAGCATTTTAATATCTCAGTAAATTCAGGTATCCTTCTCACAATGGAAAATAAATTAAACGTTGTCCCTTGTAAATACATTGAATGTCAGAAATATTTTTGATAAAAAAACTCATTAAAAAAAATATATATGAGACGTCAGGAATAATCCACCCTTTCTTGATTCCCTCCCCTAACCCCTCCTTATCCCTCCTCCCGACAATTTAAGACACGTAGTAGGCGTTAAATTAACTGGACGGACATGATCCATTTAATATGTGCCTAAAGGGTTAGTCAACCTATCTTGCGCGTCTGTAGTGCGGCCAAGTATCACGCTTACACCGCAGGGGTGATCGCAGTTGCTGTTCGCTGTTGATACACTAAGATGGGGAATATGGTAATATTTCACGTCGGTAAAGGTGGTCGGAATATGAATGAGTCGGAAAGGTCAGAGTTACCACCATTGCTGAAATGTTGATCTTTATTTAACATTTCGTGTGTTGGTGTTGCCAACTGAACGGAAATGTTTTGCGTTTTGATACTCTTGCCCAACGGTGATGCTACGTTGAGAATAATGTAAGATAATATTTTCTGTTGTTTTATTAAGAATATATTATAATTCATATTTTTCTGAATCAATTTCAGTTGGTTATTGTACCCTCAAACAAATTGAGAAAAAAAATCACTGTTTGGGCAATCGCATGAGGCACATGTTCAATATAAGGAACAACTTGGATAATTTGATGCTATCACAACAAAAATGAAAATCAGCAATTCATCAATGCATATGATATAGAAAGATGACGTGATATTATCTCTTATTTAAAGAATCACGGTGCTCGGTATAGAACTTTCGCGAGTTTTCAACAATTTTATTCAATTCCGCTGTATAATTATTGAGCATTGAAAATGTGACACAATGCATCATTCCCCAATATAGATTTAGGGAAGACAAGATAGGACCGTTCGGAAGAGACCACAAGGGCGATATGATCAATTGTGATGTAAGTCGTTTAAAAAACTGTAAATAACACATTAACAACTCTTGGGATAATGATCAATTGCATGGTGTTACGGAAAAGAAATCTTACATTTATTGATTTTTCATCTTCCTCTTCGATTCTCCTGTCTTCTTTCCAATTCTCATCCTTTCTCGCAATTATTAAAACATTTATAAAAATAATGAAATAACTTATGCATAAATGAGTACTCGTGAAAAATGTATTCAGTTTCATTAGTTTCTATTCATACTGAAATTATACTCGCTAAAAATGAACAGTACTCAATGTACTTACATTAGAAGATAACGATAAAAAAGCGTTACATGATTTTACGTCCATAATAATCATGATGCAGCACAATCTTATTCAAACATTCGAACTGTAAAATACAGAGGTCACATGTCAAGGGTAGGTCAATTAAATCATAATTAAATTATATCTCAATGCTATCTCAATGCATGACGTATTATCGGCAAAAACCATGTGTGCCAAATATGAAGCAATGATAACTTCATAATATTCATGCGAAGTTTTTTTAAGTTGTATAGATTGCGGCATGTACATGCGTACTGCAGAATTTTCCACACAATGATTAAATATAATAAAAGAAGCGATGAAGAAGGAGAAGCGATAGAGAATGAGGTGTGTAACACAAGACAAGTATATAGTGATACATTCTGCTATGATTGTTCAAGAATCATTTGCTGAATAAATACAATAAATCTATATTGATCTCTGACTTCATGATTTGTTACGGATACTAATTAATATGAAATACAATTGAATTATATATACAGTACAGCTTGTAACACAAATCAAATAGAAAAATAAAACGGTAAAATCAATAATTATGTGAATCACTCATTCAGCCAATCATGATTATATAATTCTACTATTATCATCAGCTCATTACCTTGTCACTTTAGGCAGTCTTTCTTATCCTGTTTCTTGGAGTAATTTTTTCAATTTCATGTATTATTAAAAAATAAGATGGGTCAGAAAGATAACATAAGATTTATTCCCCTCAACGAAAATAATTGTGCTCTTAATTATCCGTGAATTTATTACTCTGCTATTTACAATTTTATGAAACCGTCATTCAGAGGTCCGAGGTACGATAACAGCCATGGTCAACTATCCTCAGTTAGTATTTTTTTAGTTTTCCTCAGTCGTTTAGATGAATACTGTATGGTTCCTCAATGTTATAGGTCAAGACCGTCCACACCCTACCAACAGACTAACGAGGGCTTATCACTGAAAAGATTCGAGATACACATGGTATATAAATTAAAATATTTCCGCCCCCTTGGCTCAGTCAACCATCACACTGAGTTAGAAACTGAAGTCAGATGGGCGTGGGTTCGAGTCCCGCATAAGTCATGTGTTTTTGACAACGTTCTTTCACCTATCATCACTTCATCGTTTCACCCGCTCATTCGTACCCCCGTATAACTTAGCTGTTGGGGTCGTTCAGCAGCATTAAAATGAATAAAAAATTAATTAAAATATTCACAAATAATGGATAAATGGCGGAGTTATCAACCCCACCATTGACGTAATATTTGGGGTCACCAGGTGAAGACGACATAGATGCACGTTCAACTTCCTGATGCATTGACTCTTTAAGCAATTCAACAAGTAAATTGCACAGATTATTGATCTACCCTTTTATGGTCTGTACATAATCATAACGTTGAGTACAAACAATTAAGAACCATATTCACCGCTCGGAGTCCGGGACTGTTAATTAGCAAGTGATGCTCTACGATCATCAGTTCCGTAGTTGCATGTAATAGCTGTGAGAGAAAATTGTATACTAGGGAAGTAGACTGCTAGTTAATAGTTGACTATCGTCGTGCCAACCTTATAGAGAGTAAAACATTTGCTGATTCACAGTTAGTCATGGATGTTGTATCTTAGATTATGAGTGAGTACAATTGGTGTAATAGATAAGTACGATTGGGGAATAATAAAGCCACATTGACTGTATTTCAATCTTTCGTTTTTGATGAAAAAAATGTCAGTAGATTTAATTGTTTTGAAATTGGTAAGTTTGAATTACCAGTATCATGCAAATTTGTTAATATTTTTATATGTTTGCATCAATGTTTGTGAATTGCAGTATATATAAAAGTAAGATTTTTTTTAAATTTTGTATATCCACGAAAAAAGAATGTTATCGCATATTATCTATCAACATAAACAAATATATAACTGTTATATTTGTATACCTGGCTATATTGAGGCCATCGATTTTTCTAGACACGATTAAACACAACTACATCTTCCAGAAGCTTCACAGTCGGTTTCTCTACAATTACCGACGTTTTTCAAATTATCACTCGATGAAGAATACCTTCTTTGTCTAAGTATATCAGAGTAAAAAGGTACAAAAACTTATGCTCGTCTTTTTCTTATCGCGTATGGATTTGGTGTCTCGGTTCCATCAACGTATCGCTGTTCAAAGTGTAAGATTTGCCATTCTGATAACGAGCGAAGATAAGTTATTATGGATGGTTAAAAACTAATGGAAATTAATAGTCTTGTTTTCTTTTCTGATTTTTAGCTACGATAAAACGTTTATCGTTGAAACGTTTCTAAACGAGTTCTCGGGGAGGTAATTTACTAATTGCAAATTATTGCAAACGTGTCAAAATTGTTATATTCTTTTTTTTGACCTGAATTGTGGTATATATATTTTTTAATGACTTTCAATAAGTGGCCGTCGGCAAATCCTACAATTACTAAATTATAAAGAATATTAAATGCATTATCGTATTGTAGAAAATTGTTATAAATCTCTCTTGTCTTGAACTATATAACTTTTCTCATATAAATTTATTTTTAAAACGTCACGTCTGATTCAGTCAGTCAAGGTTTGGCCTTGAAAACTGAAGTCTAGTCGTGCGTGAGTTCGAGTCCCGCATAAGAAAGTTTTTTTTGTAAACATCATTAATCTATCATTCGTTAAGTCGTACTCCCAAATAGCTTGGCCATTGGTGGGATCTTCAACGAAACAATAATCATCATCATAATCATATCAATTTTTGAATAAAATTAAATGTTAACCATAAATTAATAAATTATAAAGAAACAATTTGTTCGTGGTATTGGTATGAGTGTTAATTAAATATTCATGTTTATGAATTTCATGAATACAAATTAATGGAATAAAAACATTTAAAATCGTATTGCATGACATGAATAGGTTTTAATTAAGTAAGTGGTTACATTATCGACGCTAACATATAAATAACTGAAATAGAATCCACAGTTTCAACATAATATAAGTTATTAATGTAAGTAGAACAAGAGTCTAATGACACTTTAGACAGACAAATCTGATAAAAATGTGAAGGTGTGATAATTTATGACTTTCAAAGCCTTTCCTATCTTTGAGGTTTTGCTACTTTAAAACATAATAAAAGTGTTTCTGATATAATATATACCTGACAACCGCGTTGTCACATCAAATCTAGACTTGGTCTGAAATGATAAGAAATTGGCAGCAAGAGTTTTATTACTATATTTCAAGTAATTAACAGAATAAATGTGATTTTCTGATTTAGAGTCATATAAATTTTGTTATAAAATGGTAAAAAAAATACAGTTTCATGGGGGATGGAACAATGGAATATTTGTGATTCATCTGAAATTCACTAGATTAACAGATATTTTACTAAAAGAGCAATATATTCTGTGATTGAAATCATAAATGCAATCGTTATTTCAATGATTTCAGTTTACAGATGTATTCTGTGTGATCTAGTTTGAAATTAACATTAATTTTAAAATTTTTAATAACTTTGATAATATTAACTTTGTAAAATAGATGACTTTAATTAACAAAAAAGAACAATTGAACGTTGTTGGTGTGAATAATTTGTACCAGTTTCATAATGATAATATTGTAGAACAATTTGTAAGCAATATAAATTACCGAATTGAAATGTGTAATTATGCCGTATTAAAATTGTGTGAATATAAGTGAATAATTATTAATGAATCTTGAATTGAAGGTATGACGAAAAGTCCACAGGAGCTAATGATTATAACGTAACTTAATTTTAAAATCAATCAAAAACTAGTATGTACCAATCACTTACTCGATCACACTAATTACAACGATAAATATCGATACATCGATTCCTAACTCGATATCCACGACTATATTCAAAATCAAACCAACCTGAGTACGAAAATAGAGCCAAATCTAACGAACCCTAATAAGTGATAAGTTAGTCATTATCTCCGATGTACGATTATTATCAAGTGAAATTGATCTATCTATGTCTCCAAAGAAGGCCTTGGAAGGCTGATTCAGAACAGTCAGTTTCGGAACGGCATCGGTGTCGGTCGTGTGCTGGAATAGTCGATCTAGTAGGCAGTGAACTTGGCGTTGACAGATTATTTGAAAGAAGTGAAAACTTGGAAGTGTCGGTTTTATATTTTCTTAGGTGAAGAATTGAATTGAATTCATATGTAATAATGGAATAAGATATTTAAATTGATAGGTTAGATTAATGGAAAATAGTAATCGGTTGTGAATTAATATTTATAGAGATTTCTGTCACCACTTATTATTTTCAAAATTCATGAATGAACTAAAAATTTCGTCCGGTACTATTTTTATAATATATAGGTCCATTTTCTATAACTAATTACTAAATACATATTTTGTAGTTACTCATCAGTGCCATTTAGCCGGTACGTTTTTGTCTCATAAATTTTGACTCATTAAAAAGAAATGTAATATGTATTTATTGATTCTCAACTTGACAACATATTTTAGATTCGTGTCTGATCAAAATTAATAATCCACAATTGCCAATAACAATGAATGTTAGAAATCAATTACAACCAGCTGTAAATCTATAATAGTCGGTCAATAATTTAATACCATTAAAATGCTTTCCGGAATTCTGTATCAAATCGGCAGTTTGTTGGTACTTTTTGCGTTTGATCTTCATATAAGAAAGATTCCTACGTAATTTTCAAACGTACAAAAAGTCGTTAGCAGATTTAACGATCAGCAAAATTAGAACATGGATACCAATCAGAAAATATATACACAAAAAAATACGACTCTCTTATTTAGGAGATGGAACGGTGCAGATGTAGGACATTTTTTGTCTTTAAGTTGGCTGCTTGCATACTGTCGGCTTTCTTCTTATATATTTAGTAACTTTGAAAAAAAAACGTTTGTTTTTTTACAAATGCAAATAATAGATCATCGAGTGTGGGCGAGTATTGAGAAATATTTGTGCTGGCAACTTTCGGATCAGAAGTGAAACTCTTTCTGTAATTTTTTTGGGGTTTTCAATTATCAATCATTGTTCACATTACATCGTACATCGCATCAAGTCAATTATAGCTCATTGTTACATCGACTTAAAAATTAAAGTGTGGTCTAGATTTTTTATTTATATTAGCTTGTGTTCTGTTTCAATTTTTTCAAATCGATAACCATTAAGTCATTGTTTCCTAATGAAGGCTAGGGATAACAATGTATATGGACAGAACACCACAAGGGCGATCTCAACAACCCAATGGAAATAATAAATTATAATTCAATTCATGTCAAAAACTGTAATAAGATTAAATTTTAAAAGTATATTTCAAACATAATAGGTTCTTAATAATTGAATTAATAATGGTTTCCAGTATAAAATTAGTTGACTTTCCATTTTAAACAGAATAAATCTGTAATAAATTAAATTCAATAAAATCACTTTTGATACAAATTCAAACCTTCTTTTGAAATATCGATTCAATTATCTCCTCAAATAGTTTATTGTGTCACATTACAAGTCGATAAAGTAGCTCAACAACACACTACCTTTATCGACTCATCTCTCAAGGTGTGTGTATAACCAACCTACATTGTTGTCGAACACACCGCCCCCTTAAAAGTTCGTAACGTGAGGTCATTAGTTACATGAGGTCATGAGAGGTTTATAATAAATATGCGCTCAAATGTTGGCTGTGCTGATTTAGCAATTATATTGTAATGGTATAATGTTTTAATCTTGGTGGGACGAGCGTAGAGGTAGCTAGTGAATTGTTACAGTTCGGAGAAAAACAAATATAATCCGTGTGTTTTGTAGTGAAGTTTAGTGATTTTAGTGTGGTATTGTTGGTAGTAGCGAATGAGTGTTTTGGAATCAATTAATTTGCTTGAGGAACGATTTTTATGAAATTTCAATGAACTTCGTCGTTGAATTGTATCGATTAAAAAAGCATAACTCATATTTAGTGGTACTGTTTAGTGATTTTAGCTTTATGTTGTTGGTAGTAGCGAATAATTGATGTGGTGAAATGAATTTAATTCAGGCGCGGTTTGAAGAAGTTTTGATCAACTTATTGTTGATCTAATAATATTTAGGGCAACTTAGAATAACATATAATAGATCAATGGAATATTTGATCTCTGATACAAGCGTTTCAATTTTTCATTTCATTATTTAAAAGCAATATAATATTGAAATATTCATAATATTACAATATTCATTATTTTTAATAATATTAAAGTTTATTTATTTGATTAGACTATTCTTTTAATGTTAATGAATTATATTTCTGTTTAGTAACTTGATTTACAGCGAAATTGACGACTAAACTCAGTGAATAGTCGATGTAACAATAGTTCAAGTGAACTTGATCGTAATTTCAATTCGTTTCAATCTACCAGACTACACATTACACTATACAGTTTGGTTTAACAGACGCCTGTGTGCAGTGATAATGCGTTTTTATTAATAACAACCATTACTACAATTGACGTAATTGATTTTATTTACTGTTCGTGAAGAAGACAGTTCTGAATTGACTTGTTTTTAAGTGGTGTAGACTTATTTGACAATCAACTGTATCAGTGTTTTATCATTTTTGTAATATTGTTTTGTAAAGTCAGTGAAAATGTCGTGTGTTATCAAATGGCTGACTTCGGCGTTTACAGGACGTAATAGGAAGAAAAATCACACAAATTATGGTAATTATTATTATTAACAATAAAACTTCTATTTAATATGAATCTGATATTCTTTTCTACGGACTCCGATACATTGTGGTTACACATTATTGTACACTATATATGATAATGGAATAATGTTAGTTTTAGGTCCGATTGGATTAGGTTAGGTGGGTTGGGTTTTAGATTAGATTAGGTTACTAATGTTAGGTTAATTAGGTTTGTTGAGTCGATTTAGGTTGGTCGTAAAACAACATCAACATCGCATGGGATACGGCATTACAATACAACATAAAATAAAAGTAGGACTGCATGTTTTTTTTTTTCAAAGGAGCTTGCATTGATTGTATTCTGAAAATTGTGATGTGATTTGAATTATTTAAAATAAAGAAATAAACGCAGCTCGTTTATTATTCAATCGATAATCTCAAATTTAGCGAGTACCTTTTTATAAATTGTGAGAAATAAGTTGGGAAATATGAAAATACAATATTTTCAAAAATATTCGTCTATTTATTGATTTTTGCTGAACGACCTTATACCTACAGCTAGTTGGGTATCTATTCAGAACTCCTATTTCTCATTATTTCATTCATACAATTTCTTTGGTTTATGATTCAATTATTCACATTGATGTAGTCATAATGATGTGAATTTTTCTGTATAGCAGTATACAATAATTCAACTTAGCATTCATTTAGTGTAATTTCAAAACTCAATGGAATAATATTTCAAAAAAGTCGTTTTTAATTGAAAGGGTGTGATTTTCTTTGTACATCTCATCATTAGACTCGTTGCTTACTAAATGTGATCACGTGATAAAAACCACGTACATTGATCACCGAGATGACGTACTTTTACATCCACAAGAGATGCAGCTTCCGATCGACTGTCCCCCCTATGCTGGACCACTATCGCGCGGGTGGTTCGCGCCCTTCATCTCTCATTGGTGACTTTTACATCCACAAGAGATGCAGCTTCCGATCGACTGTCCCCCCTATGCTGGACCACTATCGCGCGGGTGGTTCGCGCCCTTCATCTCTCGAACGTGTACTGTTATTAGTAAATGTTGCTAATATGTGTGTTTGCTGAATCTCTTGTGTGCTTAGCCTTCGAAGTCTGCAGTAACGGTTGTGAGTTAGTCATGATTTTAATTAAATCTGACACAAGATCGAGTTATGGTTTTATTAAACATCCTGGACTGTGGAACGTTTGTATTTGAAAAGTAACAGACAAATCACTTAGTATTTGACTGTAATGTAATTAGTATTGGCGGTTTTCGACAAACAAACCAAAATATGAAATATTTCATTTTTACTAATTGGAAAAGTGTTGTGTTTATTATGACATTGATTGTAATTTGTGATGGTTAAATTGTAATTAATATGTAATAATGAAATGACCTCATTTATTGAAATATGTAGACATAAATACTCTGGTTTTATTATAAAATATATTTTCGATCAACATAATTTTTATCAGGGATTAACTTGTAATCGCCCTTGGTTACATTTGTTATTTTTGTACCTTTACTCATAGTTAGCGGTTTAAAACTTGGAAGGTTCGTGAAACTGGCTCTTAGTTAGGTATTAATCAGCTGACTATTAGGTACGGAATCAACATATAATACGTAACCAAAGTGATAACAAAAGTAACGCGATAATTATCGCTTAATCTACTGACTATCAGCTCGTAAAACTATGCCTTTTTAACTAGCCCACAATTTATTGGTAATTTGTACATATATAGTAACATAACAGAATGTTGCGCCCTATTTCTCAATTGAGAGTTTTGACATTGGTAAATTCAGATATTTCTATCAATTTGGTAGACTTCAAAGTTTGAATTATAGAACATCGAGATTCTCTGTATTTTATTTCCATGTGATTGGATGGTGAATTGTGACAGACAAAAACACATTCTTCATTTCTAATCAATTTAGAGTATAGTTTTTTTACCCTCATAGATCCCAATTAGCTATTGCGTTTTAATTGATTTGTTTTTGATCTTTATACGCAGCGTCATTGCTATCGGCAGCTGCATGGTCGAGATGAGTTGTAGAAATGAAAAATGTGTAACTTTAATACATAATATAAAGCAGGTCAATAGTTTTTCTTATCACAAAAATTGTAACGTCTTATCGAAGAAGATATATTTATCGAGTTATTAGAAATTAGTCAACACTAATTAATTACATATTACATATTTTATTTATTCATTACAGATTGTTCATAAAACAGGTGGTAATGGTTTCTATACCTGATGAAATTACAATCAAACATACTCGATAAAATTATACTGTATTTTTTTCTTAGCTCTCTTCTTAAATCACCAATCTTCGTTATATTCTTGATATCTTCTTCCAATTCATTCCATTCCCGCGTCGTTCAATCCATATTTACCTACTTCTCTATCCACTTTTTCCACTTCCATTCTTACCCCTCCCCTCGTACTTTGTACTTGGAGATAGGGTAGCACAAATATGAAGTATAAAAGTACAATTTGTAATTAACAATTTGGATCGGAGGTGACGGATTTGGTTTTATGATTGTATTAGAATTTTTAGAAATAACTTGGATTGCAGTAGAAAAAAATGTCTTTGAAATTGATAAGTTCTTTTTGTCCTTCAAGTGATTTTGAATAACGGTCTACATTACATCTGATTGAAATATAGCGCTGTTTTTTTTTTATGATTAAATGTATCACCGGTATCTCAAAGCAATTTGAAAAACAAAATAATTACCAGCAGGACAAATAAAGGTTTCATAGTGATACATATGACGTTAATTTTCATTTCTGTGCATCAAGATTATTGCTTTTGTCTTTAGGTATTCCTTTTTTGTTTGTTTTTATGTATGAATTTAATATTTTTTATTTTATTCAGTCCTGTTATCGGCATATACATTTCGTTGCAGCAGCACAGTAGAATACCACGTGATTATACCCAAGAAGCGACACTTCTCGTTGGAACCACCTCCTAGTTATGATAAGAAGGTTTTTTATAATCTCCACCGTTTTGTGTGTCTAAAGTTCAGTTTTGTGCGATGAAAGGAAGCGTTACCGAACGATCGCGTGAGAGTTATAATTTGCATTTACGGGGCGGGGTTCAGTTGAAAGCAGAAATGCGATTTTTCATTTGATTTTCTCCTCTTTTTGGTAAAACGTGTGTGTTCTTTTTTTTCGTGTTACGCGGATCGACGTTCTATTTTTGAAAGTCTCTGTGTATACGTTTTATCAGTCGTTATAACTCACTTTTTACAATCAACAGTTTTTAGCTTTGTTAAATCGTAGTTTTGTTTTATGCTTTTCGACACGCTACGCTTAGCAATTAACATCACTTTGCCTTTAGAAAAGCTTCTCTCAAAACCTTTTCAACAATTGACTGATTGGCAACCTTTAATCCAAGTTTTCGTTTGGTACGAAAATGAATGAGACATGAATTAATTCTTGTATAACTTTGCACGAGATAAATGCAAACGTGAAATATTCCTAATCGAATATGAAGTCCCTATATGATTCAATAAAGGAGAAAATCGTGATTTTGTTATGTTTCAACATGATACTAGTATTTTCTTGATATTTGTAGCAATTTCAATGGTATACCAAAAACTTTTGAGTTACTGGAATGATTTATGTACTTGTTAATTCATAGACTCTGTTTTTAAGTCAAGCTGTCGTTTTGACATCCTTATTTCCTAACAGAGTTGTTGCGTTTTAGATGTTCTAAATATGCAAATATACCTTCCTTCAACTTTTAGTTTTCAGTATTATATACGTATTTTGGTTGTCCTTATCTTTTCGGTGCTGGGAAAAGTAAATGTCAGTGTGTAATCCAGGTTTCATATCCACCATGGTTTAAACCCCTTTCCGCTCCTCCCCTCCCGCCTCTTCACTCCCCACTGCCACCGCACCAAAGGGTGAAACCGTTAAGCCACACATTAGCCTATCTTATCTACATGTGTGTGTTAACAATATTTACATACACAGAGTCATAAGCTTGGTAAATACCGAGGATAATGATACAGTTATCTGTTTCGACTGTAGTGTGAGCGAGTTCAAGTTGGATAAGGAATTATCGGAAATTTGGATACTTCAATAATTACTGAATTTCTTTCATAGATTTGTACGTATGCCGATTTATTCCACTATAGATCAAAACAGGATGCTTAAATTGTTATTCTATATATTATTGTATGCCCTTGAAACAGTTATTTTCATACTGGTCTCTCCAAAATCATCTCTCCCCATTGTTTTTATTTCTCGGTCATCAGTGTGACAAGCTCCAGATCGTAAAACAGAATTTATACATTATATATGCACAATCATTGCTATATAGTTATTTCGATTGTGCAGAACGACTCGCCCAAATAGCCTCCAAACTCTCCATATTGGGCTAAGAGAGACGGACAATACATATATACACACGGAAATGTCATTCACGACTAGTTTCGACCACAAGTGGAAAGTTTGTCTTCAATTACGGTCGCACCCGGCTCTTTACCACACTCATACACCAATGTTGTCTTTCGTATTCTCACTGTAGAATACACCAAACTCTAAAACCACTATATAACTCACCCTCGATCCGTCTTCCATTGTCATCCCTCATCTGCATGGATCCCGAACACACACGGTAGTCGACTCTTCAGTTCGATATATCTCGACAGTCGAGACTCGAAGTCGATATATCGATCGTTAATGGGTGTGGCAAGGAGCAACAATACTCGATGAAAGAAGAAGAGGGCTTTTAACTTTACATATGTGGATGGTGGATGGGTGGAGTTGGGGAGGAGGTTGGGGGGGAGGTTGTATAGACTATTTTGTAAGGCTACATTATCATTAGTGTGTAGGAGGGAAGTGTGATGTTCGAATCCGTTTTTGAGGCTGCCTTTACACACGCGCGGGGGAGAATCTCTTTCTTGCTAGCAAATAGTCGCACGGGGAGTTTGAAAAGATTATATATTTTCTCGTGCTGTTAAACGTAATGTTGTATCGGATTTGAGGCTTTAGATTGAGCTGGAAAAACATGGGAAAGTATATGTGAAACTGAAGTAACAGGATAATCCTAATACTTACGAGTTTCTAGGCCAAATACCTGGGATGAAAGTTTTTTCAGTATCTTTCAGACAAATATAGAACTGTTAGCTATTTTTGTTATCATAGAGCACATGACGTTTTACTTTCTTTGTGGTTCAGAATGTATATAATGTATAGTCTCTCGATGAAGGTTTTTTGAATCAATATATCTAGGTATGCAAGAGTTCTTCCTGAATATCTAGTCTAGTTTAATCCAATCGCATACAATTACAGCTGTTCTTCACGAAATACTTATGCACTTGACTTTTACCCCCGTATAACCTAGCTGTTGGTGAGGTCGTTTAGCAAACAAAAATCAAAACTTGAGCATCTGATACATATGAACGTATTCGTTAGTATCACTAATAGACATTTGACTGAACTTCTTTTATTAATATCAAACTTTATAAAAATTTTCTTCACCCAATTTATAAGGATGTACGATCGGATCGTTCATACGGAACACCACAAGGGCAATCTCACCACTTCCTTAGTTCACCAAACTAACACTAAATTGAACCAAGTTACTATGTATTTTGTATAATCAAATTACACATAGAAGATCGTTATATCATGTTGTCGAAATTGAGTATATTATATGAGTATGTATCACGAAATATTAATTCCGTTTTTATTGCACTTTAAAACACACCTAGCATATTACAGAGTAGCGTTGGCATGCACTCGACTGCTATACGATAATTGCTAACAAAACCACAAGTTGTTCTCTTTTGTTTGTCAGTGTTGGTATCATTTCGTTGCATATTTCATCGATATGCTCGGGGGGTGTAATTATTGGCATATCTATATATACAGCATAAGGGTGTGGTGTTACATAGTCATTACTATTGGTAGTTCCAATCGATAGTCTCAGCTATAGATTAATATTATTGATCGGATGTTCCAGTCCGTCTAAAATGTGTTTCGAGGGTATAATCTGTGTGAGTTTGATGAATACGTAGTGAATGCTTCAATTTTGCTTACTAAAAGAATTATGTTTTGTTTTTGTTTGCTCAATAAATGACATCACATCAATGTTCATTCAAACATAGTTTTATCTATTTATTTATATGAGGTTTAACGATGCATTATAATGATAACTAAGATTGGCGTCGGATGAATGATTAATGAGATGATGGGATGATGAGATGAAGGTTTCTTATTTAATGGGACGTATATAGTGCGGAGGAAGCGTCGTGGCCTATATTGTATAGGAACCATCCCGGCATTAGCCTAGACTACAGTAGGAAACCACGAAAAAACCTATACAAATGGATGGTGGCGGGGTTTGAACCAGGTCCGATCTTCCCTCAGCTACCGTAACACGTGGTATCACATGAAGAGAGAGCGTTAACCACTGTGCTGCATGTACCGGTATTTGGTTTTATGTGGACGATATATATTTATTCTTTTATCGACGCATTCTGACTCTTCGCGTTCTCGTTTGAAATCGATATTTTCAAACAAATAGTTTTTTCCCATCAATTCGCGAATTTCATGAAAAAAATATTTACTCTCATAAATAGGTGGAGCACATAAACAACGTATCTCTCAACCTTTGGATGTATGTTTTTCCCTTCATAAATCTACTTTATATCTCAATATCTGATTAACTTTATTGCCATATTTAGATTCGATATTGCGAAGTGTAACATCATCATAAATCATTTTAATATAATCCGGGGTCTACGTCAGCTAGATTGTTGCTATCATATACACAATAAAAAGATCTGCAATCGCTATGATGATGGAACTCATCTGCTTCATAATTCACTTGAATAATAAAAATATATATATTATATATATATAATTGCGTGAAAGTCGAAATGAAATTTGAAAAAATGAGTCATAGAAATGTGTTTGAATTCGTATGGGCCCATTTTATATTTAAATATACTTTCAAAATGTATATCTGATGAATTTAAAATCGACTGCAGAATAACAGTCGCACTGAAAATGGGAATTATGCTTCGAAACCTAGAATTCAATTTTATTTGTTTTGTTTTATCAACTGAAGTAAAACTGAAGTAAAACTGAAACTGAACTTTGAAAGAATATTGAAATGTTTTTTTCAATATACCTCGTTGGCATTTCATGCCTCTCTCTCTCTCTCTACACATATATATATATATATATATATATATATATATATATATATATATATATATATATATATATATATATATATATATATATATTGTCGCTCCCACTCATCTTTCAACTCGATATAGTATGTATCGTTTCCCCAGTTATTGGCATGTATGATTGGGTTGCAGTTCAGGGGTGGGTCGGTGGGCGAAGGGGGAAATCTAATAGACGTATAAAGAGGGGGCGCTTCTACGGCTTTTATTCAATAATACAATCTAATTACTTTGGAACTGGCGGGTGTGCGAAGATATTTCTGTGATAGCTGATGTGTAGCCCGGTATAGTCACGAACACCGGACATGAAAATTTCAACGAAAAATCTATATGATGGATTCGAAATCGTGAGGTTTACAAAATACAAATGTACTAGTTTCGTTTGATGAGACCGCGTTTTATGAGAATGATAAATATTTCGTAATTAAATAGTTTTTTATTCAAGTGAAAACTTCATTTTTGAAAGATTCATATTAATGATTTTGAATTAAGTGGAGGTGCCGGGTTTTAAAATGAGGACAAATTCTTCAGATTTCAAGATTTTATATATTCGTATAGTTAGTGCATGGAAACAAAACCAACTTCCATACTGAAGATAATCAAATGAATAAATAACCGAAATAATCTTACAAAACTCAAATGACAAAATCAACCATAATTAGGTTCAGTTTTATGAATAATAAATTTGTTTGAGAGTCTATGGAAGTCGATATAGCGGAGTATCAGTTTTTTTGTGATAACTTTTGAACGGTATGAGATTTTGAACTTCCAATAAAGAGGCAATATAGATACTGTCAATACCTTCAAGTCGGTGTGAGTTTATAATACCCTTGCATTCAACATCTCATAATTGTCACGGGTATACGGTTAGAAAATGTGTTTTTAGTCGTATACGCGTGGGCTATATGAGATGAATAGTTATTACGAACAGCGTCTTGAAGGTATTGACAATATCTGTGTTTACTCTTTATTTGAATTTTGATATCTCATACCGTTCAAAAGTTATCCCCAAAGAACTGATATTCCGCTGAATCGACTCCCATGGACTCTCAACAAATTTATTATTCATAAAACTAGACCTAATCTTAGTTGAATTTGTTATTTGACTTTTGTGTGATTATTTTGTTTATTTATTCATCCAATTTTTCTTATTATCGATGTCTGTTTTGATTCCATACACTATATAAAAAGAATATATAAAATGCATATATATATAAAATCTTATAATTTGAAGAAACTTGTTCACATTGTAAAACCCGGCACCTCCACCAAATTCATCATCATCAATATAAATTTTTCAAAAATGAAGTTAAAAACGCTTTTTATCAGCTTTTTTTTATGGCTTCCGCATTATATCTTGAAAAGTGATCTACTTCGGGGAAAGACGTTTGAACCAACTATTGTAAGATATTGTGGTGTAAATCTAGGCCTATATAACAAGATTAATTTCGGTACATACTCGGTACATACACAGTCCATAGCTATATAGAGAATTAGAAATACACAACACCTAATAAACGTGCGCTGTGTAGATGAGTTCACTAACGGTTTCTGATTCAGTTATATGTAGGCCTAATCAAATCATCAATCAATTAAAATACGATTTCACATATAACTTGTTGATTCATCAGAACGCTGTACATTTCGGGACTTGTATTCACATCTACAGTAGCAATGGTATAATTTATTATTTACTTGATATCAACTTTATCAAAAACCTGTGATCAAGTTCAGAAATACGTGTACAGAAATGTAAGCAATTTTCCATTCTTTCAATAAAAGATCTGGACAGAAAATCTTTCCCTCAAAACAAATCCCATGATTTTCTTCTCGTGTATCCAAGCTTTTTACTACCTCTGTGTTACTATTTCAACCATTGGTATAAGAAATTGGACATATAAAGTCCATCTGCTTTCTTTTGAATATATTTCTATTTGTGTGTTGGTGTGTGTGTGTATCGGGGGAGACTAAGTAATACGCAATGATTTAGACTCTTATAGACGTTTTCTCGCATCATAGAAATGAATATTGGGTTTTCTCAACGCGTCAATGACGCGACTCAGACGCGACTTCTATTATATAATACGTGTCGAGTGTTTTCACTTTCGCTTTCTGAAATATCGATTTCCTTTATTTCGTTTTTTGTCACGTCTTTATATATACGCGGATAAAAAAAAATCCACTTTTAAGCCTCTTATTTCTAGAATGTGATGTGAAAGAGGCGTTGAGGGGCGTTGAAGGTGGCGGTTGTATAGGGATGGGAGGAAGGGGGGTGTTAAACGAAGATGTCGGTTTTCTTTAGATGAATTATTAACGCAAAAACTGTTATTGACAGCTGGTTTGACAATATTTAATGTTCAAAAATGAGTTTTGACACAGATGTGGAAATGATCATTTTAAAGATTTGTTTATATTCAGATGAAATTACAAGATTGTATGAAAAAAACAATTGACAATAACAGTTTAATTTAAACTTACTAAGTCGCAATTCAGTCGAATCTCTTTTAAATATATATGCACTAGCTATGAATAATTGTTGTTTTATTTCATTTTAGTTCATTAATTGTATATACACCATATCAAACAGCATGGAGTTATCTTGGGCTGGATTTTTTCAAGTTCATTTTCCTTTAAGACCATGCACTATAGTTATTTCAAATAAATTATATTCTGAATAGAATAAATTAATCTAATCTTCCAGACACGTCTACCAACTTCTGAACACCAAAGTTTCCTTATTATTCAGAATACCCGATCCATCTTCTATTATTCCATTCGCTTATAAATACTAAACAATACCAACCTTACAACATCTATTCCTCTTCGAGTACATATTATCTCTAAACAACCCTTACCAATACACCAAACAATACACTAACTTATAACAACTCGAAACATTTTAATTAGATTGCTTTTAGCGTATTGTTGCCCGAATTGGAAAGTGGTACCACTGTTATTATACTATATTCCGATCGACCGTCCTTTCTATCTATAACCGCAAACGATTGGACGTGTCGATTTAAGGCAGTGTTGCCAATGACAAGTGCTGGGAAGTTGACAAGCTGAAACAATACAAGATTGTTGTTGATTAGACTCAAGTCGTTGGATTATGCGTGAGGGTTTTGTTAATTGTATTCCTTACGCACTGTCGAGCTCACGCACGGGAATGTTATTGTGCGTAGACCGCTGGGCTGGCTTTGATAGACTTGTCATTGTTGTGTCAGAGTTAATGTGTGTGTGGCGAGTTGGGAAAAGGGAAACTGATTGTGTTTGGACATGGTGACGAATTAGGAAAAAAACTTTTGATTGTGATAGGTTTATTATGTTGAAGATTATACGGGGATATTTTTAGTTTCGTTGTGGACATATATCATGAATATTATCAATTCAAGAGAAATATGAAAACATTTTCAATTTTTTTAAATCTTCAATCTTCAACGTGGTTTAGAATTCTTGAATTCTTGATGGAATAATGATTGTTCCACTTGGTAAGGAATAAAATTTTATTGTGACTTTTACTTCGTTCGTTTCATCAAATTGTATACATTTTGAAATATTCTCCCACTTCCATTTGGTGAATTCAACGTTGAAATAATTAAAAATAGCTGTAAATTTGTGACATCACAACTATATGAAACATAACCTGTACAAAATGTTGAAGACCCTCCAAAATTATGTATTTATTAGTTGATTATTGATCAAGGTGCGAGAATAAATCACGTTACCAAGGGTGATATCAAGTTAATTCGCTGATTATTGCTTGATCCACTAATCATCAGTCAGTAAAACCAGCTCTAGTAATATTCAAAAATGTAAAACTCGTATATATTTCCATCGCGCGAAAATTACCCATAAACCCCGACATGGCCCTTCCACCAAAAACTTTTCGTTTGACATACCAATTTCCACATCATTATTATTATCGTTATTACGTTGCCAGCAATGAACCTCGGCTAGTGTTTATATAGTAAATTGGTTAACAAATCCGACCCCTCCCTTTCAACTATAGTCTACCTACCATACCTACCCCCTCACCCATCCACCCCTGCCGACAAACTGGCTTAAATATACTTTGTATGAAATCCTAATGCCACCCCTGTTAAAACCATGGCGTTTAGTTACTGTAACGCCCTTTGACCCCCGACAATATACTAATGGGAAAATTCCCAATCAATATATAATTTATTGCGTGATTGGGTTTTAGACTAATGATAAATGCCAGTAATATTTACTCATTTCCGTGACTGAATGCATATTTAAGCCTATACTTGAGGTCACATGGAATGTTTTTCATTTTTTCTGAAATTTTATTTCAGGAAAAATGATAAAAACTGATCGATAACTCGACGTGTCTGCCATGTAAATCGATTTAATTAAAAATGAATAGATAGCCTATATACAATATAACTTGAATTCGAATTCTATATTATAAATGCAAATGTCCTTTTGTTGAATAGATAGCTTGAAAACCCACTATACGTCCTAGCTAATATAAGGAACTCTATTTCTATCTAAATGTAACGATTTTGTCTATTTTTAAGCATAACGTGATTGTGGAATGGTTTTGGGTACCTTACGTAGGCCCTATTAGTGACACAATTTTCAGGTGTACAAAATTACTGATGAATTACCTCTAAAAATGTACAAAACAACTGAAAGTGTTTCAGTTATACACTGTGTGTTGTTCTATTGACGTTTCGCGTAAAAGCATTTTCATTACAATTAAGTTTCAAAGAAAAAGGTTCATGATATGTACAGTACATATATATATAAGTTACATTTTAACTATATAAGCTGTAAGTCAAGTTAATAAAATATTTGGAATTCGTTCTATTGCGGTATACAACTGCCAACAATTATGACTAGGAGTATAGCTAAATAGTATGTAAACATACGAACGCAACAATTTTTGTCCATACTCTAAAAATTGATAAACACGTGTTCCCATGAGTATTATTTTACAAATTACGCATTACACCCCTCCCACTCTCTCTCTCTCTCTCTCTCTCTCTATCTCTCTCTCTCTCTCTCTCTCTCTCTCTCTCTCTCTCTCTCTCTCTCTCTCTCTCTCTCTCTCTCTCTCTCTCTCTCTCTCGCCCGGTAATGATCACGTGAGAGAACTGCACACGGACAGTTCTACGTTATATGTGTATCTTTAGGGCGGGAGTGTGAGAGAGACAGACAGAGAGAGAGAGAGAGAGAGAGAGAGAGAGAGAGAGAGAGAGAGAGAGAGAGAGAGCTATTCACGCGGCTCATTTCCGCCACGCGAGAGCGGAACTGGGGGGTGGGTCATTCTCCCCCTTCCCCCAACGATCAATTGACATCCATGCCCTGATCAAACACGACGCGTTTGAGGTAGTGTGTGACGCGTGACATGACGATTGCGTGACGATTGCGTGACGATTGCGATGCGCGGCGTGATGATGTCGTTCGTCGTCAAGGTGGTAATATTGTTTTGAGTGATGAGGATGTCCGGGCTGTCAGGTTGTCAGCACTGGGTGAGAGAAAATGGCGACGTGCTGATAACGTGGTTTAGAATGGTTTTTGTTATTTAAATCAGAATGAAGGGTGACGCTTTTGTTCGGGGAATACCTGTAATGATTTGTGTGACATTTGAATCAATCATTTGAGCAGTGTTTAAATAGTGAATACAATGTTCATACACAGAGGCAAGTATTTGGGCCTATGTAGAACCATTAGGCCTATGTACTGTTATTTTGAATGATTCATCTAAGGAAAAAGTCAAGAAATACAAACGGAACTTCTAAAAAGATTCTCATGTCTTTATTCAGCTCTGAAAAAAAAACATAAATGCACATTTTTTTCATTTTTAATGATCGATTTATCGAATACCACTTATTATAGCAATCAAATATCAACGAAATAATAGTATAGATATTTATTTTTGAAAAATATCAAAATAGATATCAAATTCTAATACGATAGAAACTCAAATCTCTTTAACACCTTCAGTGAAACTGGAAAAAAAAGCTGTATATGTTTAACTGTGAAAATGATGCAATACAAGTGGAATAGTTTTCATTCATACCATCTTGAAGGTATGAGAAATATATGTGTTACTCCCGTATTGAAAGTTTTAAAATCTCTTACCGTTCAGAAGCTATCATCCAAACGACTCCGTATACCGACTTCTAAGGGCTGTAATCAAATTAACCTAGAATTGTAATCTTCATCCAATATCAGGATTTCTTTTCTTTTTTAAAATTAAAAGTCAAATTTCTAAACCTGCATGCCCATAGTCTAATAAAGGTTGATTTTTTTATATTATTTATGAAAGTATTAAATGTTTTCTTATGATTTTGTGCTTTCGTTTGGATATCCTGGTTATACTTGAAAACATTACTGAAATTATCAAGAATTTTTAATTTAACATTTTTGCAAATTAATATGCATAAAAAAGGGGTCTGTGATAACGAACGAATCTTCCTTTTGTCTGTGAAAACGAGAGAGAGAGGGAGATAGAAAGAGAGAGAGAAACTTGGTGGAGTGAAATTAATGCAACTTTGCCAGTCATGTCTGGTTTCGTTTTCCACGGGCTTCGAAGGCTTTTCATTCGTCTAGAGGTTGGCATCAGTGTACAGTTTGGGGAGAGGAGGTTTTGGGAGGGGTAGAGAGGAGGTTAGGGTATGCTTGTGGGATCTGGAAATAATCTCTTTCGTACAGGGCGAGCACTAATTTCAAACTTGTTTGCGACAGAAAGTAACACGATTCTTCAATATGAGGATATGGTTTTGACGTTATAAATATGATTTAATCTCACGCACTGTAACTTTAATTGAATAAAATAATTATTTTCTCACAAAATTAATCCTTGTTCAGGATGACGGGCTGACCTAAATGGGAAGTCCTTCAATTATTTCTGTTTAAACTTAGTTCTATTAAAAATAATTCTGTGCGAGACGAATTTAATTTTGACCTGAAACATATATATAATATGTTATATAATAATATAATATGTAATAATAATATGTAGGCCTATATGTAATACAATTATAATCATGAATAATCGTTTTTCGAAAACTGACACCATCACCAATATCCATCAAAGTCGAAAACATACAAAAAATATTCGCATCCCATCTTTTACCAACTTTATATTAACTCATATTTCCACGAATGACATTTTCAATTATATATCATTTCCTCTCAATAAATCAGAGTCGCTCTCAGTTTTTCCACCCTCTAATATTCACCAGACATTCCTGTATTCCTGTATCATCCCGAACCCGCCTTCTTCCTGTGTGCCTCCTTGTAATTTCACCCGGGATGATTATGCAAATTGGCATCCGAGCTCCACACTTTCTCTTTTCCCAACTTACTCAAAAGACTTAATTAAAAGAGGCAAGAAGGCAAGTATAACGCTAGGCTGGCAGTCACACACAAACAGGCAGTGTTCGCTTTACGTCGAGGCGTCGGGACGCTTCGTATGAGCGTCGTCGTCGCGACGTTTAGAAGCTGATACACTTAATAAGATTTAAGAGGTCATTAAAGTTCAGTGTCGTGTTGAAGATTGATTTGAACCTGTTTTATGTCTTGTTAAAAAAGGGGGGTGAAAGAGTTACAGGTATTTTTTGGTGTGATAGAAATTGAACAGGGAAGGGTTTCTGGAATTGGGGGGATTGAAATAGATGGGAATTCGCTTTCAATAGAAGGAACTTACTGATGAGATGAATCCAGATTGGTTTACTAAATGTCAGCTATAGAGTAGAGTTTATAAATTTAAACGCCAAATAATTTCATAATTGAAACTGCTTCAAAACGGAAACATATTGTATATCCTATGTTATACTCTCAATCAATTAAAATCCCCCTTTCCTTCCTTTTTTTTGAACACATTCGTTTTAAATTTGTTAGGATATTCGTATTGACATGCTGATACCCCGTATTGGAGCATTTTTTTTCATTTTGTATGCATTCCATTTGATATTATATTTCTTATCAGTTATGTCTGATCTTTTCCCGTTTCCCTTGTGCTATTAATATAGTTTAGGTGCACCTTTTCTAGTCAAATCATTTTCACGATTCTATTAACTTCATTATTTACTACTATTGCTAGATTCTATTTATTTTTGTGTTCATTATAAGCTACATATATTAAAATTTATTTTGGAATACAACAGTAAGACGATAATCAAACAAAAATGAGCTCTATATTGACTATGCTTGACTATACTTGACTAGACTTATTTGTTTTCAGTATTTATATAACATGCATTTACCGTTTCAATTCGACAAATAATGTTTTCCCTTTGACTTTGATACGAGAGAGGAAACAACACAACTTCGTTAATAAAGACCGAGTGTCTTATTCTACTTTGAAAATATCAAACGAAGTCGTCAAGATTGAGTTCGAGATGAAGTCAATCGTTCGCGTAGTGAATCACGACTTGTATTTGATCAAAGTTTATATTGGTGTAAAACTAGATTCTTTCTTCAGAAATCGAATTAATATTTCAGGAAGACGGAAGGTCTGAAAGCTAACTCGCCTAACAAACTCCTGCGGCCACTTAGATTCTACGACTAAAGGATTCAAAGTCTTCAATATTTAAACCGTTTCAATTTGAAAAGTTTCGAATTCCGTCATTTTACGCTAATTTTGCACGCACCCCTACCCCTTAATGTATATTATACATCTAATTTATTAATTACTTCAAAGGGCTCATGGTCCATTTTATATAATGCGTTTAAAATCCGTACCGTAACATTCTTTGAAGTACTCCTTAGTGGGTAGGCAACTGATCGTACACTTACGCGAAGTGGTTCTGCCTATGTGTAAGGCGCTAGTGAGCGTGTATTAGACGAGAAATCTGTGATAATGATTCTCGAGTACGCGACGAGTGGATGTGCCATAACGCCCCCCGAACTGTTAGGCAACTATTCGAACATTAAACGAAAGTGGTATTGCATTTTCAAAGCGTTGACCACATAGCCAACTGTACAGTCCGTTGACAAAACAAAGTCCTAACATTTCAAGCATTTTCGAATTATTTAAAAACATGAGTTTAGTACCGCCACTTGATTGTCGTTTAATCATCTATTTTGAAATTAGATATATATTTAAATATACTAGGGAATATGGTGGGATATATTATCAATCCCAATTTGAGTGAATTCATATTTTTTCCCTCTTCAGTCTTCTCACATACGATATTTCATCATAATGTGTAGGTAATAGTATTAAAAAAATATTTCTTATTCTAAAATTTACAGGAGAGGCGGCTCAGTCAGCTAAGACATGGCTTTAGGAACTAAAGTCATGTTGTACATTGGTTCGAGTCCTGCATGAATCATGGGTTTTTGTGAACATTATCATTGCTCCTTCGTAACCCAAAAAAAAAATACCCCATGATGGAAGTCGGTATAAAAGCAAAAGATACAGCATATTACCATAATAATGAATACAATTATCTAGTTCATTCCCTAATTGTTCAGAAGTGTAATACAATTTAAACAATCAGTAATAGAATAGATATATTGCCAACATAGTTTCACAGCGAGGCTCTGTTATAACTAGAAAGAGGAGATTCATTGCTGTGAACGATAACGCCTAACTGCTAGGCAACTATTCGTACATAAAGGAAAGTGGAATTGCATTTCCTCCCCTTTGGACAGTAAACGCTCAAGTACAATTATTGTACAGTCCTATGTGGATTGTTAGTGACCCATAGATGACCAACCGTGATGCATCCCTTACAATAACTATAATATAGGTACTAAACACAAAATAATTGAACTTTTACAACGTGATTCCTAAAAAAATGAGGTAAAAACAAAGGAAAATAAAACAACGGAACACAATATTTCGATATGAGTTTCGTACCTTCATACGATGAAAGAAACATATTATAAACTGAAAACTGAAATAAAATGGAATAGGAAAAATGGAAAATGGATACAATAGGGACAAAAAAGAACAACTAACCTTGCAGTTTGTATGGACAAGTCAACACGGCTGATTAAGGCATAAATAATTGTTATTAGTTATTTTCATAGTACTAGTAATTTTCTATCGATCAATTTCATTA
Organism: Brachyptera putata; assembly: GCA_907164805.1. Classification (NCBI taxonomy): domain Eukaryota; kingdom Metazoa; phylum Arthropoda; class Insecta; order Plecoptera; family Taeniopterygidae; genus Brachyptera; species Brachyptera putata. The sequence continues at coordinate 13,800,025 of OU015469.1, forward strand.
ATTTGATATCAAAGAACTAAATTTATTTTTCTAAATTACATATCAAATCATTTTCTTGTGCTTAAACATACCTAATTCAAAAGTAAGTGATCAAATTTTTCGTATACCGATAAATTTTGTTTGCAATTATTATAAATATTCGTTAATATTGTTGCACCTTCAACTTTCCTTCGAATTCGTAGAACGTTCTCAATTGTCGGTTCTCGCATTCTGTGGCTCACAATTACATTTCGTACGTTTCAACATTTCGACCAGAATTTTTTCCCATGCTCTTCACATAGCGTAGGCGTACCCAAGTTCGTTCACCAAAAACTACCCGAAAATTATGTCAACCATCTATTAAAAGTCATTAGTATTCTAATAAATTATTCATTTCTGAATAGTTCTGTAATTCTTGAGGTCATTGGACAGACATTAATTTTAAACAACAATATGACAATATTTTGCGAGTTACTACTAATTATTAATTGATCTGCGTCTACGTCTACGTCCCATCTATTATTATTTTCATTTCTATTATTTATCATTTCATTATCTATTCATCATGCACGTTTTTTTTTCATTATCTCTCTCTCACTTTTAACATATCGTCAAGTTACCTAACCTGCTATCAGAATCACGCATACACATTATATTTATTATAATTTTAATTACTATATCTAGGCGTTGGGATTTAGCGAGATTTGCGTGTTTGTTTTTACTTTTTTTTGTCCCGCCAAGGTAGGCAGACCTGTTTTTCAATCAAACAACGCCCTCTGTATTTTAAAACATATACCGCCTTGCCAATAAGTGTGCAATGATGTACTATTATCTTTGATAGGTTGAAGTTGAGCATTAATTTGATTTATTACTTTTTAAAAAAACATTTTAATTGATTTATTAGTAGGTGATATTTAATTGAAAATTGTCTAAACTCGACAATAACTTGGTTTTAATACGGCTTAAATGTTCAACAGGAATTGATATGCTAATAATTATTAATTATATGTTGTTTTTCGTGAATGTAACAAGTTTTTTTTACATGTTAACTCAATAAATTATAGAATTAACAACATAAAAATTTGTTTTTGTTTGTGTGGTAAGCAGTGAGGCATGTACCGGTAATGTAAAGGCAATACGTAATTAACACTATATTCGTGTGTACATTTTTTTTAGCGAACAAGAGAGTCGAATTATTTTCTTTTAGAAAGCGTTTAACATTTCAACCTATTGACACTTATACACCATGTCGTAAAAAAAAACAATAAATCATCGTTTTTCATGATACATCGTAAATTGAAAATGAAAGTTATGTAACAGAAGATAGACTTTTCGGATACGTGAAACTGAATTTTCTTTTTTGTTTTAACTTTTTTTAATTTATTTTATTTTACAATCACCTGTTCGTTCGATTAGGTCAAAGGTTAAATGTTTAAATTATGAAAGGGTTCACATATGTGTTGATGGCGAACATTCTCAGGTGTGAGAAATCTGAAGTTGGGACAGCAACGTCAACATTCTTTTCGCCATGTCAACGAACATACAATAGAAGAGTTAATTAATAATTAGGAATATACTGGAAATCATTCACGATACGGAATGAATGATGGAGAGAGAGAGAGAGAGAGAGAGAGAGAGAGAGAGAGAGAGAGAGAAGGGGGAGGGGGGGTAACGAACGGAGAAGAGTTTAACCAACCACGAAAGATATTCAATCTCAAAATTTAAAAAAAATCACCTCAGAAATGGTGTGACTTTTAAATTATTGTTCTTAGTTCCATTTAAAATCCGCCTTGCAGAATAATGTTCACCACCGTGCCACCCAAGAAAAGAACAAAAGTGAGGGTCACCCAAGATCGCAGACCATCAACAATGGCAACTTTTCTTCATTCATGATGTTACGCGTGAACTGTACTATAGCCGAATTTAAAACTCTTGTTGTTTACCTCTCGGAACCAATCAGCTGTCAGCATAGTGGCCACGTGTTGAAGTGCGACCTGCATCTTGCAGAAGTCGTGACCCTGCGAGAGTGTCGAGGTCACCGCCAGGGGTCAGCAATTAGCAGCTATTGACTTGCAGTAGACGGTTTTAAAATTTCACGTCACGGACGACTTTTTTTTTCCATTTGATTATGATGGGCGGTCGGGGGTGTCGGCTGTGGAGGCGAACTCTTTTGGGAGGATCAAGTCCCATTGAATAAAAGTGTAATGTTGAAATGATCCATTCAAGTCGTCGCCGTTTTAAATAATGAGGTATATTTATTGTGATTGCGCAATTAGTCTTTATAGAGGTCTATTATGGGGTACTAAACGTGAAAATAAATTCAGGTCCAGAAAAGCGTATTGTCAACATTCTTGTTTTATTTCAATTTATTCTGTTGAAGATTTCTTACAATATTTGGTTGCCCTTTTTTTCAATTTCTTGGAAATTTAGAATAAATATAATGAACTTATGGAAATTTTTTTAAAATAATTCTGTATAAATATATGTTCGTTGAGCATATTTACATTTTTCAAAATCAGTCTTTGATTTAAAAAAAAAAATGAAAAACTAGGAAAAAATTTAGTAATTTTTCTGTTCAAAAACAGAATAAATTATCATTTTATTGAGTATTAAATAGACTATATGTATTTGAGTTATATTTAATATGTACACTCCTTTTTCCGACCCCTGTTACATTATTATTTATGATAGCGTGACAAAGTCATTTTGTTTGCCTTACTTTTCACATCTTGGCTAGACTCGAGACTCAAGCAAATATTGGTCACTTTATAAGCACTCTGAAAAAAAAAATGACACCTTTGCACACGGTTTTCCCGTTACCGTTAACATTTAGCACTACAAAGAACACTACTAAAATTCGCACGTCGAGTCTGTAAATAGCGGGCTATTAGTACGTAGACTGTAAACAGTATAGGCGAGACGAATATATTACACCTTGAAAAGTGCAAATCATTGTCATTCTAAACACTTAAATCAGTGTTCGTGTTTCAGAAGAATTGTAAAATCATATGTACTCCTTTGATCGAAATACTCTACTACAAATATGTAGGAGAAATTAATTCTGAAACGAATTCTATCGAAGAAATTTCGTACGAAACCTTATGGAATACCTGAATAAATATATACGACCAAAAAAGGAAACGATTTTAGAAGTAGATAGTAGAATATTGTTGTGTGAATATTCAATAAATTCAATCACTTATTTGAGAAAGGGCATCAGTCCAAAAGGTGAAATTTGAGTCAAGACTTGGAAAAATTAATTTATATTCGGACCTACCAAATTATATAAATTAATATGTAAATTAAAATTATTTGAAATATTAAGTAGCAATAACGTTACACTCTAGTACCAGCGATCTCGATTAGCGATCCTCTCCTTTTAATTCCGAATCGAAACCAGAAATGGAAGTTTCTGAACTACCAAATATATACGATACGTTAGTCCGCCACTGAATAAACTACACTAAAAATACCAACATCTATTCATGTCAAGTTCAATGGTCGCCAATAAGTGACACTTGTACGCTAATCCGGGTTCGAATCCCGAGTGGTGTGTGTTTTGGCCACTTGACTCTGTGCGCGCCACCATGAGTGGCACCACTTGAGACAAGATGGTGCGTGGTGCATGTCTGTATGGACAGATTAGGACTCACGCCAGCCTAGATGCACTTGTGGTAGGATCTCTGCGTTATAGTGCTGCTATAAGAGGCCACAGGATATTGGTAGGGGAAATATATAGACTTGACATTCATGTGGTTGAGGGTGGGTTTTGATCTAGAAATAGCGAGAAATAATTAGTGAGGGTGATTGTTTTCTTGATTTTTTCATTTATTGTTAATATGGTAGTAGCAGAGCTCAAATGACTTCAAAACTAAATTTGAACGGAAAATTACCTTTTTTTGGAGAAAACTAGAAATCATCATCTCAATTTCGGAAATTATAATTCATCTATTCGTCCTCCAGGTCCCGGACTTTTTTTCTGAATCGTGGAGTAGACATCACTCGATTCTGTTAACATTTTTGTACAGAATCGGTAATACCTACGTCATGACCCATGGTCTCTGGAGGACCAAAATATCAATTATATTTCTGACATTGAGATGAGAGCGTTTTCTCTGAAATTAGGGAAATGATTATTGTAATTATTCATTGAAATCTATTTTCAGGATTGTGATGTACTTTAAGTATGCATTATGGACGGTATCTAATTATAGCTTCATCTATAGTGATAGTAAAAGTTGGATATTGTTTCTTTTCTGTCCTTTGCCCTGTTAATACTCATCGTTCCATTATCACGTGCTTATTCGTACCCCCATATAACTTAGCTGTTGGAGTTGGCGATCACAATAAAAAAATATATTTTTTGCACTTCCCAGTAGTTAGTATAATGATAACAAAAATAAAAAATATGGCTTTGGTAAGCACCACTAAAAATATATTTGTTGCACTTCCCAGTAAATAGTTAGTTACGATGATAACAAAAAATGTAAGATTTGTAAGATTTGTACTAGATGACATAGATGAGACAGGTGATTCAGAAACGTGTTGTATTTTGACAGTTCAAGAGTCACTAATTAGGAGCACAGGTGCAGAGCGACGATTCTACCTGAGATTAGTCGGAAGAAAAGCCTTCCAACTGTGTCAGTATGTTCTGGTGCATTTATTGTGCTATTAGGGCCGGTTGTTTGAAGTAATAATAAGTGAATTAAGCAATTTAGGCACGGTTTTAAGAACTAATAGTGGATTAGGAATAGCTGTGGATTAACTTGCTATCACCCTTGGTTACGTATGTTATTTTCGTACCTTATTAACTAATAGTTAGCGGATTAATACTTGATCCGTGAAACCGACTTTTGAGCAAATAAACTTGTCATTACCCGTCGTTTTTTCCGTACCTCAAGTAACAAGTAACTAATTAATAATTGATAATTAGGTACTGATATCAAAAATGTGTATATCTGAGCCGATGTTTTTTTTTCTAATATACCGAAGGTAACTGTTTGGAAGAAGTATTTAGAAAAAAGTATCTGTTCTCGAATATATATTGCATTTTCATGTTATATTTGGTTCCACCGTAGAAAGAACAATTATTCCCACAAATTGATATGATTCATACTCGACGGATGTACGCATATAGACATTATTGTTTATTATTCATGAAATTTGTATTTCAAAATCGATTTTCTACACTATTTATATTGCATTATTAATTGAAATATACATATCATTATTTCTGAAACCTGGCCCTTCCACCAATTTCTCAAACATATACACATATGTACACCTTCCTCTGTTAATCGTTACGTCATCAATCTTACGTCATCACAAGTTCTGATGAATACATCACTGAATGTATATCACAATAACTTCCACCTACAATAAATCAAAGAACCATTAGCGTGAGTACTACAGATATACGTGTGTATATTCCAACAAAATAATCATCCAAGTTTCGGTAATTCTAGAGCAACTCGTTCTAGGTTTAAACAATTGTTTATTTTGAAAGATGTTTCTTTTCTATTATTTAATTCGGTTTTAACACGGCACTGTGGTGATTAAGATCTATTGGCGTCGGTAAATGAAATATGAGATGATGGGATGATAAGATAGAAGGATATTTTATAAGGTGTTTTTGGATAGTGGATAGGGGAGTCGGTCGTGGTCTGTTACTAAGTATTGACCTGCACGACGGTGGGAAACCTCGATAAACCCCTTTCAGGATGGTCGACCATGGCGGGAATCGAACCCCGGTCTCCTGAATGACGGTTCAATGTGCTAGCCACTCGACCACTCATCTATATGTTGTAGTTGTAGTCCGTATGCTGTATACGTTATGTTGTAGATGTAGTTGTGTTCCAAATAGTAAATCTCATTTACCGAAAATACCACGGCTACCAACTTTGTAAATAGTGATAACTGTATTTGTTTTAGTATACCACCTTCATCTTTTGTGGATGTAAGTGTACTCTTTCTTCTCATTCAACCACGCATTTGTTCTTTTTTTTCTCCTTTATTTTTCCCTGAACTGTCATTAGTGTTATGTGAAACGACCTACCTTACTTTCTCACTGCTCATACGGATTGTGTTTCTCAGAAGTGTGCACTTGTAAAGTGATTATTGGCCTCGTCACCATAGTTACCATGGGGACACCTACGTGAACGCTGTAGTTAGTGTACTTGGATGATCGAAACCACTGGGTGGTAGTGGTGGAGGATAGGGGAGACGGTCGATCGGAGGCGTCGTTATTTGAGGTGGTTATGGTCGTGGAGGATAATTCTGAAAATAAGTGATTATAAGGAATTTGTATGTCATTTGATGATCATAGATGTATGAAGAGGTGGAATAAAAATCTCGATAATGGAAGAGGATATGCGACAGATGAAATTTTGGACGAAAAAATTGAGTAATAGCATCCATTATTTGTATTGAAATAAATTGATAATTATACAGATTTCTCAACTTTCATCATTATTAACATGGAAAATTCGACATAACGTCATTGTTTCCCAATGAAGGCACAGGACGAAAGTTGAGGGGCGTTTTTGAACGGGGCAACACAAGGGTGATATTACCACCGCGAGAAATTAGTTGGATATAATATAGCTCATTTAACAAATATGAATATTATAGTGATAAGTTAAGGGATGGAGAATATAATTTAAAAGAAATGTAGAATTTTTCAATACTTCTTCGACATTTTTCTCGAAAGTGGCTAAACCAATTTAGGATCTATATTCAAAAAAATACTTTTTATACTGTTGTGGGGTTGATAAAGACATTTCTGTAAATCTATCATGGTTTATGTGAAACACAACAGAAAAATTAAGTCATCCCTTTTATGCTTATCTGGATAATTTATACATTTTCGAACATTCAACAAACCTTAATTCACCCCAAACTATTAATCTATTCAACCCTTGGATTCGAGACTCATGGCGGAGAAAAGTCGACTATGATACTCCAAACCAAATAATAAATCTTTTTTTTGTTACGCTTATTACAAACTCTTTCTAATGTATGTGCATATATGATCGTACAAATTATGTTATATACTTGTATACAAATGAAAGAAGACGGTTCCGAGTGACCGTCCTCCCTATCCTACACCACTATCGCTCAGGTAGTTCGAGCCTTTTCTCTATATACCCATGCACCGCCCTCTTGAAATTAACACCTCGGCCTAAGGTTTTATCGACTATATAATTGATTTACTATTCAACACGACTGGCAAAGAGTCAACTCCATGTTGTTATTGTTGTTATTGTTGTTCCAATAATAACACGTATTACATGTTGGAAATGCATCCACACATAAAATGCAACTAGTGGTTTATGAGACAATTAACGAGACTGCGTTACACTTCATTGAGCATGCTAATTGAGAGTTTGTATTTTTATACTTTTATGACAGACGAAACGGTTTGAAGACTGTAGGCAGATTTGTCAGTCATGTGACTAGAGAATGAGGTTAGAAGAGTATTTTCGAAGAAGAATCAAAATTCGTGTGGGGTCGGTTTAATCTGGTTTTATATTTATGGTGGGATCAGTGAACTTTCAGATTGATGTTAATCAGATTCTATCATTCTTCATAATTTCTTTAATTCTGATTTTATATTTTTTTCTTTTAATAACATCGAAACTTGATACAAAATCATTGTTCCCCTATTAAGGCTAAGGATGAAAGTAGGATCTTACCACCCCATTTTATTATTATTTTAAATTGAAAGCAATGAACTTTGACACCAGGTCAAAGATACAATCTTCGGTTTATTCACGCCTTGAAGTCGTTGAATTCAAATTCAAAATGAAAAATGATTATTCAAAAATCTGTGTAAACAGCACGAATGATAAAATAGATGATTGAATATTGAAAATGCGACGGGCGTATGGCGCCAAATATTGAAGGGTCATCAAATTTTCATCAGCCTATCGAAATTTAAAAAAAAAAATATAAGAAGTTGTAATAATTTTTTTAAAAAAGTATATTCAATATTATATAAATTCATATTGTAGACGTCAATTGCTGAATAAAGTGAGTACGGTACTGTATTAAGAAAGCATCCTTAAAAATACTTATAAAAATCTATGTATTTGATGGTAGATTGCTGATAAGTAAATGACGAGGGGGGGGGGTAAAATTGTAGGGCCTCGCAAAATGTCTTGAGAAGACGCTGAAAAGATTATCAGTTTCTACAAATAACACAGTCATGTTAATCCTCCAAAATACTTATTAAAACGTATATATCTGAGGTAAATTGCTCATGAGTGAATGAATGAAGGGGGGGGGGGGGGGGCTTGACACGATCCTGAAAAGATTATCAGTTTCTACAAATAACACATGTTTTCAAGTGTTCAACAGAAATGCACGTCTTGTTAGCGTCTTGAAAGTTCGCATGCGATTTGAACAGGAAGCAAGTGATTAAAGAACAGGCACATCGTATGGCACGATCTTTACTGTGTATGTGCTGTGCTTACATATACAATCACTTGTTACTGCCGTACTGGTGTATTACTGATGTAATTTTAGCTTTACCATGTTTATACATTTTAGAAATTACCATTTTTGTGAGAGATAATCCACATTATTTTAAAAAGAACAGTGACTTCCATCAATTTGATACCATACATGGCTCTTATCTTTGTCAAACTCAGAGGCGATTAATTATTGCAGATCACGATCCAGTAAACGCAGGAATAATTATATATAATAATCTGCCTCAATATCTTAGAGATCAAGGTAATAAAGAAGCGTTTATAAAAATAAGGTTAAAGATTATCTTATCAATGGTATCCATTTATCCATTATCCATTCATCCATGGTTATCCTTGGTTTCTACAGTATAGATGAGTTTAGAAATGGAAAAATTGTAAATCTAATCTCTGTATCATTCGTCGAAAATGCTACGACTCGAGTGTTATAATAACAAACGTAGGAAGATCACTTGTATGTAACAGTAACACTCGATATTTCTGCCATCGATTTTTACCTCAACGCGTATACTATCACATACAAATATTGTGGAAGTTTATTATGGATCACCAGTATTCCATAATATCTGGATGGTTTGAAGCAGTTTCACTATCCAATATGTTCAGACGGAAAGCCACTACGATCGTTTATATGTTATTTTGACACTGAAATTGTTACGCTGTGGATAGGTTGCCTTTAAGTTTAATATCGGCATATATGAACTTCAACGTAAGCTGAAAATGAGTGTGAGACATCGAATTCGAAAGTGACAAATATAATAATTGCGACAGTGGGACGAGGGAGAGTGGATAGAGGAAAGAGAAGGGGGGATTATTCTATGACTGTGTCATATATGTATTTCAACCAATGATAGATAGCATCAACCAATGTATAATGTCACTTATTGAAAGTGGGAGTAGACACGTATATCTCAATCTCGGACAATCCGGGTCACCTAATCGTTACCAAACGCACATAGGTTCTCAAACTGTTATTATTAAGAGCACTTTGGAGTCGATTTAGCAAAATATTATGTTTTTTTCGGTGACTCTTTGGAACGCTGTTAGATATAAAATTCCAATACTGGAATAACACATGTGTTTTTATACTTAAATAGACCTAAAGTTGTAGATGTACTCGAACATTTGTTTTAAATCTACGACCTCTTCAGACAGTTGGAAAAAAACACGATCAAAATTGCTTCTATGAAGACGATTCAAGTTGATTTTAATGTTCGAAATGAATGCTTGAATATTTCAACTACTGTATTTTAAATAATGAACTGTGAGAATATTCTACAGCTGAATCCTTTTATACACGTTTCAAGATTGTGTATACATAATAATTAACTTCTCATTTTCGCGGGTATACTGAGATAAAAACACATGTTTTCAGCTGTACATATAAAAATGTATAAAATGTATGTATAAAAATATATTCATGTTTTTAAGTATAAAAATCCTAGTGAGTAGTGGTAATATATAATTTCAAACATATAGTACAGAGAAATCTGTGTATCATAAAAATATATGAAAATGTATTAAATATATGTATAAACATCCATTCATGTTTTAGGTATAAAATCCTATAGTGAGTAGTGGTAACATATAATATCAAACATATTCTAGATATGTGTATCAGAAAAATATACAAAAATGTATTTTCAATTCTTATACATACAAATCCTCAAATTGGTAGTGCATATTATCTTGAACATATCAGACATGAGTATCTATTGCATCATAATTATGATATCTCAAACCGTTCAAAAATTATCCTAAGCAAACTAATATTTCGCTAAACCACTCTCTACAGCGCTCTTAACATTTCCTAGTAAATTCTAATTGACAGTATATTGACTGATCGACACACCCGTGCGATGGTGCTGATGGATAGGGCAGACGGACGATCGTTTTGTTATAGGAAGTATCATGTGACATATGTTACGTCATCGTGGTGTATGTGTGGGATAATCTTCATGGTCTGCAGAGACCATCTGGTTGTTTTCTTAAAGCATTGTTTGTAGCATTTCTAGAAACAGCTGTGATACTTGTAAGTATAGCACTTGAAAAGAACAAGAACTATTATCTGGAAAAGTCTTGTGAAAATAAAATAAAAAAATACTGTTTATATACTAATTAATTATATGTAGATTTCTTATTATCATCGAGAAATGAAATTAGGTAATCGTTTCCCAATTGAGGCTGAGGATGACGAATTAAGATCGTTTGAATGGGGCATCATAATTATACCACCCAATATGAATAATTATATTCAATATAACTTCAAATTATTATAGAAATCGTACATATAATTATATGTTATTGTTCGTCATTATTTATTACAATTATTTACATCTTGAACTTGACACATATTCAAGGATGACAAGGTAAAATCATTCGAACGGGGCACCACAAGGGCGATATTTGCACTCCAATAAGTCGGCAAGTAACCGTGTGTGAAATGCAAAATTTAACAAATTGAAGTATTGAAGTAATTGAAGTTTACCTGCTCTAGATTGAGTGGACCTTAAACCTTGAGTAGTACAATAGGGGATAAGCTACATCATATAAATGAATAATTCATAAACACATTCATATAGATTTTTAATTTCATTTTTTTATATTGCATTTCTTCGGGCAACTCTATTGAGATTCAATAAAGAATTTAACACATTAGTATTTTAGTTCAATTTATTTGTATTGGGTTTATAGCGACGCACTGTACTGATCACGAAGATATATTGGTGTCTGTGAATGGGAATGGGATAATACAATCATGAAATGAAAGAATATTTTATCATGATTGATTTTGTATCATTTTTTTTGATTGATTTTTGATAGTGATAAGGAGTCGGTCATGACTAAGTAACCATCCCAATATTAACCTGAACAACAGAAAACCGCCTGTCAGGACGATCGACCATGTCGGGAATCAAACCCCGGTCTCCAGAATGACGGTTTATTGTGCTAGCCACTCGACCACTCATCTCAGTATAATTTCAGTATCTAAAATATAAAATAATACCATTTTTGGCACAATTAAAACGATATTACAATGCTTACCAACAGCTGTCTCGACTCTCTAACCGAGCCAAATGGGTTATTGGTTGACTGCCAATACTCTCTGAGAATAACTCTTGATATATTTCACAACAATTAACCGTGAAGCGTCGCGACGCTTCTCAAGGAACTGTTCAAAGACATCGCCGACCACGCCGTCTCGGTTGGTAAATGTGCCACAGATTATTCTTAAACGTCACCAACACTTACACTGTGATAACTTTGAAACAGACTGTTGTCGGTTTGTCGGATGATTGTTTGTTTTTATTTTCATCACTCTCTACATGTGTTTTGGATATCAATAGTCTTAATATGATTATTGTTGGTAGACCGTTTGAAACGAATATTTTAAATGGAGTTGTTTTTTGCATTTTGAAGTCGAAATTCATCTGGAAAAATCGATACAAAAAATTGAATTCAAATCATATTCAAACCATGAGAAATCGAAATTATATTCAAATCAGTACTCTACGTGTGATTTGGATACCTATACAGCCCAGTATGATTATTTTATAAATGAACCGTTTAATACGAATATTTTAAATGGAGTTGTTTAGTGCATTTTGAAGTCGAAATTTATCTGAAAAAAGAAAATTATATCATATTCAAATCATGAAAAATCGAAATTATATACAAATCAGTATGCGAGAAACATTCCCCACGAGTTTGCGCAAATGTTCTCCATAACACTTATCCATAATACCAATCAGATTCTAATTTGAATTTCTCATTCATTACCACAATCAATTTTTGATTGTTTTACCATTATATTTTTTACCTTCGGAGATAATTCCAAACATGAGTAAAGCTGTAAAACTTGAATCATTAGTATTTTCGATCTTGTGATGTATTCGTTAATTTTGTGCCCCTTGTAAAATCATAATGGCGGGAACTTTTTACCCTATTGAGACAGGGACGCCTTAATCACGATATCTTGTTAGCACCCTTTGTCTACAGTTTCACATTTGATTTATTTCACGGATCACGTGCAGATAAACGCATAGAAGATACTTTATCCTTCCTCCCTTATTTAAATATCCAAAATTACCACAATCATTATTTATATAAATTATGTTTTTATACCATTTATGAAAATGATAGTTCAGCCACACTGCTTACACATCTACCAACATAGTGGGAGTCAGTAATAATAGTGTCTAGCAGAATGACTAATAAATATTTTTCGGTGGGGGTAGGATGGTTCTCTAATGTCCTCCCCCCCCCCTCCCCCTCAATAAATTAAAGGGTAGAAGGCGGATTGGGAGGAACCGTTATAAGACGTGCCAAGTATTCATAGACACGAACCTCCAGTTGTTGATAATTTAACGGATCGAAACTGATGGTCGGTAATGGTTTTGAATATGGGGGAACGGTCGATCAAGACGATGAATGAATAAGTCTACCGTTTTACAATGTTATTTATTACTTAAGTAATAGTATTCCGTGGAGGATTCCGAGAAGATGTCGGTGAAGGTTTTATTGGTGTTGGTGTGTAGATTTTTTTTTTCGAATTATTGGGAGTTTCTTTTCAGTAACTTATTGTTTGGGTTGTTATCGGTGAATTTCAATCGGCGATAGATTTATGATTTTGTTTTATTGATTTGTTTTATATTTTATTACGCATTATGCGTTGTCACGATCCCTGCAAATTCCCAGTTGCTGTTGGACTAACATTTATATTTTGTCGCTATAAAAAAAAATGTATATAAAATCATCAGAAATTCCCTTTGTCAGATGTTTGTTTTTCCATTCTCTTTGTGATAACAATTGTTTTCAGTTGTAACATTCGATTTTTATTAATTGTATAATCTTTCACTCATTGTATTGTACAATTGTTATGACCTGGAGACAGAAAACAGTTTCATTTTATTGGATTGTATCCAGAAATGTTCCAGTTTCAAATGAATTTAATTAATCAGTATTACTATCCTACGAATTTTTCTGTATTATTTTCAAATGAATACATTCTGCCTTCCGGTTATTCAGTGTGACAACACAATGGCTATTTTGGTTGGACACTCACTTTCACGAAGGTTGGAGGTTGCCTGCCAACGTAACAAAAAATATATCATTCTGATATTTGTATGGCTGTGGTATTTCGATGGCCATTGCTGTTTCATAACGAGATTTACGAGTGGAATAACTACATCTTTCAAAATATTTTATTCGCATCAGAATCGCTGCAGCGAAATTCTCTTCAATTACCAAAGTTATGTAGTTCGTAGACGTGCATGTATCGTGGTCATGGATAAAATTATACAATATATGTAGGCCTATAAAATGTTTTTACGTCAGTTTATCTATTCTCTATCCTAATTTGCCTGCTGGATGGTGTAAAACGTGATATCAAGAAAACTTACAATGATAACTCAACCGTTCATTCTGTTGATATATACTGTATATCAAATAAAATCACCTTCCTTGAGAAAGATATTTTTTCTTAAACTTGGCACTTCCACCAAAAACTCTCTATTCATAAGTGTGAATTTTTAAATCTACATGAAGGTAATAATACTTATTATACTTGAATAGACCTACATATAGTAGTCCTTATTTCCATTAATATACGTATAATTTATATAATTTATAGGCATATATACACCTTTTATATAGGCCTTTTCAGACTTGAAATTGTTTATAATTAAATGTGGAAACAACGTATCATAGAATCTGAACTATATGTAAAGGAAAATAAGTCCATATTATGAATAATAATCATGTAAATTATGTCAACTCATTGATATCTTGTCTTCGATTATATTATAAACAAGAAACACGCTACTTATACATATTCAATTTCCTTTATTACAAGAAAAATATCTTGAAAATAATGTACAATTTGCATTATTTATGTAACTTATATCTTCCCGTTTTGAATTGTTCATCAGTAAAAATGAGTTATAGAAAAGAATATTCTAGTATTTTTGATGGTTTATAATAACACCGATATACACCTTTTATTAGTTTATATCTCTCAGAATGTATAAGTACAACATTTACAGCATCTATACATTGGCGGCCTATTATATTATATAATAGAATAGAATGAAAATAAAGATATAATGAAAATGCGTCATATAGGCGTAAACCATATAAAGAAGTATCTTCTAAAATATTGTCGATCAATTATAAACATCCACACTAGGTCATATATCCATAGATTAAGGAGGTTGTATATCTATGCCCATGTTACGATGGCCTATGTTGCCTATGCTAGATTCGTGGATAGGTAAAAAAAATACATTTATGTTTGCACTGTAATATATATATTTATATATATATATATATATATATATATATATATATATATATATATATATATCATCATTCCACATTATTGTATTTTCAAAAAATCATATGTATTTTTAAAAATTAATTCACCACACCTTTTGACATATTTATTGATTTAGTAGCTTGCACTACAAACGTCTTATATAGTTATTTCATCTTGTATCTGTGAAATCCCCAGGCGGCAACTATTTTCCCTATAATGAATAAGACTGTTACAAAAAAACAAAAACAAATCAGTTTTTATCATACAATTATTTTTACTATTCTCAACTTCTTTCTGGTCGTGTTAAGAAGTTATTGTCTTCATAAAAAGCAATATAACATGTACACTTTTGCACCGTGCTAATGATAACTGTGATGTAAAGTGTACTTACTATTTTAATGATATAACTTACTTCATACAGCGCATGTGCAATCAGATCAAAGATGATTATATAGTGGAATACCGCCATGTTTCTTTACTACCAACGTGATGAAAAAATGAAATCATGTGTAATAAAGTAGACGATTTCAATGTACGTGTATGAATATAATATACGATTACGACTGTTATTATTGTTGAGTTGTTGACGAATCGACACGGTCGAGCGACATTTGTTTTTGATGTTGAGACGGTCAATCGGTACCGGAGATGAGGTATAAGTGAGGAAGGTAGAGGAGATTGGGATCGAAGATGGAGTCGGTTATTTTCAATTAGGGATTAAACGGCAATGAAAATGATCATTTTTATCCTGTATTAAGCATCAATCCCTGTCAGGATAGTTTACTACTGCGATATATTTCTTATCTGTTGGATAGATAGAGTTCAACTCCTGTTCTTCCAGACTTTTTATAACGGTCACATCTTCGGCTGTATAATTAAACGATTCATTTTAGGATGTTAAAAGGAGAAAATATAGAAAAACATGTTCGTGGAATCATGATTTGTTTTAAAAAGAGTTCGCACGCGGTCTTCTCTCTCTCTCTCTCTCTCTCTCTCTCTCCTCTCTCTCTCTCTCCTCTCTCTCTCTCCTCTCTCTCTCCTCTCTCTCTCTCTCTCTCTCTCTCTCTCTCTCTCTTTTCCCACTCCATTTTCTATCATTGATGTGGTCTTTATCCGTTAGGTTGAAACACTTAATAATTCGTTTTATTATTATTGTATATAGGCCTATCTCCCTTTTTTATGAAACTATACTCATTCTCATTCTCTAGACTTTGATGCTCATTTTTCCCTTAAACTGTAGTTAAAACGTAGCCTTCGGAGACGCATGTTCTTGAAATACCAATTAAACTGGTAGATTCTAACTGGGGATCGTAAAACTGGAGCTTTAAAACATCTCGAAGTAGGTGATTATTTTGTTTCATGAATGCATTAAAACACAATTCGGAATCGTAATTTCGTGTTTCATTCTGACGTTTCATATAACCACGACGAGGCGTATATATATATATATATATATATATATATATATATATATATATATATATAATCACATCCACGAGATATTGTGTTTACCAACATAAGATTTACCTGAAGAATGCACGTTAAATTTATTAGCTGTGTGGTATTTTGAGGGCGAATGAATCTACAGGACGAAATTCAGGATCAGAAACGGAAAAACAACCACATCTTTCAAAAGCAGTCATTAGTTAAAACTGTACTGAGTTTTATCTACACTTTTACTAAAATTCTTACGAGTATAGTTTTTTCTCGTGGGTAAAAATGTTTCGTGTTTACGCCTATTGTTTTATTTCACGAAATAATGTTTATAATATGCGTAATGAAGAATGAACACTACAATAAATGTGATAAAATAGATTTGATTGACGTTTTGTATATTTCGGTCGATGTTATTGTTGACGTATTAATTGATTGGTCCATTGCATAGAAATATTATGCGATGTTTGTTTATTCAAAGATTTTTCTACGTTTTCATATTATTTCTTTGAATTTTTAACATAATTTATGACTTGAGTTACGTTATTAGCTCGAGGTACACTGTGTGACAAAAAAAAAATATGTTCTACTTGTCATTACATCTGTTGATTGTTATGTATAGCACCGCTAATTAGTGTAAGAAACTCGTTTATATCTTCTTAATTATTGATGTACTAGATACTAATACATTTCTTTTTTTTCTTGTTGCAGGTAAGTTTGTTGACCTTCTACATGACATCCAGAGTTGATTCTCACATTTCTTGGCGAAAGGTTGGTATGAAATCTAGTAAGAGAGAAAATATTAATAAAACGTGCCAACACTATAGTTTCTTCTGTAAATCGAATTGATATACAAGTTAGTACTGTCATTAAACAAAGAATCATCGTTATTATATATGGTAATGAAATTATATGTATCATTCATCAACTGAAAGGGTTAAACAACTTTTATCAGTCAAACGTGATGACAAATAATGCCAATATTATAACAATTAACCACTTCCGGATGACGAACTCTACTCAACTGTGACAAAATCTACAACATTTCGAAACAGATGTTAAATTGATCTTTGATCTACAAGATACAGTCATCATTGATCAAACTATATTTAATCCCACGATATACCCTCCCTTGGAACTCCCTATTGTCAGTGTTAATACATAGGGGAAACAGTCGATCGATTCCATCATCTTTGACAGTATTTAACCGTCAGGCTTTTCATATCACCTTTATCAGTGGGTCGACATACCCAATCGTTATCATTATAATATAGGGAAGACCACCAATCGGGACCATGAAGTGACCAAGTTATTGATTAATTTATTAGCGAATATGAGTTGTCCGGTTGAGATCGGGTGTTTGTTGTATGAATTAGTGTTGTCGATTGTGGGTTTTGATGTGGCATATGTGGAGGGTTATTAAAGGGTGTGACGCGATGGTAATTCGGGTGTCTTCAATCATTTAACTATGGATATTAATGTAGGCCTACATTCATGTATGATAGAGGTGCCGGTTCCGTAGAGCGGAGGAAAAACAGTGTGGGCCTTAGATGTGTTTGTCTTGTTATGACCAAAGATTTTTTTCAAGTATACTAATGTAAATATGTAAAAAAATGTAAATATGAAAAAATGAGTAGAAAAAATGGATGTTTGTTTAACATTCAGTGCATATTCAAACATGCAATGCTTTTTAAAGATGGAGTTGTGTTTCTAATCGTAATTCTCGTTCTGAAAAATCGCGAACTTTCAAATTGTATGACGGCAATATTCGTGTTTGTTATTTTGGTAGACGAACTTCTTCTTTAATGGATAGACCTACAATTATATAATTAATCGACATTCTATGATTGTATTTTTATTTCTAGCTGTTATTTTTTTCTTCGTATTGATTTTTGAAAATTATTAGTATCCAGACACATTTTCAATGAACGATATATTAAAGATTCAAATTCATTTTTTCATGTGCTGATCAAGTATTTATGTAACACGTAATATTCAAATCCCAGGTCGGTTCAACTTGAATCTATTTTAAAAATCTAAATACTTCTAGGATGGTTTCAGCAAACCAGTTTGATAACACTCTAACTCCCACATTTCTAATTCTCGAATTAATAGTGACCTCTACTATAGAAACAGTATGCTAATTGATTCTATAATTCACACTTTATTATCAAAGAATGTAACTCGGGACAGTTTTTGATCGATTAGCTTCGATTGTTATGTACAGTTTAACACTTTATTTCGTAGATCGCGCCTTTTATGGAATCATACGAAGAATGAGAAATGTATTTTCACAAAATACTCTGTCACAACTCTCGCCTGCCTACACAACAATACTGTGACATAAAAACATTTATAACTTGTAATTTAATAATTATCTAATCGACTCTCATATATATATTTATAGATTTCAGTAAAAGTGAATTATTACCAAATCCATCTTGCAATATTGAAACATTATTCACAGTGATTTTTTTATTTATGTCTTCCAAGTTAATAATCTTGATATATTATTTTTTCATTGTTGTTTTGTGAGAGTAGCAATGACAACAGATGGTCGAAGGTCCTTGACTTGGCGTATTTTTATGAGATGCAAATAAGGAGGAGAATTTAAGTGTCTGATTTATGTGTGCCCTACCCTTCGCTAAACGGAATTTTAAGTACATCTAAAGGACATAACAGCCCTGAAACTAGATTATATTGAATGATGAATTTATTTATTTCCCTAATATCAGAGAAAACTAGGAATCATCATCTCAAATTCTGATATCATAATTTATTCATTTGTCCTCCAGGACACCCGACCCTTTTTCTGAGTCGTGACGTAGACATTACTCTATTCTGTGCCTGTTTCTGTACAGAATCAGTAATGCCTACGTCATGACGCATGATCTCTGGAGGACAATATAAGTGTTATCATTACTGAAATTGAGTTGATGATGATATCTAGTTTTCAATTCATAATTAAAATTGGGAAAATAAAAAAAATCGTCATTCATTGAAATCTAGTTTTAGGGTTCTGATGTCCTTTAAACATAGCAAAACATATAATATAGAAAAGTGTGTAAAATAGTACAAGAAATCATGCTCACTATAATCGATTGATTTATGTGACTACCGATACAATTAATGTCGATTATATATAGGCCTATTATTAATCTCGAGTCAGTATCAATTCAAATGAATTGAATTTAATAAATGATAATACCGTATTTTGAAACACATTTTCCAGTTGTACAAATTATATCCAACAATGATTAAATATTCAACTCCATCATCCATCGTTAAACTATTTCGAGAAACTTATGGTATATGAATAACAGTAGGTTGTCTCGAATAGCCTATGCTGCAAATATCACTGAAGAAGCTATCAGATTAAACAGTTGTCTAGGCGTGGTGCCCGAGAAAATAGTCCATGCGAGTCGATTTAGCGAAATTTCAGTTTTCAGGGATCAACTTTTGAACCATAAGATATTAAATTATAATGTACCAAAACAGATCTCTTCTTTGAATCTCCCAAAGAGATTCATTAAAATTATCGACTTCGGATCCTAAAACATTTTCACAGATGTATACATCTAAAAAGTTATGATTATATAAAGTTGATCATAGTTCTTACGTATACCATCTCGCATAGATGGATGCCATAGATGCATATTGCAAGATTGTCAATTACTTTCTCATTTGAGAAAGGAATTGTCTATCTTGAGAGGAGTCGAATTATTTTGAGAAGATTTTTATAAAATGGATGGAAAATAAACTAAAACAAAAATGAAGATACTAAAACTATTCGAATTTCTCTAGTCTAATAGTTTTGATATATCATACAATTCAAAAGTTGTCATAGAAAAAAAAATATATCGCGTTAGTCACACTGTGAACTCCATCCAACCAGAGTCAATTTTGATTTACTTTTTCAACTCCCGGCAAGTTAATCAACTCCTATAAACTGTCAACTCCATTCAAGCAAAGTCAATTTTGAAAAACTTTTTCAACTCCCGTCAAAATTTCCTAATTTCTTCTTCGACTGATAGCACATACCGTTATCAGCAGCGTGTGGACGTCCGTGTCCCCGAGTCATGTGGGGGCCACCGCCCTTGACGTGTGTTTGTCACGCGAGGAGGGAGGAAGGGGGGGGGGGCGTGGCCACAACTCAGTCACGTGACCCAACACGGCACACCGTGCTTTAAAACGGAGATTAACGTTTTAGTCGGCTTTTAGGCATGGTTTCGTACGGACCGTGCTGAGATGTTCGTGGATTAATCTCGTATTTCCGAGTGTTTTAATAATATAAATAGTTTCAATAAAGAAGTTCATATTTGGAGATCAAAGTCCGATGACTTGTATCCAGTAATTGATTTATCTGTGTGATCAAGTGAATTTGTGTGTGACTTTGTAAGTCGAGATATTTCTCGCACGTGTTGCTATGGTTTTTGTTTATGTGTATAAATGAAAAAAACTGTCAGATATTTTTTAGATAGTTTTTTTACACAATCTGTTTTATTTTGTGTGTATCTCCGTTGATAAAGTAGAAGAAAGGCGTTGCTATATTTATTTTATGTTGCAAGTGTAATAAAATAAACAGGTACTCTTTTTTTGGTATTAAAAACGTTTCGTCTAGAAAGAAAATGATTTTTATTTGATACAACTTTTTTGTGTTGTTATAAAATATATAAGTAATATATATTATTGCAAGTTCTTAGTGTTGTCGAAGATAAAACCAATGTGATTATACACGTGAAAATAAGAATACATTTAAAAAATAATGGCAACCTGTTTCGGTCCGCCTCCACTACCCCCTAAAAAACACACCGTCATTCTCGACGGTCAACTACTAAACCGTCATAAACGTCCCCAAAATCAAACCCAAAATCCCCGCCGAAACACAAAACTAATCAAATCGTCGACATATCACAGTTTCCGTGATCCCGACGAAGACGAAATCATCGTACTCGGCTCCGAAGACATGGAAGTCGACAAAATCACAACCGTAATGAATCGCAAGAAAATCACTTTGAGAAACGCATCGAATTCGTTGAGCCGTAAAAGTACTACGTTATCAACTTTTATGCCCTTATCTTTATTGGCTCGTAGTCATAGTGATGGTAATTTGACGGGACGCTCGAATTCTGGTGGTGATAACAGGTCGACGCTGATTGGCCAGAATGTCGGTGGGGGGACGTTGAACAAATGGGCGAGAGCCCTCGGGAGCAGCTGGAAGAATTTATTACAATGTAAGTAATGGAGGGTGTTTGTAACATGACAGTCTATGGTGTTTTGATCTACCTGGATGTGTATATAATACGTGACGTATAATGGAGATGTTTTGATTAGAATTTTTCTAATCCATTAACACTTTGGGGGGGGGGGGGGGGGGGGGTGATATCGATCTTATAATAATGGGTAATACCAGAAACCATATTCGTCATCTATTCATATACCGTGCTTTCGAGCTGGCTTCATTAAGGTGCATTGCTCTATATATAATTCATACATAAACCCATATTGCACGCGAAATATAATGCATGTGTTTATTGTTGAAAAACAAAATAGAAAATGGAAGAGTTGAAACTGTTTCATTGGAAGAGTGTCTGCTTCGTTTATACATGTGACACTATGACGTAGACATGTTTTTTTAGAAGAAATCTGTAATAACATGTGTGCGTGTGTATTTCGTAATGCGTGAACTAATATTATTGGCTGGTTGGATTTAAAATAAATAAAAGTATAAATAGATGAACAGATATTGTTAATATGGTGATTCTTGCAGTCTGTTGGGCCAGAGGATATTATGTTCGATGACCACCAATCATCATGAATTAACCAGCATATAATATGTACATGTCACAAATCAATTATATAAGCCTTCCAGATCACTGGAATCATTTGATATTCTTGTTAGATTACCATGGCAACTAAAAATGTTGATAAACTAATAATGAACCCATGTGATTGATTGATAAATATTCACAACAATGTGTAACATCATTTAGAAGAAAAAAAATCGCCCTTTTAGCAAGAGGTTTGAAATTCGAAATATTGTGCTGTTTTCATTATCAACAAATAAATCTCTACACATTCACTATTCTCAAAATGAGACAGGTAATGACGAGGTAGGATCGTTCGGATTTTACCAATCTCAAATGAAATATCAACTCATTCAACAAACTGTAATTAAATCAATGCTTTTTGGGATCATTGGGAATATCAAAATGGGCTTTCCATACTAGCTTGAATTTTACTTAGATTGTATAATGATTTTCATCAACCATAAGAAATGAAACAACCATCATCGTCTTGTCCAATTCCTCACCCTCTAATACCAACTTGTTATTCAAGTCTACTCATCTATAATATTTATGTCACTTGTGAATATTATTTATGCAGAAATATAAACTATTAAAATTAACTACATAACTTTTAATCATATACAACTAACCAGATACGCGTATAAGTATAGAGACGAGAAATTGCAAATATTCACCACTTGGGACTAGGTTGACATTATTTGCCGATTCTGACGGCTATAAAACCTCGTGAATTATTAATCGCAGAATGTATATCACTTCATTACGCCACTTGGTACGACATTCTTGGTACATTAAGCAACACATAAAAATAGTTACATGAATTTTAAACGATCCTAATGAAGAGGATCTGAGAGACAGAAAAAAACGAGTCAAGATGGAAACTTATACTCTGAGAATACACCGTATTAGAAGTGTTTTTGTTTTATTTATAATAGTTTCAGATTTCGAAACGTAACTCTTTTTTATCATTATTCGTTATATGTGTGTGTGTGTCTTTATATATATATATATATATATATATTTGGGTGCAATAAGATTTTTATGATGAGATTTACGATGTGAAATCTTTCAAATATTCTTCTTTCAAATCTTGACTCTGCGATGAGCTCCACCATAATTACCCAAACTTTTACAATTATTCAGTCGGTAGACGATCATTTTCTTCCGTGAATATAATTATGCCATGAGAATATCACAAATGTTTTTGTTCTACGAAAAATAGTATCAGATTTCAGAACGTAAATCTTTTTTTCTTGCAATTTATTATACGTGTATTTTTTTCCTCTTTTTTCTGTTGTACAAAATGACAAGCCCGTTGAGGAACGTGAGGTAAAAGTTTGGAAACTGGCGGAGTGTGACGCGCTGTACCGGTGTAACGGGATAAGATTATGGAGGTATATCTTTACGTACATAATAATATACCGGTATAACTTTATGCAAATAATAATATACCGGTAGAAGAATATTTGAGCCATACAAATATACCGGGAGATCTTTATGAACCCGGTATATTTGAATGTACGTGTTAAACATATCAATAAAGATATACTGGCAGATGAATATAAAACCCATTTCAACTGTATGATAGAAATACACATATACCGGGTGATGATTATGGGTTTTTGATTTATCAATTCCTCTCAGTTCTTGGGTAATACTGCAGAAATTGATTGATATACTGCCTAAAAATAATTCAGTGGATCAGTTCGATATAGGATGGAAAATATGCGGATTTAGTACGGGGTAAACGGAATAATGGCCCAGAGTCACAATAATAATATCCCAGTATATTATTATTGGTGTCCATTTCAAGTGCTATGGGTTGATCAGTTTGATATGTGAGAAAATATATTCACATCTATCACATATTATACGTAATAATACACATGTAAACCCAGAGTCACAATAATGATATACCGGTATATTATTATTGTTGTCACTTTGAAGTGCTGTGAGCTGATCAGTTCGATATGAAGGGAATATTTTCACATCTATTACATATTATACGTGATAATACACTTTTAGACCCACAGTCACAATAATGATATACCGGTATATTATTATGGTTGTCACTTTGAAGTGCTGTGAGTTGATTAGTTTGATATGTGAGGGAAAATATTCACATCTATTACATATTATACGTAATAATACACTTGTAGACCCAGAGTCAAAATAATGATATACCGGTATATTATTATTGTTGTCACTTTGAAGTGCTGTGAGTTGATTAGTTTGATATGTGAGGGAAAATATTCACATCTATTACATATTATACGTAATAATACACTTGTAGACCCACAGTCTCAATAATGATATACCGGTATATTATTATTGTTGTCACTTTGAAGTGCTGTGAGTTGATTAGTTTGATATGTGAGGGAAAATATTCACATCTATTACATATTATACGTATTAATACACTTTTAGACCCACAGTCTCAATAATGATATACCGGTATATTATTATTATTTCCATTTTGAAGTGCTGTAAGCTGATCAGTTTTATATGAAGGGAAAATATTCACATCTATTACATATTATACGTAATAATACACTTGTAGACCCAGAGTCAAAATAATGATATACCGGTATATTATTATTGTTGTCACTTTGAAGTGCTGTGAGTTGATTAGTTTGATATGTGAGGGAAAATATTCACATCTATTACATATTATACGTATTAATACACTTTTAGACCCACAGTCTCAATAATGATATACCGGTATATTATTATTATTTCCATTTTGAAGTGCTGTAAGCTGATCAGTTTTATATGAAGGGAAAATATTCACATCTATTACATATTATACGTAATAATACACTTGTAGACCCAGAGTCAAAATAATGATATACCGGTATATTATTATTGTTGTCACTTTGAAGTGCTGTGAGTTGATTAGTTTGATATGTGAGGGAAAATATTCACATCTATTACATATTATACGTATTAATACACTTTTAGACCCACAGTCTCAATAATGATATACCGGTATATTATTATTGTTTCCATTTTGAAGTGCTGTAAGCTGATCAGTTTTATATGAAGGGAAAATATTCACATCTATTACATATTATACGTCATTATACACTTTTAGACCCACAGTCACAATAATGATATACCGGTATATTATTATTGTTGTCACTTTGAAGTGCTGTGAGTTGATTAGTTTGATATGTGAGGGAAAATATTCACATATATTACATATTATACGTCATTATACACTTTTAGACCCACAGTCACAATAATGATATACCGGTATATTATTATTGTTGTCACTTTGAAGTGCTGTGAGTTGATTAGTTTGATATGTGAGGGAAAATATTCACATCTATTACATATTATACGTATTAATACACTTTTAGACCCACAGTCTCAATAATGATATACCGGTATATTATTATTGTTTCCATTTTGAAGTGCTGTAAGCTGATCAGTTTTATATGAAGGGAAAATATTCACATCTATCACATATTATACGTAATAATACACTTGTAGACCCAGAGTCAAAATAATGATATACCGGTATATTATTATTGTTGTCACTTTGTAGTCCTGTGAGTTGATCAGTTTGATATGTGGGGTGAAATATTCACATCTAGTACATATCATACGCAATCATACACTTGTAGACCCAAAGTCACAATAATAATATGCCAGTATATTATTATTGGTGTCCCTTTCAAGTGCTGTAGGTTGATCAGTCTGATATGTGGGGAAATATATTCACATCTATCTCATATTATACGTTATGATACACATGTAGACACAGAGTCACAATAATAATATCCCGGTATATTATTATTGCGACTCTGGGTCTAAGAGTGTATTATTACGTATAATATGTCATGGATTGGAAAATATTATAACTGATCATCTCACAGCATTTAAAAATAAGAACAATAATAATATACCGGTACATCATTATTGTGACTCTGTGTCTAAAAGAGTATAATTACGTATAATATGTAATATATGTGAATACATTCCCCCCCTCATATAAAAATGATCAACTCAAGACGCATAAAAAGTGACAACAATAATAATATCCCGGGATATTATTATTGCGATTCCGGGTCTAAAAGTGTATAATTACGTATAATATGTTATGTGAATACATTCTCCACCATATCAAACTGATCAACTCAATGCACATCAAAGTGACACAACAATAATAATATGCCGGGATATTATTATTGTGACTCTGGATCTACAAGTGTATAATTAAGTATAATATGTTATATATGTGAATTCATTCTCCACCATATCAAACTGATCAACTCAAGACACATCAAAGTGACAACAATAATAATATACCGGTATATTATTATTGTGACTCTGGGTCTACGAGCGTATAATTACGTTTAATATGTTATATATGTGAATTCATTCTCCACCATATCAAACTGATCTACTCAAGGCACATCAAAGTGACATCAATAATAATATACCGTTATATTATTGTTTCGACTCTGGGTCTACAAGTGTTTCATTACGTATAATATGTCATGGATTGAGAAATATTATCTCTCATATCAAACTGATCATCTCACAGCATTCAAAAATGACAACAATAATAATATACCGGTATATCATTATTGTGACTGTGTGTCTAAAAGAGTATGATTACGTATAATATGTAATTTATGTAAATATATATTCCTCCATATCAAACTGATCAACTCAGAGCACTTCAAAGTGACAACAATAATATTATACCGGGATATTATTATTGCCCACTCTGGGTCTAAAAGTGTATAATTACGTATAATATGTTATATATGTGTATTCATTCTCCACCATATCAAACTGATCAACTCAAGACACATCAAAGTGACAACAATAATAATATACCGGTATATTATTATTGTGACTCTGGGTCTACGAGTGTATTATCACGTATAATATGTCATGGATTGGATAATATCATCTCTCATATCAAACTGATCATATCACAGCATTTAAAAACGACAACAATAATAATATACCGGTATATCATCATTGTGACTCTGTGTCTAAAAGAGTATAATTACGTATAATATGTAATATATGTGAATATATTCTCCCTCATATAAAACTGATCAACTCAAGGCACATCAAAGTGACAACAATAATAATATCCCGGGATATTATTATTGCGACTCTGGGTCAAAAAGTGTATAATTACTTATTATATGTTATATATGTGAATATATCCTCCACCATATCAAACTGATCAACTCAAGGCACATCAAAGTGACAACAATAATAATATCCCGGGATATTATTATTGCGACTCTGGGTCAAAAAGTGTATAATTACGTATAATATGTAATATATGTGAATATATTCTCCACCATATCAAACTGATCAACTCAAGGCACATCAAAGTGACAACAATAATAATATACCGGGATATTTTAATTGTGACTCTGAGTCAAAAAGTGTATAATCACGTATAACATGTTATAGATTGGAAAATATTCCCATCATCTCACAGCATTCAAAAATGACAACAATAATAACATACCGGTATATCATTATTGTGACACTGGGTAAACAATTGAATAATTACTTTTAAATATTCCCCCCATATCAAACTTATCACGTACTATTCGGCAGTACATCAATCAATTTCTGCAGTATATTTCAAGGAAAGTAATGAAATCAATTTTCCCATAACCCATACTCATCTACCGGTATATGTGTATTTTCACCAGACAACTCGCATGGGTTTTTTTCATGCCACCGGTATATTATTATTGCTATGTTCAGCATGCACATATTAATATACTGGATACATAATATTCTACCGGTATATTTGTATGTTAAACCCATCCACAATAATCTTCTCCCGGTATATTATTATGTACATAAAGTTATACCGGTATATCTTTAATTTTCCATACTTATATACCACCTACTAATATACCGTGACACCGGTACAGCGGTACTGTATACAGTACCACTGAATTCGCTTCTTAGATTAGATTTGCATTTGCATATAATAACCGTCTCTGGAATAACAAGTAGTCGACGCGGTAGTTTCGTACGGGTGTGCTCGACACATGTTAAATGAAGAATATGTTCGTGTAGTAAGGGTTATTAAATAGAATGTTGGCATTGTTTTAATAACGACAAAATGATAATATATTCAATTTTTTAATAGTTCTCATGGGAGTAATTAGAGATTGACCATTATTTTTGGAAAATTAGAAGACAGTAATTTATAAATTTAATAGATTTCGCATCAAATTATGTATCAAAGAATTCATCTTTAGGATTGAATCAATCCCATTGATTGAATTTATCAACATATATTGATTGAAATTCCAGTCAAACGTGGTATGATGACAATTCTTCTTTTTCAAAACCTGGACAAGCTATTTTAAATTGGTTCAATAGTTTTCGTTACGGAATGAATATACATTTTTAGATACAAATTCATTGTTCCTTAATGTGTGAAAGGTTGACAAGATAGGATCGTTAGGGCGGAGTGCCACAAGGGCGAAAATACCCATTGTTTTTGCAATTATGAGAATGTTACTCATTTAGCGAATTTTGAATTTCAATACATTCAGGAATAATCACTGATTTATTATTTGTATTGGGCTTATAATGGCGCACTATGTATTGATAATTGTGATCTATTGACTTCAGTTGAATAAAAACTAAACTAATTGGCCCCAAAATACCCACCGCTTTAGAAAATGAATGATCGAATGAATGAGAAAAAATTAATGATTGGGTTTTGGTTCGAATTCCGTATAAGATATATATTTTTGTAAAATTCCTTTCATTTATCATTACCGTGGTATTTTAAAGTTCTCTTTTTTTGGGGGTTATTTCATGGCCCAAAATAACCTAGCGTTTGGTATTAAGGAAACAATAATCATTAAAATATGACTAGACAAGTTATAGATTTTGTCATCTGCTAGAAATAATTTCACTGTAGTTACTTGTTGACCCGATTGACCGTAGACCACGTGTTTTTAACGAGAGATGCTCGGGTAGTCTGGAAGCTATATACCAAAGCTGTTGGGGATAGTGGGTTCTAGGGGTGAGTGAAAGGGATGGTCAATCGAAAACATATGTGGACCTTTTTACTTTCACCATTCTCAAATATTTACAATGTGAGGGTATACCTTTTTTGTTACTATTTCGACGAGCGATATAATATTTCACTTCTAGCTCCTATAAAATGACCAAGTTGTTGGTTTGGATATGGAAGTGAACTGGGGAATACAAAGATGTATTTGGTTAATGATTCTAATATTTATTGGGAGCATTGTTGATCTTTTTTCAACAATGAGTGACGTTCCTTTTATGTTGAAATGTTTAAGTTTCTTTGTTAGGCTCGGAAATCAGTCATGAACTTGGCTGGCCTTGTCTATAGGTAATGTCTGGGTAACTTTAATCGGTCGGGTAAGGGTTCGAGCCCCACTTCTGAAATGTGAGTTTTCTGGAATTGTTGTCTCTTGTCTATTACGTGTATATCATTAGTCATCAATGTAAAGCGATATTGTGATATACGTTACGAAGTTTGTTTTTGAATTAATTCAGGTATATAATATGAAACCGAAATTTGTGTAGACCTACAATTATCAAATTTAAAAATACTCTCGCTTTTATTTCCAGAAAGTGTGTTTTCAATGTTTTTTCTGCTGTAATAATAATTATTTTTAAAATTATTTCTCAACTATAATCAATGTATAGCGTGTTCAGTACTTCATTACCGGTACTTTGAGAAAGTGTTTTCCCTCCCAACTTTTTCAAAATTAAATCGCGTCGTCGTATTAATTATTAGTTACCATACCTATTCGTTTCAGGACATCCTGTTACTGAGAAGTGTAAAAAAAAAACATTAGTGCGTTTTTAACAGATCAATTTCATGTAATTACTTTCCGTGACGTTCGCTGCAGGGTCGGCCCTAATAATAACATTCCCGCGACTTCACAACTCATCTCAACTCTCATCTGAAGGAACTACTTTTTACTTCTCTTCCTTCTCGACACGCATATATCCTGTGTGAGTGACGTCACGTCAGCCTGTAGGGGCGCTGTGATGGTTTTTAGCTCGAACGCGGGGCTTTTAGGTTAGGCTTAGTATAAGCACTACAAATTCAGTGGTATAAGCAACTGGAAAAATGGAAGGTTTTGGAGGTTCTTTGGTGCTGTTTTGAGGTTTATGTTCATTCTCAGTTATCAAATAATTTTGAAAATGATTTGACAAGAGAATTCTGATCGTATTTATAATTTTTTTCTTTCTTTATCAACATCTACAACTTGACTTGAGGCCTTTGTGTCCCAATAAAAGCCAAGGCAGTTTATTCTGAACGAATTTGTACAACGCATGAGTTGGCCCTACGATGAAAAAATCTGGAAGAAATTGAGTGCAAAATCGGTCAATTTGTGAGCACATTTATTTTATCAAAATTAAATACGTGCTAAAATAAGTTTGTCCATATTTATATCGTATCGTATAAGCATCCTTTTATTGATGTAATTATCAAGTCATGCTTTTACCATTTTTATTGGTATATTAAAAATATAAAGAATGAAATATGAAATTAAATTTTAAATGAATAAATTTATCGGTTCAAACTCTAAATATTGTATTCTATCTGATAAAATATTCATAAAATAATGAAATTTATTTCTCTATTTCTTCTCTGTGACTTCAGTCTCTTTAAGTCTCCACTTTTTCCCCAAACCTTTTTAAAGGTGATGCTAAAACCAAATACGTGAAACCCAACTGTATTCACACAAACTGTTTATATTCTAATTTTATCCATCCACGAGAAAACGAACAGTGTAAGAAAAACAGTCGTCTGGACATTTAATATCACCAATAACTTGGCATGCAAACTGCTTTTACACCGATCTTTACACACTCCATTCCCGAACCCAGTTCCTGTGTCTTCCTATACATCGTTTCCCGAACAGTTCTTAGCGGCAAAGCTTATGCGGGAATCGCTTGGGAATACT
Organism: Brachyptera putata; assembly: GCA_907164805.1. Classification (NCBI taxonomy): domain Eukaryota; kingdom Metazoa; phylum Arthropoda; class Insecta; order Plecoptera; family Taeniopterygidae; genus Brachyptera; species Brachyptera putata. The sequence goes on from OU015469.1 coordinate 13,831,016, forward strand.
CTCGGGGAAGATTTGAAGCGGATTTGAATGAACATTTCCTAACCTGGTTATGACGTAGAAATTGATAAAATAAAAATAAACTGGATAAGGTAAAAGAATATAGTTGAAGGGAAGCGTTCTCTTTTTGAAGATGGATTTATTTTATTTGGTTTTTTCGTGAGAGTCTACCTGCCGACACTTCTGACTGTTGGTGGTAATGGGTTGGAGAGACGGTCGATCGGGACCTGTGGCTTATGTGATATATTTGAGTATACTTGAGTATACTTGAGTATACCTGTTTTATACATTTGAGCTGCCTTGATCATATGTAAAAAAAAAATGTATTTGTCGGGCATGGAGTTGGAAAGGCGCGTTCGAATCAGATACCAGTATACCAGCTTCACATTTTTCAATCTTCATTTCATTTTCCATTTTTCAATAAATCTGTTTCTTTTCATTTTATTATGTTTGGTCGTTTTTTTTCTCCTTTCATCTTATCATCATTGCTTTCAGAACCACTTCGAAATTTTGTGCATTTCCGTCACTAACTATAGGTATATTTCGCCATTATTTCAAATTTGAATAAACTAGTATATCATGTAGGCCTAACTTCATTTACTGACCTTTGCAATTTTGAATATTTTGACGTATAAGACGAGATTCACAATTAGAAACACATCTACATAATTTCAAAAACGTCAACTGCCACAGTTACTGCTTAAAGTTATCGAAGATTTTACAATATTATTAGGTTGGCAGACAACATTTTTCTTTCGTTGAGGTGCAAAGTTTAAAGATCAAAACAATCTCTAGACAAATTATAGATAATGCATAACTGTTTTATGAGATGGAAATCAATGGACACCATTGCGCTTGCGTGTAATTTATCCGTTATCTACTTGACGAGCGGCTGAGAAATGCAATTCAATGTAATCAGATATCAAATGAAATATCGACGATCATTTGGCTGGTCACGATTTGTTTCACGTGTACAATTATTATTGACATTTAGGGTGTCTTGTATCACGTTTAGGTAGAATTGTTGTGATACCCTCAGACATCTCTAATGTTGGATGTTGATGCATTTTTATTCATACTAGAAAATACTTTCCTTACTAAAAATTAAGAAGTAGGTCTATATCTATATTATATTTTTTCAGAATTATTATTATTGATTAAAATCGAATATTTCACCCAAAGTCATTGTTTCCAATGACAATGTAGAATTGCTTACCACCCCGGAAGAAATTGTTAATTCTAATTAATTAATACGGAAGCTACTGTTTTAGTTCGTGTTTTAGATAGTCAAATTATTGGAATAACTACAAATTACTCATTTAAATGCAACGTTTCAATGTATTGGGACCTTTACATCGTTTTCAGGCAGACTTTTAAGTTTAGTTTCAATTTCACAGAAACTTTTCATTAAAATTAGTATTTGCGAGTATTTCCAAAAATCTCAATATTTTTATCTGATTCATATAATTATACATGATACATTTTGTATTGTTTTCTCAACGACCCCACCTACATCTAGTTTTTTTGGGGAATATCACACATTTAAAATACTCCAAATCGATTTCAGGATAACGATCAATGTGTACAAGTGAGAAGAGCACCTGACACTTTTTCTTAAGAGTAATTATGGTTATATATAATGAGATGGTTAATTATCAAGATATGCCGATAGATGGAATAATTATTTTTCAAATCTAATTGTTGCATCAACTATAATCATCTACAATTACCTGCTAAAACAGACTCCATGCACGGAACTTATTGCTTTTATTGAACTTGTTAAAAAGTGTGTACCATGCATGCATAATCAAATGGCAATTACAGTTCTACTATTTTACATTATTTCTACACAGGAACAATTACGTACTAATAAAACACTTTTCCACACGGCATAACTAATACCTAATAACATTCTGAGAAAACCAGAGCCCCGTTGATCAGCTGTTACGTGAAAAAAATCGTCCATTTTGTTTTTCATCGAACAGCTGTTTTCATTAAAACATGAACCATCATCAAAGACGGTTCTGTTTAAACCATGTTAACCAGTCTTTAATACTACTTACCACATGGATGCAAATAAACAAACGTGCTTCCGGTTTGGATGTACATTAAATTCGAATCGGTCTCTTTTTCAAATGTAAACTCGAGATTTTAATCGTTACCTAAATCGATTCGATTGTGTTGGTAGATGGAAAACATACTGGCCGTATGTATAAGAGTTAGACCAACAAACAGAATTTTAAACGGTTGCTAAAGCAATGTTTGAGTTTGAAGCATTATCTTCTGGGTAAATAGCATTGAGAAAATAATCTCCGAGGAAAATCAAGGATATTGAGCACACAAAAAGTACTTGAAACGTTGCTTCTATAATGAAGATTCGAATAATTTTAAGTACTATTCAAAGGACTTCGTTAAATAAAGCGGTGATAAAAAGTATTTTCGGGAATATAATTTCAAATGAACGAATCAAAGAGATTAAAAAATGAGATGATTGCCTTTGAATACTTTGTTCAAGTGTTTTGGTAATGAATTTAACTGTTGAACTCAGTGATCAATTAAAATGCTCTAATGAAACTTTCACGATAACACAATAAATATTCAATTCGTTTTAATGAGATTTGTACTTTTGTAATGGAAAATGAATGGAAATGAAATAGCGAATTTTGTATAGTAATAGGCCTAGACTACGAATTATTTTTCAATTTTCAAAAATATTGTAATTCAATAGTGATAATTATCATTTTTCGTATTCAAAGAACATGCCCATTCACGTCAATAATCGGGAGAATATGCCTTCTAGATAATTGGAATTAACTTATAAATACAGCTTGTAAAACAACACGGCCGTCTTGATACGAAACAAAATCGAGAGGGGGAAGCTGATAGACTCCTCCCATCTTCAATATTCAATCATCATATTTTTTTAAACTAAATTTAATTGTTTCTTACTTCTTCAAAAATCATCAAAACTTAATTCTAATTATTTTACAACCATCGATTCATTTTTACTGTCTTATTTCACTCCCAGATGCTAAACAATTCACCATTTCACCATCAAATCGCAACAAAAACAAACCCATAAAATCAAAACACGAATTCTTCATTCCCTGCTATAGTTTAAAGAGCACACACACACACTAACACTAGCACACCGTTACCATGCCAATAATTCTAGGCGTCGTCCTGCAAGCGGGTTCGAAAGCCTTGTATAACCATATTATATTCCATCCCACACTTGATCACCATCAGTGCAATATGGTCAACATATCACCATATTACGCTGATTACTAATTAAAAAATAATTCCAAAATCAAACCTAATAAATTCTACTTTTTTTAATGTATTTTTTAATATAAATCAATATATAATTCTTCGTATATAATCGATAATATTTTAATTTGTCTATGTTTTTTTTCATTGCGTTCGATTATGTAGATATGTTAGTCTCGGTAGGATTCTGTTTTTGTTTGGTGGGTGGTTCTGAGGACATTTAAAACAAGTGTAGAGGCGGGATGCTATTGGTTGCGAGGTATTTAAATGATGAAGACCACGCGATGTTTAGTGGAACGAGATGTGGAAAGTTCGTGAACTCTTTTGATTTTATTAATATTATTATATACACACGTGTATGTGTGTGGATGGGATTAGGAAATAGATGTATCGTTATTATTATAATTAATTTGTAGAGGCAAGGTCGTGTTGAAAACCCGGGGGGAGTGGGAGGGGGTTACTCTTTGAGTATAAAGTGCAACTATTGTTTGATTGGGTGTGTGTGAGATAGTATAGTGACATTCATTCGATCTGAATTTGGAGTGGTTTTGTTTTGTTTTGTGAGCACAGGTTGTCAAAAATCGAAAAAATTGAGCTCTCTGTAGGCTTAATTCATCTTCTCAGATTTGAATACATTTTGGTAATAGGGCCTAATAGAGCGAATAGATTTTGAGAGATTGATTATTGGAATTGTGAAGATACCCTGATGAAAATGTATCGATAAAATGGAAACATATTTTCAACGAAAACAAAAATAAATTGAGATATTGTGATGGTAACAATGAACCTACATATTTTCAAGGTTTCATGAAATTGGATATGTGTGGTTATACAAAAGTGGGGCCTATAATTAGTTTTATACTATTCATATACTCACACGATCCGTTTGAAATTAAATCATCATACAATTTGAATTCGTAATTTTATTCATGGTTTTGTAAAACGAAATGACTATAGCCTATACGTCAATTTTGTCCAATGTAGGTATGTGTTTAAATATGCTTTTACAAAAGATTTTTTTCAAGATCAGAATATAACGAAGACGATATACGTAATAGAAGCATATAATTACGTAATAGAACTTCTTAAAAAATGACATATGCATGCAATTCGTATTTAATCGTTTTTTCTTCCTTCATGAAAACCTGTCTTCAATAAAGAGAGGTTAGTCACAATAATTGCCCGGTAGTAGGAACATATCATACACCCTGAATAAATGCTAATTATATATCGAATAGCATGATTTTACTTTCATTTAATAATATAATCAAGTTAAAAATTAGTTTTCATACCGCATAAAATTGATAAATATTGTGCTGTAATTTGTCGGCAACTTTATACTTATAACATATATATATACTTACTGTCATGAGTGTTAGTAGACTGTTGTCTGCCAACAGAACTAGTTGAATTATCTCAATAATTACAGTCAATTTACTTGTCTTATTCAAGTTTTAATCTCGTATCATAATGTTGGTGGTCAAAGAAAACAGAATACAAACAATTTCAATGACTTGTATGCTGATACTTTCAGTAAAAACTATCAGATTTCATATTATTATGTTGGTACATTTACGTCACAACTCACAAGCTATGTTGGTAAGTGTGAAAATAGTTCAAAATATGGCGTATACATCAAATGCGATATATAAAGAATTGATACGACGCAAAACCCCGATAACCATCCGTAAAAAAAACATTCGAAATCCGTAAAAAAAAGTTTACGAGTTACATAAAACAAGGTCTTTGTCATATCTTTCATAAAAATGAAGTGTTCTGTTACACAATATTCCTCTTACATCGTGATTGAGTGAGAATAGGTGCTTCTTTTTATACTTGATTCCTATTGGCTGATACCGTATTTGGCTCGCTCATTAAAGTGATAAACAGGCTCAAAACCGATGTGAAATATGAAGGATTTATCCAAGCCAAATTGCCACAAAATAGAACGTTGAATCAAAGTTATCTTACTACAAAAAGAATGTATATAAATGAAAATAATGAATGCTATTAAAAAGACAATACGTATAAGGGAAAGATTTATATGTGCATGGGCTGTTTGATTAATTGGATAACCGCAGAAAAATCTCTTTTTAATAATAAATAATCGAACCCACGCTCATCTTCTAATGTCATGCACTTTTGATTCATGTATTTATATGTTCGTGTGATTCACTTTTGATGTATGTACACCCCATTTAGCCTGATGGGGTCGTTAATCGAATAATAATCGTTTAACGACGCCGTATATGCATTCACCACATGAATCAACACAGTTATTTATGGTTTACTTTTTATTTAACTAATCTCCCTACAAAAATGAAACCAGCACTTGACATATTTGTAGAGTTTTCATAGAGAAACTATTTCTACAAATTGCAATATTTTCGCAATATTTCCCTCCATAACTTCTCCGCTGGTGTGTCGTCGACTTCTATAACTTTACATAACATCTTCACTTTTTTTCTTCCCTTTCAACTTCAATGCATTTTTTATACATTTTATATACTTTATATTTTATATAGCTTGTATTAAAAAAGCGTATAAGCTAGGCGGCATATCTAATGCATATAAAGGATAATCTACATATTTTACAGGCGCCACTATTTCGGCACACCCTATTACCCTTGGATAATAACTTAGATAATGGCAATGTTGAAGCCTACAGGCCTTTTTCAGATTACTTATATAGACTTATATCGAGTCAGTTTCTGGTGAAAAAAAAATCTCCCACTAACATTCTTAGTGGATTATTCGTACTTGACAAGTAGGATGTATTTTGTGGTCATTTTTTGCTATACTCGATATTTTCCTTAACGTATTAATATACTTTTACAATGATTCAATGTTCTGTAATTTAATGATTGATTTTTGTAATTTCTTACCCTTCGAAGAAGTAATGTAATGCGCCAGGATTGACTAATTCAATTCCTAAGAACTAAATTACTCTTTTCTAAACGGTAAAGCAATCAATTTTCTAGGTGTAATACGTCCTTGGTAATTATGATTGATTTTTGTAATTTGTAAACTTCTATGTTATATTATAATATGGATAGATAACTTCAGGTTTCTTTATTCTCAAATAAAAAAGATGGTACATGCGGTACATTTCAAACGAATTTAAATTATTTTTTCTTTCCTTATAAAAATATGTATCTAATGGCATGTCCATGTAAAAGTATAAAAATAAAATTAGATAGGCCTATATTTAGTTATAAATGATGACGCAATATTAAAATAACAAATATCCAATATGTGATATAACATATATATATGATATATAATATATAATAGGCTATATATTGGGTCAATCTATCAGGCAAACAATATATAGGAATGTAACCAATTGAAGGCTCAGTTGTTAAATGCCAATTATAAATCATATAACCTTAATATAAACATGACACAAACATGTCATTAAGGACTGTGGATGGCAAAGTAGGGTCGTTCGGACACAAATGTGGATCTTATCACCCCATAGGTAAATAATGAGCAATTATAATGCAACTGTGATTAAACCACTTTTTATACGATGCTCTTCTTATCGGTTAGTATTTTAAATCTGCAGCTGTATTCCTAAACACTAACAAGAGCTGAGATCATGTCTGCCAACCTGTAACCCACAAAATAAAACAAAACAATATATTTTCGCGAAATTAAAAAAAAACAGACTCAACAAGGCTCTGATAAACTGTCTACCTTGAAGATGATGATATGATAATAAAGATCATTACACCCCGTAACACGTTCCGCCAATTTCATGCAAATTTATAAACCCGTCATAAAGTTATCATGTGTATTTAAAAACGTCTATTATATTTTTCATCTTCATTTGCTTGTATTATTTTTGACATGATTGCTATATCCATCACCTGCCCCGTAAATTGGTCAGGTATATTTGGGGTTTTCATACCGTTTAATCGGTACGAAACTCGTTAATGATCTAGACGAAATGTAGACAAATTTATATTTATAAATCTAGAAATTATTCGAAATGGAAAAGGCAATGATAGTTATAGCCCAAGGCAAGCACGTGAATCGTAAAAATTTGCAAACTCTTTATTTGGAATCATGATTAAATGTGCATCTCCCGAAGCTATACTAATAAATGTTAATAAAACAGATTTTTCTTTTATGGTGAATAAACGAGGAACAGTGTCATAAAGTCAGAGCTAGATCCTGTTCATATGTAATTAGATATAATTCAATGGAAAACAGTGTGTTGGTTGTCTACCAACACGATTCCAGCTCATTAACCATGACTGTCATTTTACACTTGGAAACGAGAATCATAGCTAGAATGTATTATAAACTTGGCTTGGTTTTGTTTAAAATGTGGTGATGGATGAACATAGCATATTGAACTCAAGTCCAGTAATAGAAAATGCAATATTGAAGTGAGGATACAGCGCCAAATAATAATATAATAGTGTCGTTTTGAAGTACATTTTCCAAATTTGAGTTTGAAAGAGTTATTTTGCATAAAATTGTATCTGTATAAATGAAGAATTAAATCGGTCTTTGTGTGATTCAATGATCTCAATCAGATGTTTTTTATGATATATATTTCATATTTATGATATGTTTTATGATATTTACACAATATTGATTCGGCAATATCTTATATGATATGTCACTAAACGAATAAAAGCTTGGTTGCGGTGTTCAACATTCCTAACAAAATTTCAATTCAATTTTCTCCAACTTTCAGTATAGGTTATAATGCTCCATGCTGATTTATTTATTCAATTGTTAGATGGATAAATAGTTTAATTTAGAAGCGCAATAACTAAAAATACTAAATTAAACTAAATTCATCTACTCTCTCTGACATAATCGACTCAACCTAAAAATACACCATCGTTATTGGTGAATTGATTAAAATGCCATCTAGGTGTACATCACGGCCTTGTCGATTCTGCCAAATAACAATGGGTGACGTCAGTTTCAACTAACCTATCCAGCATCTTGACCAACTTGTAAAAGTAAAAACAATAACTCACACAAGATCTATTAATTTCTTATTTAATTTAACTATACCTTTAAAACCATAATCTGCAATGTCATTGACCATGAACGAATTTAAAACCCACTACAAACATTATCAACGAGTATATATAGTTGTATCCACGAGAGAAGGTCTTCTACCAAATAAATACATTAAATAATATCGCTTCAACTTTGAGGATTTAATCATTTTGGAAGATGGAGTTGAGTTTCGTATCGTGAATCTAGCCTGATCAGTTGAATAAAATGATGAAAATTCACACTAAACTCAAATTCAAATTAGCTGTGCATATAACAGTTGTATTTGTGATTTTTATGTTCGTAGAATTTCTTCATTCGTGTATACATATATATATATATATATATATATATATATATATATATATATTTATTTATTTATTCATATTATAAACAGCCTATCCTAGACTTTCTCGATTCATGAATACAAGTATATGATATTGTACGAAATGTCGTGAAAGTGTTGTTTTGAACGTGTTCTCCGATGTATGGTATGATGTGCAAGTGGGCAAAACGCCTACCTGGTGACCTCGTATTAGTGTGGAGGCGCCAGCTATACGACCGAGTACCAAGCACTAATGACAGGCTGAGGCCGATACTTGATAAGTGTTAATGTGTGTGTGAGGGGTGTCGAAATATAGCACACTTCTATGTAATATTAAATCAGTTCGTCGACTCGATTCATGTCAGGGATAAACAAAGGTCAATTTCAATTTTTATTTATTATTTATGTAAACAAATTTTTTCGATTTTTTTTTTCAAAATTCGAATTTTTTCAAATATAAAATATTATTTTTGATATTTTTCATGTTTTAATCCAATCTGTATTGATTTAGTTTTCGAAAAATTAAAATTTCTATTGATTCTAGATAAATAAGAACGCATATGTTGTTTATGCAATTATTGTAAAAGTATATTCTATTTATTTTAAGTATTTTATAGGAATAACCTTCAAATGTTATCACCTTTCTCGTGTAAATTAGCAAAGAGATTTGCACGGTTTGTAACGAGATGGAGGTGTGTTACGTATATATAGTTATGTAATTGAATTTGCGGCTATATATTTGTGATTGTGTTGCTTAAAGACCCCTCCGGCTGTACCAGGTTGTGTATCATTGTATATCGGGGTATACTTCACGATCTGTAACCTTATCATAGACAAGTAACAAATCGTGCCAGTTAGGAGCATTGTTGTCAACAATGGAAGCAATAATGCATCAACCTTGTTGCGTAGACAATCTAAGATATAATGAGAGGCAGAAAACAATGCCTTCTATTGATAATCACCACAAAAGTTCGTTGTTTAGAGGTGTTCGATTTTTAATTGGTCCCGAATTTGAGAAAGGTTTTGGGATCAAAGAATGAGATATAGCTATATTGTATGCATCCTCATTTTTAGAAATGTTTCCCACCTTTTCAATATCGCGAAAATACTTGAAGGAAGAACACCAGTGCTTTGTAACACCAAAATCACGTTGAAATGTGAATCACTTGTATCGTCCATTTTCAATGAAAATCAGATTTTTTGGAAAAAACAAACATACAAATATGTATATATACATATATATTCTGAGACGTGTGGTCGAGTGGCTAGCACATTGAATCGTCATTCAGGAGACCGGGGTTCAATTCCTGCCATGGTCGACCATCCTGATAGTGGTTTTTCGTGGTTTCCCTCTGTCGTTCAGGTCAATACTGTGATGGTTCCTCAACAACAGGTCACGACCGACTCCTTCCCACTATCCAAAATCACCTAATAAAATAACCTTTCATCTCATTATCCCACCATCTCATATATCATTCACCGACGTCAATAGATCACAGTCATCAGTAGTATATTTTATATATATTTGTTCAACTATTTCAACAATGAAACCACCAAACACCGTATTTGTTACATTGCTATCACAGTAGCCGACATCTTTCTTCCGTAAATATTAAAAGTTTGCAAATGTTCATGTCACCCCTGATTTGCCACCAGTCATGAGCAAGTGGTTACACCCATGCATGCAGACATGGCCGGCGCACGCGCACTACGCGGCGACCACACGGTGTAATTAGTGGAGGTAGTGGCGCAAGTGGGTATAATGTTGCGAACTGATCAAACTTGGGATGCGAAGTGTAAAAAGTTGTTCGACCAGGATATCAAGTATGCCGTGAGAGTCACTGTCTACTGGGAAATATATTCAATGAATATGTCGACTTTTTTATGATTGGTCAAAAGTTTGAAATAAATTTTATACGCATATATTTTTCATTGTTTTTTTTTTTCGTCTAGTTTGACGTGTAATTTATTAATGAACCACTGTCTTTTGTTTACGCCCATTTACGTCAAGATTCTGATAGGTTTAAGCCTCTTGGATTATTGAAATCAGCTGATATACTGAAATCCACGATAGATGAAGGTATAGTCTACAGCTCTAAATGTATAAAAAGAAACTTACTGTAACTTGACGTATATAGGACCATAGATGTACTTCATATCTTCGTCCATCTTCAGTATGTGACCTTACTAACGCTTCGAAAAAGTATAGTGGTGTTTATAAAAACGGTTCCTTGGAGATTTCAGGGATTTCAGGAATAATTCAGGAATTTCAGTGGATTTCAATGGATTTCATGTTTGTCAACTCCTCGGCCAACACCTTGGTAGCAGTTTTCATTTCCATTTTATATCAATTATGTTTCGATTGCACTTTTAGTTGATAGATTCTCTCTATACTATGAATGAAACATTTTGCTCCATACGTTTTATTACCTCACTCTGTACTAATTCTGAGAGCCTAGAAGTCATTCGTTTTTGCATCGTTGGTAGTTAATATGCCAAGAAATGACATCATTTCACATCGAACTAGACGATTCTGTAACGAAAAGTTGGCAATGGTCAAAGTCTAGATTGGTAGACTAAAGATGCTGTATATTTATAGAATCTTGCTTTGACATATAAATACGTTTTATCCTGAACCATATATCAGAAAATATTCAACGATTCATTAAAAAAATACAATTATTTCATCTAACTTTTGACAAATCATTACAAATTTTGAAGATAAAGTTTTAACGAATTTAAATAAATTATTTGAGAGAATATATATTGTGATTTACCGACATACCTATACCGGGATACCAACATTTCAAAATTCGTAAACGAAATCCCAAATTTTATGAAACCATTTTCAAACATTTTTTGTCATAATTAAATGAATTTCGAAATGCTGCTTCAAAATTGAAAGAATTTTAAAATGCTGCTTGATAATTGAATGGAATAAAAGCGTGTCTTGTCACTCTCAACTGATTGTACAGCAATTGAAACGTACGTTTAACACTTCGTATACATTTACACTTGATTTTACGTTTGTTGACGGTCGAAACACCTCCACGTTAATGTTAAATATGAGGAGAGACGGTCGTTCGTTACCATCCACACTCTGTTGAAATATACACATCTCCACAGATAGAGAGAGAGAGAGACAGAAAAAAAGAAAAAGAGAGAGCGAGAGAGAGAGAGAGAGAGAGAGACGGGGAGAGAGTGAGAAAAAGAAAGAGAGAGAGATTTTGTCCGGTTTTTATTATCCATTGCGAATTACCCCCAGAGGTGATGGCTTTACGTTTTGATGAATATTTACAAAGGTAATTAATATTATCATATTTGTCGATCTATATTCACACACATGTTAATTATATTAAAATGAAGGCGCCATGTTTTTAATTATGTTATACAGACTTTTCGTCCTACGTACGTTGTGTCTCTCAAAGAAGACCTCTCTAGGGCTTGACTTTTGATAGAAAGTCAACAGGAGAACTTCTTGACTGTCATACTGGGATGAGCGAGTAGGCCAATATCAGAAGATTTTTAATAGATTTCAATTTTTTCATTTGATTGTCATTTAAATTGACATTATAATCTAATTCTATTGTTTTGTGAAGATATAAACGTGGATGCATAGTTTACGACATTTTTCATAATCGAATCGCTAAAAAAATCTTGTTTGAAAACGCCCCAGCGAGTAAAATAGATGTATAAATATAAGTATTATATTCTTGTATTATAATGTTGTACTTACAAATAATTGGATTAATAATGCAAAGTTGATGTTTTTTAATTCGTAATTGATCGATAATCACGCAAAACCATTGTCATTTGCGTTTTGTTTACAACAACGATTGCCAATAGAAACAAACGAATGAGTAATTACTAATATTTACTTGTAAGTACAACTAGACACAACTTGTCTCGTGTCTGCTAATGACATTTCTATAATTTTCTATAAAAATAATATTGATTTTATTACGACATGAATCAAGTTTTTCTTCTCCGATTCTGTCTTACTTATGTTTTTATGTAAGTGCTTATAATTTGTATACCTATTATAACGGATAATTGACCATTTTAATATAACCGTTTTGCCATTTTATCATAATTATATTTGTCCTATATAAATGCAGTAAACGCAGCAATTGTCTCTTCTGTTGTCGTCTATAAGACCTTATAATAATATCGATATTGGCAAATCATTGTATGAAATCAATCTAATATTTCTGTAAATTATACCTTTATAGTATATTATAATAATAATCTGATACATTATTAGCTAATTGAACTCGTTACATTTACATTGTTGAACATTATAAGTACCGGTATACATCATTAATTACTAATTAAATATTTGCTCCCGCAAGTAGGCCTACATAAATGGATACTTGACATAAACTCAATGGAGAAAAAACATCTTCAACAATGTTACAAAAACAGAAGAAAGTTGTACCACTGCCTTCTTGATGCCAAGTCTATATGATAGCCTTTCGATTTTCGACTTTTTTAAACTTTGATTTTATTTTCCATGACAAATAGCATAAGTTACGTGGCATATCATTCTAGTATGAGGTTTTAGCGACCAAAAAGTGCATTATTAACAAATACAACCTTATTGTACGATGAGTGCCAAGACTTATATTTTGTTTCAACGATTGTTTTCTGACTATTGTTAATGTAGTAACACCGTCGGGAGCAAAATGTAATCGGAATTATATTCTCCTACATTAGATTAGTTGTCTACTTTCTCGTCCCCACGCCCAACTCTTATTTAATATGACTTCAGTCTAATTCCATAGAATCTAATCACCTTCTTGGCTTCTTCTCTCTTCATGTTATGAACAATTTTCTCGGACACAGGAACATGAGCAGTTCAACGTATCTAACAGTCATCTTAGGTGTATAATTATGAAGAAGTTTTGTACCAAAGACCAGCGGCCAGGTCTTAAGAGCACAACATACTTGATTCATTGTTATATGGTAATAGTTTGTTTGTTCAATACGTGCAAATTGAACGATAATTGAAATACCGCACATTTTGTAAACATATTTCGTAGCCCCCAAAAATTTAGTTTCTGTTGGGGTCGTAAATCACATAAAAATCGTTATTATACTGTGTAATTCGTGGTGAAAAGTAGATAGTATATATATGCTGGTGTCATTCACTGTAAATCATTTTTTAAATTAAAATACAATTATCCGTTTCAAAAATAAAACGAATATAAAAATTATGTCTTTCTTCCTTATTTTTTTTCCGATCGATTCTAGATTGAGAAAAGTATTTAAATAGTTACGCGAAGAATATAGAATCAATGTAGAAAATATTCTAAAAATCTATTAAAACTATTAATGTATTATTAATTACTATCAACAATTGTAATAACTTCGAAATAGATGTAGAAAATATTCTAAAAATCTCTTAAAACTATTAATGTATTATTAATTACTATCAACAATTGTAATAACTTCGAAATAGACATCGTTAATCTTCGTAATCCTAAGCCCTCTTAAAACGTGACTTGCACACCACTTTCTGATCAGCTCAGGAGCAGTTGACCTTTACTCGTATTCATCTTGCACTCACTCCTCTCGATGACTATTGACGTTCTCTCTCTCTCTCTCTCTCTCTCTCTCTCTCACACACACACACTCACCTATCAATTACCATGGCCGAGCTTGCATTTCACACACACACACATTCGCGCAATAATGATGATGGCAATACGCGGAAATGCAATGATGTCTTACTCGAAACTATTTACCGGTCCAGCGATTATTATAATATGTTATAGAGATTGTATTAATATTGTAGTTTGATTGGGTATCCGGTTGGGAGTGACTATAGAGATATAATTGCATGTTCGCTTATGATGAATGAGATTTAATCAGAAATAATTTTGGTATCGGTTCAATTTTTAAGCCTGATGTGCTCATACAGTCATGTTATTTCGAAGAATTTTTTCATAAATAATTTTGGGTATAAATTGAAATTTTAGAAAGTATGTATATATATATATATATATATATATATATATATATATATATATATATATATATATATATATATATATATATGTGAATTTATATATTTATATGAATTATGGTTACTCACAGGTGGTTTTGTTGGAGTTACTATAGTCTGTATATTGAACTTTTCAGATATTTTCGTCCCCATTATCAGAATCCCAAACATTTCAATATGTGACTTCAAATCTCCTCTCAGCTATTTTGGTCTCTCAATATTACATACAGACAGAGAAAAACAGCCCTTCTTAATACGACCTTCTATCTAATGAACCTGTTCCCTTTCTCCCTTAACCTATCATTAATCCAGAAATAAAAGGTTTTAACCCTCAACAAAAAATGGAAACAGTCTTTCTGTAAGCACGCTCCTCGACTAGGGCCATGTGGTGAACGTTTGGTATGAAACTCGGGTTTATTTACAGACTTTCTCAACTCGTGTTTTGGAAATCGTGGCACACGTTGATTGAAGACAAAATCTGGTGCGGTTTTATAGATTGTATCATATTTATAATTTATGATATACATTGAAGACAGTGATGGCAGAAATTGTTGACCAATCCCTTCTGTAAAAGCGTGGCAGTTGATTTTATGTTATTCAAAAATGTTCCAGTATAGAATACATCACGTTACATAATTTTGTAATATTTGAAATAATCATTTTCAATCACAATTTCGTTCGATTGGCAGTTCAATCTTTCAAGTTCAAAATACATATGTATACTATTTGGAAATTTGAAGATAGATTCAGTATAGAAATACATATAAAATAATCTGTATTTAATAAGATATTGTATAATTTCAATATGATTGTAGTGACGTCATTTTATTAAAAGTACCTTGAAGTAATTTTATGAAGATGAGTGGTGTAATCTACTCGAAACGTCGAGAAAATGTGACTATAAGTGTAGGATTCGGCCTACACTGCCATCTTCCAACGGTAAGCGGTGCAATCCTGAATTTAAATTATAAATATATATATATATATATATATATATATATATATATATATATATATATATATATATATATATATATATATATATATATTGTTGCTGATTGTCAAACAAATACATTTGTGTCGATCTTCAGGTACCTCAGTAAAACCACTTCACAGGTTATTTTATTTACATTATACAGACACACAACACAGCAGCTATCAAGTGAAATCAGTTTAACAACTTCATTGCAACAACACCCTCTTACCAACAGAACGACACAAAATCTGAGTAAACAATCTTAATATTCAACTTGTGCACCGTCATTCTGTTACTTTCAAGATGGCACCAGTGTTGGCAGCTTATTATTACCGACGTGATGATTTTCAAATGTTTTTTTTACAAGAATTGTATTTTGTTTTATGAGTTTTTGACTGATCGGAACTCCCGAATTTTCTTGATATAAGATGGGGAGACGGTCGGTCAGGACCGCTAATGAACGTGTCAAGTTAGTCACTGCGGGTATATACAGACGTTTTATGAAATATGCTCTGTGTTTATTTACTTAAAAACCTTAAAACAGCCTCGTTAGGGAGAGGTGGTGGTCCAGGGGGATCGGGTGGGGAGTGGAGAGGAGTTACGTCAGAAGGGTGCTGGCGGCTGTACGTATCATATATAAACAAAAGGGTGTAAAAATAACCATTTATCGCGTGTATGTGTATGACTGTTCATGTTGAAAGAATTTAAAAAAGTGGTTTTCATGAAAGTTCGACAATATGTTGATTTTTTTGATATTTTGAAGTAAATCGTTATTTATAATTTTGATAGAAAATTAGTTCTTTCAAAATTAATTATTTGAGGATCATTCAAGTTTGCGTTTGTGGTGACCATTCATAGTCCTATAACTTTTACAGTATATTTTTGAGAAACAATTAGTTTTAGTTCATCACATAATTAATGTTATTATTATTACAAGAAATTAACATTGTAGGCCTATATACATTCCACATTACAGTTTACCACTTTCCCTCATTTTTTTTGCAACCATAATATCAAAACAAAAATGTAAGGCCTGACAAGCTTGATTAAGTACAAAATTCGTTTTAATAATGTGTTATTAGTAAAGTATTACGTGTTTTTTTTTATTGAAAAGTTAAGAAGAAGAGAGTTGAAGAGAGGTGTAGACATCATGTAGAAACAATTTTCCGAAATTCCTTTCTTACCCAACGTCTTGTAAAAGTGTTTCGCCGGGAATTGAATTTAATTAACTTGTTGATAAATGATAGGGAGGGTTTTGAATCGTAATTCCCTCTCTCAAGGTAAAGTAGGGGTGGATTTATTTAAATTGCCTCTTAACTTAATTTAGTGTAGCTTTTTTTTTTCATCCCTTCTTTTTGCCTCTCTCTTTTTTACTCGATATGGATTCAATTTACGTACTCTGTGAAATAAGATTTAGTTACTTTATGCTATGTCAAGCTGTAACTTGAGAAGAAATTAAGTTACCAGTAAAACGTTGATCTGTGTTTCGGTCTCCGTAATTAACTATACGCATAAAAATAAGTACAGAATGGGTATATTATCGTATAGGGGATGTCTTAATCGCCCTTGTGGGTGCCCTGTACGATCATCCTATACCTTATCATCCTTAGCTTCGACTGACAAACAA
The DNA here is from genome assembly GCA_907164805.1 of Brachyptera putata. Lineage (NCBI taxonomy): Eukaryota > Metazoa > Arthropoda > Insecta > Plecoptera > Taeniopterygidae > Brachyptera > Brachyptera putata. The sequence continues at coordinate 13,848,243 of OU015469.1, forward strand.
TGACATTTGTATCGAGTGAGATGTTCAAAAATTATAAAACATGTATACAAATTGAATTTATTTTTATTAATACATAATAGTGTTAGTAATTTCTTTTCCATGAAAAATATATCAATTTCAAATATGAAAATATGCAATTTTTTATTATGGTGATTAAATTGGTTTACTGCGTGAAGAGTGACATATTTATGATCCCAGAGCCATCTCCATATCGATTTTTTGACACCGAAAGATCGTCATAAACGCTCAAAATAATATCATTTCTACCATCTGTTTCCAGTTAAAATATATATTAAAAAGTTTATTTTAAGAAATGGAAATAATGATCACCCATCAAAAAAATAATCCTCCGACACCATTGACTGTTTTTTCAACATAATTTTATCTTAAATTGGCGTCGTAAATATGTTACTGTGCTAAACGGATATACCAGTTGCTTCATCAGTTGACATTAACGCGAGGGTAACTAACGGAGGTTAGACTAACAGAGGTTAGGTTAACAGACGCCATCGAGTTAGCAAAGGTTAACTGCATGAGTGTCATTTCCGTTCAATCATATATATTGCCAAAGTCGCTTTTTTGGCAATAACTTTCTTTTGTATGATATATCAAATTTCTGTATTGAAAAAATATTAATTATTTGAAAATAGCTACAAAATGGCAACATAATGAACACAAATATCATTGTTATAAATTTGTAAATTTATAGCTGTGACATTTTTAGAAACTTCAGAAACCAACCCAACCCCCAATGCATCTTGTATCTTACCTATATCTTACTTAGTCTGAGGGCAGCCATGGCGTGTCGGATCCATCTTCAGAAGACGACATATGAATACTTAATGAAACACAGGAATTATACTTTCCCTCCCGGCATTATTATTATTATACAGGGCGGTGAGAAATATTATTCGCACAACGGCGATTATTAATATTATGTTGCCAACGTAAAGACAAGAAAACATGACTGTGATTATTATTATACCAACTGTGAAATTATTTCAAGATGGGATTGGTTAGGAAATAGCTACAGCGTGAAATTTCTGTACTTTGAGGAACGGTGTTTGAAACTAAAGGTTATGTTTTAATCAACTTGCGTGTTGTTTGACCACCGCCGATTTGCAGTGGATATAAACATAAGGAAACTATATGGTATTGACCACAAAAATGAATTAACTAATGTCTGTTCGTTCTTATTAATTTTTTTATTGGTGACACCATAAATATCTAACAAGAATACAATCTTATATTCAGATATGTGCTTTTTATATACAGACTTTATTTTTTTCATTTAAAAGTAATTGGTATTGAAAGTTTAAGACTATTTATATCATTGTTTGTAGAGAAATAGACTATATTCTGTTTGTCAGATTGTTATAGCAACTAGAAAAGTATAGGGGGTGAAGACGAATTGGAGTATTTGTTGTACCCTTATTATAACAATGTATGATATCACTTGAAAAAAAACGCCACAAAACTATTATGGCGTCTAAAGCCTGATTCATAGTACGGTTACACGGAATTTTCCGTCCCGGTATGTCACACGAACCGGTCAAAAACGTTACGGAAAGTTTTTCACTATATCCCAGTTATGGAAAAGACCTTTCAACAGTTTTACTGTTAAGACTCAAATTTATACACACTTTCCAAGCTATATTTATTATTTCACATCTTATATATGCATATATAAAGCTGAAAGAAACAAAAAAAAACACGACGACCACAGTAAGGTCATTACCAACGTAGAAACTATAAAAAAAACGTCAATGTCCCTACAAATTATGCGAGAATATACAAGTTTTTTCTTATTATTATAATGTAATGCATGCTTTATCGTTTACAATCTCCACTCTGACTACTTCAGTACCATGTACCCATTGATAATATCTAATTATAACATGAATAGACCCAGGTGGCTTTGCGGTATAGGCCAATCTGATTGGACCTCGATTAGCTAGCTATAGTCATTTCATGTGTTGCCATAATAATGCGGTTTCACCACCAGATTTATATCGTATTTATATTTAAATTATATTCATTTTTTGTAATTGTATCGTTTTAGAATTAAATTACGGTTATTGTGTAGAACTATTATATACCGACTTTGAAATTACAGATTTAATCGGGTGGTGGAAATATATTATATTAAAATGTAAGTAACTGATTGGATATAGGAATGTAAATGTGGATTATCCAATTATTGGTAGACCAATAAAACGTGCAAATAAACCAACATAAATGTATCAACTTATAACATTGGCAATTAAATATAATTTATAACTTATTTATTGTAATACGTTTGTATCATCTTGGGAAAAAAAGTGGTTCACCAAGTCTGTAATAGTAAAAACTTGTGTATTCATAGAGAAATTCACTACAACTTTAATCGTTCAACGCTTTTGAAATAAGCAGTATTGTTATCAATAATAAATCTCGTCCTAATCTGCATAAAACACAAAAATATCGGTGATATTTGTGTTCGTTACATTGGTAGACTTCAATAAAAGAGGATGGTGTGAATCACCCGCGCGTTAGTGATATGGAATAAGGGGAACGGTCGCTCGAAACCTTCTTTCGTGGATACAAGATGGATTGTATCATTGTATATAAAACAGAGAACTAACTGTAAACGAAGCAATACAGTATCTTCAGGAAAACAATAATACCACACTGTTAAACGAAAAACAATAAAAATAAATCAATATGTTACACGGTTTTAATTTGTGCTACCTTATGTTTAGCATGTTCCAACGTTGGTAATAACTCACGGCTATTATCTCTCTGGTTCACCCTTTCTTTTGCTTTTTTTGTTTTTTTTTTATTGCCAAACAATACCTGATAGAATTCTTCTGTAACGATAGATTCTCGGGGCGTGGAGACTCGTAAAACATTGTTGCAGATAAAAATAAAAAAGATGTTGGGTTTATAGGAAATTGTAGCACGAATTCTGTGATAAAAGTTTATAGTCGATTCGGAAATGTAATGTAATTTCGAAGTATTGTGATGAAGAAAATACGTCTGTGGATGAATGTGTCCTGGTCACGATTGTTATAATGGAATTGACATTTCTGTGCACCAAGCTGGACAAAATAATATAGTCCGAAAAAACTAGATACGAAAATCATGTAGCAAAAAATGTTTTTTTTTCTAATATTTATATTTTTATAGCTATCTCAAAACAATATTTGAGAATAAGGATGATTGATTCCATGCATTTTACAGTTTTACTTATTTAAATTTCTATAAATCCTAAAATCCTCTGAAAAAGTGCCAATTTGGTGTAATAAATAGTAAATAGGAACGCAATAGAACATGTTTGAATTATTTGTTATTTCGCACATTCCACATTCGAGACTTTCCTTAACGTTTGAAGACATATATTTTGCCCCCCCCCCCCCTCTCTCTCTCTCTCTCAATCTCTCTTTCTCAGATAGTGAGAAAATGTGTCAATTCTGTGTAAGAAATAGAAGCACAATAAAACACCTTAAAATTAATTCTTTTTTCGCACGTTTCACATTTGATACTATCGTAACGTTTGAAGACATATTTTGACCCCCCCTCCCCCCCGCTAGTGAAGTACTCCCCCCCCACACACACAAGGCACAATATTCATACCAGTACCGGACACACAATTGAGTCGTTCCTTTACCCTCCAGTGACGACACAAGTGCCCTCCAGAAATATACCACAGCAACCTCAAACACACTTGACGTCTACGCCTTACAAAGCAGAAACCCCGAGTGCAACGACGCCCGTCTATTCGTACGTCGCGTCGAGCGGTGGCAACCAATGAGAAGGTCGGAGTCGAGAGATTAATTGGTGAGGGAGCGTTGGTGTTGGTGGAGAGATCAATTACGAACGGATGAATAGGTGGTGGGAATTATTTAGTGAAGAGACGACTGAACAATCTGGGAAATGTGATGTAGAATATGAGAGTGAGGAAAAAATAGTGGAAATAAAATTTTAATGTTTTACATTGTATTTTGAAGATATGTTTTCTTGAATGTATCTGTTGAAATGAAAATGCAATTTTGTATGTATTTTGAATGTACAAGAACTTTTTTTTATTATCTATCAATTGAGTTAATAAATTATTAGATCAACAATTAATAAGAATCATTATAATGATTGTTGATATTAAAATTATTTACGCTTTTGTCAAATCTCTAAACTTTCGAAATTGAATTACCGTTTCTTGTGTTTATAAAATTCAGGCGTTCAATTTTAGCCTTCAGGATACAAATCTAATAACAGAATAAGGTCAATGAATTTTATATACAAAATATTTTACTTTTTTATTATAACCTGTCAAAGGAAAAACAAGATTATCTTTCCAGCGGCAATATCTTTTTTGACAATAAAATTATACACAAATTAAAACTTTGAAGAATAATTTCTTTTCTAATGTTTGATGAGTGTAGGTCATACAGTCAGTGTTACCAAACATTTAAAATTAATTTAATCTGTATTTGTTTCGAGTTCATCTTTTTCCCCCAGCAACTTCCATCCAAGACACAGATATATTATATACACACATTATTGCATGTATGTTGTAGTAACCGAGACCTCAATTTAATACACGACAACCGCACGTTCCGACTCTTAATAGCTTTATACCACTTTAATGATACTGATTATCTTTAATTCGTTGATTTAATTGCATTGTTACTTGCATATATACCTGTTGATCGTAATGTACCATTACGTATATCTATGTACCTGTATACCATGGTTCATTCACTTGTCGGTGGTTAAAGCACGCTGAACCGACATTCAGGAGGCCGGGGTTCGGTGCGATTTCTTGACTGTTCTAAAAACTAACTGGACAAAAGATCAACTGTATTAAAGGACATTACAACCCTTAACTAAATGTTAATAAATAATGACGATATTTATTTCCGTAATTTTAAGGAATAACTAGAAATCATCATCTCAATTTCTGAAATTTTAAACAATTTTTTTGTCCTGTAGAGATAATTAATAAGCATTACCGATTCGGTATGGAAACACGAACAGAATCAAGTAATGTCTACGTCACGGCTCAGAAAAAAGGCCGGATTCTAAAGGACAAATATAATGATTTCAATTTCTGAAATTGTGTTCATGATTTCTAGTTTTCTCTACAACTACGAAAATAAATATCGTATTTTGTGTTGAAATTTACTCTCAGGGTTAGGATGTCCTTTATATTTTAGAGCATAACCTGTACATAAGGTGAAGTGAGCTGTATTATAAACGTGTCATATTTTCCAAATCGTAAACAACTTAATTAGGTATATTACTAAAAAAAAACGAAGAACATTTTCTTATCTATAATGACAGTAGGCCGTACAATAAAATGCACAGTGACTTTTAGTTCAAACCGTATTACCTTGAGAAGGCGAAACTTACTTTTCGTGGCATATTTGTATTTGAGAATATTTTACTACTCGTTAAACATTATTATTAGTATATGTAAGTAGAAATTATCGACGACCTTCACCTAGTTCACTTAAATCCATATATGTATAGGCTGTTATCGGGCCAAAGTAATTAAAATACAATTAAGACATATGTAAGATATTTTTGAACCAAAAATTTAAACGTATATGTTTAAACCATATCTTCCATTGTTTTATTTTTATGCAGTTATAGTAGTTTCATTCATACATGACTTCAACTTATCGGCTTAATTCAAGTAACAAATTGCTAACAGTCGTTTCCATAACAATACGACTAACTGCATGGGGAACTAACACAGTGTTTAGTTGTAATCGGTTAGTGGATATTTTTGTCTGTATCTCTTTATAATGAGTTAGTTGAAAGATCACTTGAGAAACCTGTATACAACAATTAAAGAAACACAAACGTCAATCAAACTCGGATATTACCGTTGTATTTTTATAGATGTAATGTATTGAGATTCATTGATTTTTGTGGACTAGAATTAGGATCAGAAAGAAACTACATATTTCACACAAGATTTTACTAATATTTCCATTGTTCAACGGGCCGGCCTTCTTCTTTTGTGGATATAAATAAAGCTTATAAAATGTATTATCAACTCTACCCATCTATAAAAAAATCCAATTCGAAATTCATCGACTCGTATCATCACGATGTAAGTAGCACGTATCTCTCCGAGAATCACTGCCTTCGAAGTGTTTCTTACAATTTTCTCCCAAGTTTCTTCCTAGATTCACCCCGTAAAAGTACAGATAGAAAGAAATCACACAGAGGGCATTCTAGCTAGATTGGCGTAATACTAAACGATTTGGCACCACGAGAAAAACAAGAGAAAAGTCAACGATTTCATGATCCCTAATAGGTACAAAAAATAAAACTGCTCCACTTTTTTTCACTTGGAAAACAAAGACTTTTAGACACGTTTCATGAACGACGCCGATCTGATCTTGAAAACGTACAACGGAGTCAATTTCACTGCTCGACTCGATGGAGGGGAGGGGGAAGGGGAGGGAGGGGGAACGACATCTGGTGTGCAATGAAATAGATGGAAATGAGAGGAAAGAGAGACTCCTGCATCTTTACGGGTTCAGATTCTCGAGTCCCGCTCAACGATTGTATTTCCGGGACATACTCGATGAAACTTCTCAGATCTGGAGGTTACGATTTGTCGTCTCTCCTATGGCATAACGTTAATATACGGATGTTTCGAGCCACCGTGTTGTATTGAATCAAGGGATATACAAGTGTGCTGTAATACGCGTCCCTTCAAAGACACTCCCTCCACCCCCCCCGCCCCCCCCCCCCTCTCACCACCCCTAAAACACTGTAAGGTTGACGAGAAGACGCGAACAAAGGTCCTGGTGCAGATTGAAACGGTGGACGCTGATTGGTGGTTTTTTGGTGGAAGTCACGTGATTTCAGCTACAATGTCAAGAGCAGAGGGGAAGGGGAGGGGGAGCATTAACGAGAGATTGTATGAGATGGTGGATGGGCGAAGCGATCGTTTACTTTCCTATATATATAGTAATTGCTAGGGGTGCCGGGTCGACGTTTATATACTGTGCACACGATTTTTGCAGCATTAGAGTCCGGTTTGAAGGGGTTCTTTGAATGGTTTCCCTCTTTCGTTTTCCTCAGTGGACGTTTTTGTATTTTTTCATTCCCTATTGAAGTGATATATGATTTGGTCTTGCTATGACATTTCTCGTTCGAGATTGACAACGCATAGCGTTTTCTTATGTTTTCGACTTTTATTCAACTTATTTGTCGACTCATAGTAACAGTTTATAGTACCTAGATTTACCGTGTTTTAACAGCTTTTACCACATTTTTGCCAACTTTAAATCAAGATTTTTTCAATTTTTCCCAGACTTCTATCCAACTTATTCATCAACTTTATAGTTTATACCAACATTTTATAAGTTTTATCAACTTTTTCCATACTTTAACCAACTTTATACCAACTTTTTTCCATTTTTTATGAACCAGTCTCGTCTCCTCCGTCTGTCCACGCTTCATGAAGCATGAGTGGATCAAGGGCCTACTAGGCACTAGACACTAGGCACTAGGCACTAGGCACTAGACACTAGGCACTAGCCACTAGGCACAGATTATAAGTCGTATAATGTTAATTAGTATTATTATACCATTTAGAGATGTATTTTTATATCCAAGATATTTTATATATAATTAGTAGCTGAAGAAAAGCTAATCCATACACGCACGTCTATCTGCATTGCTAATGATATGTCTGTATTATGCTTAGAATTAGAACCAATTAAATCTGTTCGAATCGAAAATGATATAGTAGGTATAAGAAATGATTTTTTGATGAATTATTAAAAAAAAGGTTTGAATATACTAACAAAAAATCTACAAAACAAAGAGGAATATTCACCTTCTATATCATGAACGCCACCCACGTGGCTCAAGAAACTGCAACCAAGTCGGGCGTGTGTTCGAGTCCAGTTTTTGTACACATCATCCCTCATCCCTCACTCGTACCCCTAAATAACCTGGTAACGGCTATGGTCGATGTGCAACAATCTTCATCGCATGTATCATAAATTCAAACCAATCATGGCATCCCATCATATTCGGAACCTAAATTTACATTTTCAATTGAATACCAAATTGCTCGAAATATGAATCGAGTATATCTTAATACTACAATAACCCACCCTCTTTAATCAACCAAGACTATTACGAATATTCTCACCCTATCTAGCAAATAGTTATAAAACTACTTCGCCATATAAAGCCCCAGTAGCCGAGTTATATTCAGTTGAACAAGGACCAATTTCAAGAAACAATTACGCTTCTCCCCGCGCTTCGAACACGTGCACTTGTATGTGTGTGTGTTCCGTGACGTCTGCTAGAGTGCAAGTCATTGGGGGGGGGGGGGGGGGGGGGGGGGGTCAATTAGACTCCCAAATATGCACCTCGTTCAGGTCGTTAACCGTGGTGGTTTCGAAGAGTGACGGGTGTAATAAGTTAAGGAGCGTTAGGGCCGCGTCGTTGGGCGGGTCGTTAAATGAAATAGGGATCTCTGTGTGTTTTCGTCCCCTGATGTGATGGTGGGCCTCTCGTTTTAACCTTCCCCCCCCCCCCCCCCCCGCGGGGGTAAAACAGTTTCGTGTGATACAAGGGTGGGTGGTCTTGTTGTGTTACATATATCCATGTTGTTACGTTTGTTTGTACTGTATTTTATTACTTTCATGTCTACATTAATTAATATTGACACAGCATATACCCTTTTTTGCTGTAGGGCCTCATTCTAATTTATCTTCGTTAATCTACTATTTTGAGGAACATAGATCTTTCCAACTAGATTTCTATCTTATTAAAATATTATATCGATTGTTGTATGTGATAATTTTTCAATTTGTTTTTATTAAGTTTGAAAACCTGACCCATAAAGCATATTGTTCCCTGCCAAAAATGACAAGGATAGGATCGTCCGGATAAGGCACTATAAGGGGTACCTTACCACCCTAAAGGAAATTATTAATTAAGATAACTATCTAAATAAAATTAGGTTCAAATTAATCAATAATTTATTATTATATAATATAAAATTTCGATGAATGTATGACAAGTGTCATTTTCATTGTTGACGATGATATTCTCCAAGAATCATTTAACTGACCCAAAATTGTATACGGTCAACCAAACTAGCTCTTTGTCCACCTACTCATTTTCAAATGTAACACTTCTCTTAAAAATATCTAACCGATAAATACATGTTACAAATTCATTGTTGACAACAATATTCTGATGTCACATTCATTGATAGAACAATGAAAAACTATACTCGTTTCATCTTGCAAGCCAACCAAATTGTGTCTGTGACCTTCTTATCCAATTTGTAGCAGATATTTTTTATTCAAATCTAACGCAATCAAAATGCATCATCCATTAGGGTGTGATCTAATAGTTTAATGAACCATATTAGTCTACCCAATCAAAACGAAATACTGCAAATGCAGTCAGTTTATAATTATAAATACGTGTACATAATTAAGGCTTGTTATCCAGTATTTGGCACGTACTTCGGAACCGTGTCCAACAACGTAATGTCACTGCCATGTACGGAGCTCAAGTTTGACATGTTTCATTGTATAACACCTCTTCGTACATGTTCGTCGTACATGTTGTGGGTAGACATGCATGTTCGTTGAGATCGTTGAGGAAATAAGATATACCGTGCCTCGTTTTTGTATATTATAGCTTACATTAAAGTATTGTAAATGGGTTCTGATGGAAAGGATTGCATGTGCATATGTATTCATGTTTTAATTTGAGCGTGTATTATTTGATTTGTGAATTGTGATAAATATGAATTCAACACCGTACACTATACACTCTTTATACTTATATCCGTATTTGTAATATTTCAAAGTTTCGATGTAGATAGATGAAAAGAAAATTCACTGAGACTGATGATTAATTCAACTAGATTGAAAAGGGGATATTTTTAAATGTAAAAATTCCAAATGCACGTAAATCCACGTTTTATTATACCAAAATACCAAATTAAATATTAGAAATAATTAGTTTTGGTGGAGGAGCCGAGTATATGAACATGGCACGTCCACCATTTTCTAGTATAGTGTTGAATAAAGTATCATGTTTCAACGTTATGTAGACGATTTCATTAATATTGGTTCAATTTAGATATCAATTATAATATAAAACGTTTTGTGTTATCAAATTGAAATGACATTTCTTGTATTCTCTTCAATTGTTTTCTCTGCTGTTCTGGCAAATCAAATCGAGCTCAAAGTCTATCAAAATTACGTCTATAATGAACTCCTTTTCCATTAGCTTCATACTAACTTGTGAAATTATTATTTAGAAATATAATTTGAACTTTTTGATTGACATTTCTGATGGGATATCTTTTCGATTACTCGTCAAGAATGGTTGACTGACGTATATGAGTCACAAAAACACCCGCGCGAAGACGGATCACTTTATTATTGAACAAAAGCTTCATAGAAGAGGATGTCAACACTTTTTCTCTTTCGCTCTTTCGCTTCTTTCTCGACCCACAAAACTAATTTTCCACTTAAGAATCTTTGATTCGTGACGTTCTTGCTTTTATATTATATTATTTACACAAACTTTTATTATATCATGTCGTAAAAAAGAATTAAGTAATAGAAATATATACTGGGATACAATGTTGACAGCTTTATACCAACACAACAAATATAATCCTATTGTTATAATTATAATTCCTAGCTTTTTTATTCTGCTACGTTTATTTATATCTTTTATTCAAACATTTAAAAAAAACGAAAATACTATAATCTATTCATATTGGCGTATAAAAACAAGTTTAACAATAGAATTGGAGTCTGTTTGGTTGGTAGAAAAGCGTCAACACACTTGAAATACAGTATACATCTGATATATCTGAAAACTTCTATTTCTATATCAAACTTTTTCTATATCTATCTGTCTTTGTCATTTCTGACGTTTCCTCCCCGTTGAAAAGATTTAATAGTTTCACTAAATAAAAAATAAATGAAAAAAACTCAAGCTAATTCTTTCTTTCGTCCTTTTATGTCTGTCGAGTCGCATCTCGAGAACCGATTATATGGTATTCAATAACAGTCACAAGAGTGAAAAGGGGATGTAAAAAGATCCCTATATAATATTCAACGTAATAACCGTAACTAACATTCTTAAAGGATGCAATTGGAGTCGAAAATAAGCGCCCCTTGGAATGTATTTCTGTGTTGGGTGACTCATTTGTAATTGTGGAGATGATGTTATATGTGGCTGGAACTTGCAATCATCATTATTTAAGGGCATGTAGGAGTCGATTCAGTCGAATATCTTTCTTTACATATATATATATATATATATATATATATATATATATATATATATATATATATATATATATATATATATATATATATATATATATATATATATATATAATACGTACAAAAAGATGTGAATACAACTGTTGACATATCATTTGTATTTGTAAAAAATATGTACCCATATATATAAGGCTTATACCTGAGGAATATAATATATTGAATGTATAAATCATTTTATAAATCTGATATCTTTTATGAATCAGTATGTAGTGTCTATACATCTCATTTTATACAGTTTAAAAGTTTGTATATTTTTTTTTTTATAAAAAAACAAATTTGATTTCTCATTCATTTTTTGAAGTTATCATCAAGAAATTTGCTACGTCGCTAAATTGCCCACCATGCGCTCTTAAAGTTGTGTTTTCAAGGCTTACTGGGTTTCGGATTACAATAGTTCTACCCAGTTTAGTATGAAGTCATATTCCAGAAGTTGAATTTAAAATTCTAGTAACGTACAATATTTGAACAATAGGTACCGGTATGGGTGCGCGGGTTGGATCATTAAGTATATAAAAGGTATATTTATATATAAGTATATATATATATATATATATATATATATATATATATATATATATATATATATATATATATATATATATATATATATATATATATATATATGTGTGTGTGTATGTGGGTGTGTGTGCATTCCTGATTTTGTCAACTATTTCTTTCTTTCTGTTCTGTTTCCTGTGTGATAGGACCTATGTGTTTTCGATAACTTTTTCTTCCATTCAAAGATTATGTGAGCTTAACGCGTATAAAAGCGGACGCTTCTCGGCTCCAACAAGTTTCGACTGTTTTTGTTATTAACGTGAAGTTTTTCTGAATTCTGGAAGTATCTGGGGTTTTTTCTGTGTGGAGGAACTTCCAATTTGTTAGTTTGGTAAAATTTGAAAGAAATCGTATCCCCATGAGATTATCGGGTAGAGGAAAATGTGTGAGGAAATATTTTTTCAATAAACAAAAATAATTATAGTAGCGCGATATTTTAATGCATTATTTAGGCCTGTATAACGTTCACTTTTCATCGTTGGAAATAGAATATCCTTCTATGATCGACGTTCGGTACGAAAAAATGATAAATAAAAACACTGAAAACGAATTTTCTTCACCTTAATCGATCAACGCAAAGAAATATAGGTCTGTAACGATAGTCTAGTTGACAGATAAATTGTTATCAATTTGTCAATTTCCATCCGCCCCAATTCTTTGTGGCGTACCACTGGAAAAAAAGCGCTGAACAAATTGATTGATTCTATTACCAACGTTATTGACTAAAAACAACTGATTAAGAGTCCTTGGGAGTCCTTTTAGCGGAATATCAGTTTTTTGGTGATAACTTTTGAAAGGTATGAGATATCAATATTCTGAAATCGAGGAAACACAGATATTTTCAGTACCTTCAAGATGGTGTAAGTAATAACTATTCATCTCATATCGCATAATTGTCAGGCGTATACTGTTGAAAAATGTTTATTCTTAACCGTATACCTCTGACAATTTGGCGATTTGAGATGAATAGTTATTACTTACACCGGCCGTCTTGAAGACATCAAAAAGATCTGTGTTTAATTGTTTTCAGAATTTCGATGTCTTACACCTTTCAAAAGTTATCACCAAAAACCTGCACATGCGTTAACGCACTCGCTTCATGTGATCCGGGAGGCGAGGGGAATTTCGAACCCAGTTCGATCCCTCGTTGCCGACCGTCTTTACAGGGGTTTTCCATGGTTTCCCTTTGTAGTCTAGGCATATGCCGGGATGGTTCCTACAATAAGTCGGCCATGACCGCTTCCTTCCTACTATCCTTCCCATTACCCAAGAACCTTCATCTGATCATCTAATTCATCATCCATCCGACGCCAATAGATCTGCGCTATCATAACAGTACGTCGTTGAACCCAATATAAAAATTTTTAAAAAAAATAATATTTTATCTCTAAATCGACTCCCATGGACTCTTAATGTCCAAGTTTTCTGATAGATTATTAATCAATGTGTTGTTTGTTTGTTTAGTGGGTGGTATGAGTCGCCCTCCTAAGCCGGCGGCTCAGTCGAAGAAAGTAGCACCTCCTGCCGTTCCCGACGTCTTCAGACACTCTGGCAGTTCCTTCGGCTCGGCCGGGTACAGCAGTTCGGAAGATGGCTGCTTTTTGGCACCCCAAGACCCGCCACCAAGAGGTAAGGACTACTTATTCCAATTTCGTTGTTATTCGTCCCCATTTTCATTTTTATATTTATTCATACATGAATTCTTCATTTATTGTAAAACAATAAACAGTGAATTGTAAAACATGCAATCAAACTAGAAAATAAAAAATCATTAGCATTATCATTGTCATTACCGTAGTTATAACTATAGGTTTTAACTAATAACTTATTTTAACAAGATCTAATTGGCAGTGACAATTATCATTTTTTGTTCTTTTCTGAAAACTTCTTATAGTAGATTCTAAATTTTACTAAACTAGCCTTCTAAATATCTACTTAAAGTTGTTTAATTTGTTTTAATTATTAAGTCGTTATATTTAATTATCCACCAATTGGAGTGATTGAATGCGTCTAGTCATTCTTTCCCACAATGCATGCATGTCGTTCCACTGAGGTATTCAAGTTGAATGCTTGTATCCGTGTGAAAAATCTGATTGTCTAAATTTACTCGAATTTAATTGCTCTCAACTAATTATTGTTCTTGGCATCTCAAAAACAGACACACATAATCGCCAGATGGTAGATATATTTGCATATTCATTTTCAACAGTGTCTTAGTCGGTATAGTAGACTACTCTTTCATCGACCTATCGTGTTTCATTCGTATATTGTTTCAACCGATAAAGTAGCATTCTAATCGAGTTGTTTTAGCGACTACGAAAAGACGAACGATCAAACTTATTAAAAAAAAAAAAAAACATAAAAACTGACATGCATTTTTGCAACTGTATATATATATATATATATATATATATATGTGTGTTGTTTTTTCTGTTTGGACTACTATAGGCCTACTTAGCGACCAACTAAATCTTCGTTATTTTTTTGTTTTAAAAACTTTGCGAAGAATTTTAAAGTACATTAAATATATATATATATATATATATATATATATATATATATACTTGGATGGCAACAGCTGTTGATTATAAGATGACCACAAACTATCGTATTTAGGTAATCCAGTATTATATTGTTATTTTGCTTGCGGTCTGTTCATGTGTCGACCATCTTTAGTTCAAGGTAAAGTGTAGTATTTTAACCACTGCCATCTGGTGTGTAAATAATGTGGTTTCTAGATGGGATTTCATTCACTGGTGTATTATAGTATTATTCATTTCACTTAATCGGATTACAAATTATGTGAAATGTTCGTAAGTGGTGAAAATGAAGATTGTAGATATAATATCTTCACAAGTTTTTACATACTTTGATAGTGTTTCGTATAATACGTTTTAAATGTGTCTTAGGAGTAAAAATATCATAAATATTATTTTTTATGGCCTTTAACGTCTTAATTGACTCATTTTCCAATCTCACCAAGTATAGTGGATAATATACTCGTTTCAACGAACGAAAAGGTTGTTAAATATAATAAATAGATTTCTCCGTTATATTTGTATTACATGTTATATATTCAGAGTATTATTATTTTTGGATGACGATCTTTGAGAAAAGGAGAATTTATCGAACAGTCCTTTAAGGAATGTTTTTCAAACAAGTTCAAACAAATTTGAAATGTACGCAATTTGAATTGTCTGTAGAAGTAGAAGTAGAAGTAGAAAGTCTTTATTAATCGTGTAAAACAATGTTATTACAGTCATAAAGGGCGAGGTTCGGTCAGCCGACCGTTCTACCACCTAACCTTACCTATATGAGAGAGTGGAAAATTTCAGATTAAAATACAGTTATCGACAGGTTAAAATTTCAAATACAGTTCAGATAACTTCTTATATCATGAAAAAATATATAAAATGGCATCTCGAACTTATTGAATTCGTATAAGAATATGTATGAAACTTTTTTTATATAGACCTATGTTATTGGAAGTCGAAATAGAGGTCCAGACTTCACATATATACCTAAATTCACGCTAGTGCTTTGAAATGCAATCCACTGTATAATAATTTATCGTGAACCACAGTATAGCATAGTCCCACTTGACGACTTAAGTCTGGTCTAGACTGAAACCAAGTGATATTGACTTTAGACAGAGGTGACGCCGTAGCAGTGAATATATTCAATCAAGGTATACTTGTATTCAAGAAAGAAAAGGTCGTCTACCAACTAAATAATTGTAAAAACCTTCGTTACAATGTTACAGCATTACATATTTAACGCTTTAAAAGATGTTTTTTTTTCTTATCATAATGGTCATCCTGAAATTTCGATCACCCTAAAATTTAACTGTCTTATTTGTGTTTTTTATATTGGTAGACGATCTTTTCCTTCTTTCGTGGATACAAGTATACAGTAAACTCTTGGGTCAAGTCATATAATAATTTTACATCTTCGTTTTTATGTCGTCTTTGTTCAATAAGGGGTGGTCAGAGTACGTGAGGGGCTTGCGTGATTGGACCTTGTACCAAGCGACAGTTCAGACGAAGTTGATAGAAAAAGGTGTTTCTTCATTGTGACGGCGTGAGGGAGGAAGGGGTGGGGGCGGTGGACGGAGGGCGTCGTTGCGTGACCAATAATTAAGGTGGAGAATCAGTCTTTAGAAGAACTCGATTTGAAATTAATTAGTCGATATTTATTTATAATGTATTTCATAATTGGATAGCCTTATATGGTCTATCCGTTGTATATACCATTGTAACTTGAAAGTATTTTAAAATAAAACTATCAAATTTTTAAAGATGCATGAGTGAATTTAATAACCGTACGTTGAATAGTTACATTAAACGGAATCTTTCATCCATTATTTGTGTTTTTTATTTTTATATATTATACGTGGACGTTTATTATATTGTATTCAGAAAATTTTAGAGCAGCAGGAATAGGACTACTCACAAATTCCCGAACTTCTCCGATTGAAATTGTTTAGTTAGATTTTGTGGTCAACTTCTTAGGCCTATATGGAACTTCTGAAAGGTTAACAAAGTTTTCATATTGAAAAAAGAACGCGGTAATACCCTCACCCCCTTCCCTTCCTTCCTCCTTCTTTTCTTCTTCCTGACTCAATCACAAGATTGCCCGTTTAAGACCTAATCGGGTTTATGTGAAATAAAAGTTGATTATTATATCGATATACGCCATCTTAACGGTGGATTTTCATTGTTATTCGAGTGTTCTGTTTGTTTTTAACCCCTTGGTTGGACCGGAAGTAGGCAACTTGTATGCCGTGCGTGTAAAACGGACTGCATAAGCAATGAGCGCTTAGGGAAAACAATGCGTTCAGCATTTCTATGCTGATATTTTTTATCCCTGTGTGTAATCCTTTTGTATGGATTAGCGGAACGATTAACGATTATATAGTATGAACAATTTAACCATCGTAATTATTTTATTTTTTGAAATTTTCTTCCATTCTATATCCAACCTTCTTTCTTAGAATATTCCATTTATTTTTCAATCGTATTATGTCTACCTTTCCTTTCTTGTCTGCGATACACCTTCCATGAAGTTAAGTCTGTATTTCAAAGACTATTACAGTTAGTTCTAGCTCTTCTTGAAAGTGAGAAGAGTTTTTCTTGGAATATGCACCTTAAATTATGTCTTCAACAACAATTAGATAAAAGTTGGGTTGGTTTTGTAACTCATAGTACTGATACCGAGAAAATGGGGGTATGAAAAGGAAAATAGTTTTATCAATAGTTAATCGACATCAATCATTTATCGTTCTTGGTACACTTACAATTTTCTCACCTTAGAAAAAGCTATCATTTATCAAAACACATCCAAAACAATAATTCCAGTGATTAAATTCATTCATTCGACAAATTTTCACATCTCTTGGAAAATCAGATAATAGGCCTATATAAGAAAATAATGAAACTGCACAGTCGAAATTTTCCTACAGATAATACATAATAACTTTCTGAACCTCGGAAGCGGAACTATCTAGGTGGCAGTGAATCATACATTTTGGGTGATCATATAAGCTTGGTGACCATGGTTACCAGCAGAAAACAATGGGTATAATCAACTCTCTGTATCAGTCAAATCAATCGCTTGATTGGCTATATGAAACCGTTATTTAAATACAGCGCCCTCTAATACAGTATAGAAACAAAAAACTTTTTTCAAATTATTATTGAAAAAAAAATTATAACATTTGAATTCAGTCATACGCCCGTGTATGATACCTAATTACACAAATATTTTAATTGGTTATATTGGCAGTAAAATTCATCATCAGTAGCTCTGAATTGATTGTTTCAACTCAATATACCTTTTTAGTCTTTTATTCTAATCACTTTTCATATCTATGCCGACTTTTCAAACCATTTGTCTCATCTGATATTGTATTAAAGAGTTACCCAAACGCACGCAAGCCTAGTCGATCGCTTACATTTGTCACAAACCTACAAGTTGAATGGAGAATACACGTTTCAGGTGGTGTTGACGCATCGACACTGCCGACTGTTATTGTTGAAAGATAGGGAAGACGGTTGATCGGTACCGTCAATGCTGCGTGGGACATTAAGAGTGTATGGGAGTTGTTTTAGAGAAATTGTAATACTGGTGTTGCTTCAAAACGGTTACAAATACAAATAATACAAATACATAAAAAACTGTATGGATTACTGTTATTTCATGTAGTCATACCATTGAGCATCGAGTTAGCCTAACAAGGTACCCTATATGATCAAACCATGAAAACAACATTGTAAGATAAGCGAGATCTTCCTATGAAATTGGAATAGAAATCTGCAAACGTTGATTTTGAAACCACCTACCTGGTTGTCATGGAAATTGTCATACATTTCCGTCATTGTTCTCCGGACAACATCTCGAAATTTGCCTTTTTTCGGTTTATTTTGTTTTCGTCGTGTTATTCTTATGGGTATTTTCAAAATTTCAGCCTACAATTTCTGAAAATGTATAATAGATCAATGTTTACGCGAAATAAGTTTGAATATGATTAATGCTCAGAAAAAGTTTGATGTAGATCGATTTTGCGATAGGCCCTACCACTCTGTGGAGTGATGCATAAAACAATAGCAACCCGGGAAATCGAGTAAAAACCAGTGTATATAATTATATTTCTTTCACATTTCATATTCGTGTACTTGTTTTCACAAAGAAGAAAACAAACATAAAATATTACTATTTTTATGGATCGACCTATAACCTAACAAACTAATCTTAACTTTCCACGAATATTCGTATAGTTTTCCTTCCCCTAGAGAGCATAAAAATCAAGATTTTGTGACACGAAAATCCGTGTCTATCTACTTTGAACCTACTTTGAACCTACATTGAACCTAAATTCATCTAATCTTTCTAACCTAACAAAACTAACCTTAACTTCCCACTAATATTCGTATTTATAGTTTTTCTTCACCTATAGGAACCATAAAAATCAAGATTTTCACGACACGAAGATCCGTGTCTATAGTCACTTGTTTCGTTAATTCAGCTCCCGTGTGCTCTTAACGGAGGGGTTTTTTCGAACATATTTCACTTGTCTGGCTGAGTCGCTTCTCGTAGACCATCTTTCTTCGTGTCGGTCCGCCAATCGGCATCCATTGCACTTGAGTGGAAAAGAAAGTCCACCTCAAAGATATCGCCCTTTTTCCACATAACTTAGTCTGGTGAACTTGATTAGAGTTGGAACTTGGTAGATAGTTGCTCGACGAAAGATAAATAAAAAGTTACGGAGAAGTTTCGATCGAATGTGTACGACGAATAATTCTTCAATAAAACATAATTATATATAGATTTCAAATTTGATCTACAAACATAATATGTATTGGGAGTTGCTGTTCTCATATATATCAAATGCACACTCTAGTGTCTGATGCAAAAAAGCGTAGTTTATTAATCCTGAAAGTTGGCTGTTTTCTGGTGGTCACCATGGTCTCAGAACGTATGATCAACCAAACTTGATGTGACTACCATCTAGTTATTTTCTTTACTTCTCGATAAATATTTTGTTCGTAGATATTGTTGGTCATAATGGCTTAATATTCGAATTATAGTAACATAATTGTTTTTATGTATATTTTGGTGGAGGTGCCGTGTTTTATAATGTATTATCTACGAACTCATTTTCATTGGAAATTTTATTATATATTCTCCATAACATTTATCTCAACTCACGTTTCACATTATACACAACTTTCCAAGTAAATAATTTTTATTCAAATATGAAGCAGAAGAAGTCATATACAAGTTTCAATTAAAAAGAAGTTCAATTAATAAACAAGAAGTAGTCGAGATAACAATATAAGGAAACTGAAGAAGTCTTACAAAGTCATTAGTATTATTTGCAATAAATATAACAAATATTTTTCTCTCGTTTCCGTCAAAAATGTTTAATTTATTTTCTCGAAAGTTCTGCTAAGTTATTCGATAAATCATCCCTTCGCGTTGTCTTCCGTCATAATAAATCACAGCCTATGCGCTTAGAGAGCATACGACGCTCTGAAGGGTTGAGAGGGAGAGGGGAGGGAGGGGGGAGGGGAGGAGAGAGGGTTGTACCGATTGTCAGTGTAAAATAAACACAATAATTTACTTCGTCTTACTGCGGGTATTTTAGTTTTTAGCCTAATTAAAAACATGAAAACGACGGTGTAACACGAACATATGCATGCTCGTACGGTTGAAAGTATTCGGTACAAGCTGATCTTTTTGTACGTCGTTCACTAACTTTTATACCTATGGTTGAGAAACAAATTAACTTTGTATCTATTTTATTCTATTTATTTCTATTGTATCCACTTTATTTATATTTTAATGAATTAATCACAAATATGTTCTGTAATTCGGTGGTGATGGTGGAAAGTATAACGATTAAAATAAATCATCTAACACTTTTTCAAGTTATTAAAAATATAAAAATAAATTGCAACATATAAATATGGTACTCATAGCATATTGTACAAAATTATAACAAAATATGTAAGCATGAAATAACAGTCAGAACATCAAGAACAAATAATGAACAAGTAAGCAGTGGTCTTCGCAAGTTTGTAGGAGGAAGATAATTTCATTTTTTAAAACAGCCCACTTCTTAATTTGTTAAATCATGTATTTAAATAAATTTTGCTGTTATTAAGTATATGTATTTTTACTGGGGGAAACTTACATCCTCTGACTCGATTGGGAAACAATAGCTTAGTGTCAAAAGTTTTCGAAAGAAAAAAATAACAATAATGATAATAATCTTGGAAATAATTTTTCCCACAAGTTCATTAATTAATTCGAATGGATTTGATAAAGTTTACTTGATGATTCTTTCTGGTATCGTGTAAAGATATTGAATAAATATATTTGAGAATTTTGAAATCAAAGACATTTGTGCATGTTGTCTTTTCTACCTGGAAATTATAACCTGACACCCTATCACAGCCTTGTATATTATAAGCTCGAACTTCAGTAATTATGTGTATATGCCCGCCAGTAATAATATCACAGCCTTCTTTATTCAGAACATTCTACTATAAGAAGAGACTGTCTTATCCAATCAAGAAGGCTGTGAATAATATACACTGCATACTTCCCAGATATCTTCAACCATAAGTTTTAAAAGCCTCTAGCTGAATTGATTATTTGTTAAGTTAATGATCGTATTTGTCCTTGCATTGTTTCTCGTACGTGATCTTTATACAATATCAAGTCTATAAACCGTTACACTTCGACTTTTAGCTACACTCGAATTCTATTGTATAGTTCAAACCACTGCATTCTTTTTAGTCTGCATTGTCGTCAGATTTATTGGCGACTATTCGTACATCAGTTCGATAAGATTAACCAATGAAATACTCAGTTTTTTTATTCTATGAAGTGTTTTAATATAGTAACGTCTATGCTGTGGACCAATAAAAAACTTGGATTAGAAGAAGATTCATTGATTTGTGTAGAGCATCATTATCGATGGATGAATAAGCTTTAAAAATCTTGTCGGAGTTTGATTATTTTCAATCTCCACCTATGTGAGTAGTGTTTCAGAAGAATGTGGATTTTGGTTTTGGTTTTGTCTTTATAAATCAATGAATGTTGATTTCTAAATTTGACAACTGCTGAGAAATGGCTTACAACCTGTTATAATAATAGGCCAATATCGAAATACCTGTGCTTTTTTTCATGCCACATTCGTTTTTTTTTCTTTGTGGTTTATGTAGTCTAACTGTGTTCCATTGTACCATTTTTGAAACTATCTAGACTTTAACAAATTGGTTTTTGCTGTGTACAGAGTTTTTTTGCTGAAAGTCCTCAATTTATAGATTATCTTTTATTTGTGATACGAATCTTCGCCTAATAGATTATAAACTTTTTTTAAAAACTTTCTCATATAATATTGTATTGAATGTAGTTCAATTTGTGGCACGAAAGATTTAAAATATAATAGACTTACTACTATACTGTTTTATTGTTATATCAACTTTATTTAATAACTACATTATGCACCAAACTTTCTGAAAACATTCGTAGTCTACCATAGATTCTGTACAGTATATTCACTTTGCAGACAATAGTTACAGTGTACCTTCAGTTCTTTGTGTAAATTTCTTGTATTCCTTGTATTTGTTTGTGTTCTTTTTTGTTTATTGTTTGTCTTTGTATAATATTTGTATAAAATTGAAGTATTAATTTTAGATTCGTTTTTGTGCGTGTTTTTGTGTACCTGCATTCTTGAAAAACTAAAAATACCTCAAAAATGCCTGAATTGAAAAAGAAAAACAGAGCTAAAAATGAGAAAAATGACTTTGGTAGCAAAAAATCTAGTATCTGTTTTCAAGAGCAAAATAACCATGTTATTGTACGCCACGTAGACAGAAATTGCAGGACGTTAATGAGAGTGTTTTTTATTTCCAGACGGTTGCGATCCGGGAGATGTCTACGGGATGGCAGGGAAGTCACCGCAACCTCAGTACACTTATCCAGCTTTCACGTTTCCTGGACCACAGGTAAATAGAACAGGAATACTAGGAAAACATTGCAATTAGTTGTAATGAACAAAAAGCTAGATAGTTACGTGAGTACGTAGCTGTTATAGTTTTATTTATGGTCTGCGGTACTTAGTTTATTTACCTACCTAACTAACTTATATTATTTTAATGAAAATTTGTCATTTATGTTTTTAACTTGAATTCACCACTGCATTTTTTTATAGCAAATTTTTTGGTATAGACCTACATACATGATTATAATATATTTTGTTTGTAAATTCATTTATACTTGTAGTCTAGGAGCTCTAAGGTTGACCTTGCCACTAGATGGCTGTGATTATGATGTAACAATGATTATGATTAAAGACTATTTTTATTTATCGAGCAAGTCATGGCATGGTTGATGACCTCAGAGCAATTCGGCTAGATCGCTTTCAGCTTTTGTATCGGTGTTGAGATTTTGCTATAAAATACATCCATCAAATCATCGTATCATCAATTTATCTGAAGTGGTTCGCTTTTATCAAAATCTAAAGAATGCAAAATAGAGTGCCAAGAATTTCATAGCGACATCACGAGCTAGAAAAGTAGAATGTTTTCTATCTGTGCACTTTGATTTTTCCAGTGGATTGACTTTGATATATGTAACATTCGTTTTCTAGGGTGTCCAATACACGCAACTAAACATGCATACCGGCGCCGCATATTACCACCACCAGATGTCTCTGCAAGAGGATCAGGGCATCGACATGACCCAATCGCCCGGCAGGGATAGTCCGGGCTCTTCCGGGTCAGGCTCCGGCTCCGGATCGAGACATAGTACCGCTAGTCTGGATTCGGGAAGAGCTTCTGGTTATCACCTTTTAGGTATGTAGGTGTATACATAGGCAGCTGTAATACAGTATTATAATTTATTAATTGGAATCTGAAATCTAAAATGTATTTGTTCGAAAAAATATGTTCATTAGTATTTTCAAGAAGCATGCTGAAGCTTAGATGAAATCAATCAAAATGATTTCAATTAATCACATTGTTAAATGTTTTAATTTGTTAGGCTATTTATTTGATTGATTTAAAAATGATTTTCGTGATATAACGCCTAAAACTGAGCTGGAAAAGAATATCTTCGTGACAATATTCAAGTGAATGAACTAATGAATATTTGGGTTTTACGATGCGTCGACATCTAGGTAATACTGCGCCGATAATCACGTTAAATTCAAGATGAATCTTTGTCTATTTGAGTTGCCGTAGTGATTCATCATTGCCTTTCGGTCCTCACAGGTCCCGGTGGTCCTCGATCAGGCACTCTGTCCTCAAGTCCTCGTTGTTCTCTAAGTTCCTCGTCACTCGGCTCGTCAGAACATGGCGGCACTGGAGCGAGGGTGGAGCGCCTCCTTAATCAGGGTGTACCGGTAAGTAAACTTACGTACTGTATTAGAAATAAGACACTCATGTGAACGTAAAATTTCAATCAGTGTCATTTTAGAGATATGCACGCATTCAATAAACTTGTAGTAACCTACTTCCTCTTTCCCTTTCTGTTAATCTATCCCTTTTCAACTTTGTTACTGTCCCAGTTTCTACTCGTGAATAATTTGAATAATAGAAATGCTTAACTAATTTATTGCGTTATTTGATTTTCAAAATTTATTTGACTTTAATTATTCAATTTAATGATGCATCACTTTGACTTTCCATTTTTTTCAATCTCTAATCTGATTGTCAGGTTCAATCAATCAATCTTTTGAATATCAATCACTATAATAGTATAATTAATACTTTCCCCAATAGAAAATTATGCTTCTTTGTTCAACTAGATTTGAAAAAATGATAATAAAAACATTCAAGTTGAACTAGGTCTCTCACCACAGGAGCTATGTTAGATTATGATATTAAATTTGAAGGTCCTAATTTATAAATAATTTTCACAACTTGTATACCACTGTGTTACGGGCGATTCCTGGTGCCTGACCAAATTGCATAGTGTATATACACAAAACCTGTTGCTGGAAAGATTACTTTATCGGTCATACGAGTAATTCATCCCACGCAAATCTGCCTATTTTGGTCATGTCTGTATCCACCTACTAATAAACTAGACAGATAGAATATAAAGATTACTTTCTCAAAAGTTGTCAAAACACTTTTGGTGGCATTTTAAGTTTTGTTTTATGACTAAAGAATTTGAAGGATTTACAATTATTCATTGCTTGGCAGGGAATCTTTGAATCTGTTGAAAAGGCGTTACCGAATGTATAAATTGATCAGAAATCAGAAGTTACTGACAGATTATTCTGGCTCGACCCATTTTACTGTTAACTTGCTATGCAGTTCTGTATTACGTACTTTTTCGTACTAGGCCCATCCCTAAAATAATTACCATATCTTTACGTAAAAAAACTGATGCCAATTAAATTGTGCATTGTGTTTGAATACTAATACCTAAAGGTATGTAACATGACAACCATTGAGTATAGTTAACAGTTGTCTAGTTTAATACTTGACAAAGTTTCGAATTAGACCTTGAAAATGACCTGTATTATTGGTGATCGAGAGATAATGTTCTATACAACCCACCCATTGGTACATCGAAACGAATTATCAAAGTCTGAACATCTTGTCCATCCCATGATTAGCTAGCTAGAAAACCCCATAATGGGTATTGAATGTATTTATACAAGTTTTTAATGGTATTAATTTAATGATTGAACACTTTTAATGCAAAATATCTCTTGGCATGTATAGTTAGCATTTTGCAATTGAGTATGATGTATTAAACTGTGATGTCAGCCATGAGATGCATTTAAGTGATAGCAATGGATGATGGATGGTTGAATAAAATGAATGAATGGTTCATTTATAAATTTAACTCTTTCAGTTTTAAGCATTATATTATGATTGATGTGTCATAGTGAATTTTATAATATTCCCAAACTGAGGTTTTAGTTTGTTTGTAAGGTCAAGATTAGAAAAAGTAGACTTTTAAAATATACATAATAGACAAATATATTTAGTGAATCCTATTTTTTGTCCTTTCACCAGGACAGGTTTTACGTTAAATGTGCCCGCCCGATCAGTTGTAAATTACAGTTCCTTTTTCTCAATTTCGTAGTGATAACTCAAAAATGCAATATCTCGAAAGTAAACTGTCAATGATCTCCAGAACCGCCCTGTTTCCACGCTAGTCGGCAATAATGCATAACAAAAAGTTTTTTCACTGCAACAATGCAAGAGTTATCATGACAAATATCGACCGAATAAGAACACGCCCATTTTATAAGAAAAATTACCTAGAGAAATACACGATAAAAGTGGACAGTAGCTCAGTGCATCATAACAAATAATAATAACTACATAGCAGTATTACTGTGAGTGCAAAATGACTTTGAATCCACTTCTCTCTCGCTATTTCTCTCTCTCTCTTACATATGATAAAGTACAGTAGTGAGAAATGATGATCATACAGAACCAGATTATAAATAGTACTGCTTTACAGTGTAGACAAAGTAATAAACTAATCGGTAGCTGCTACTACCTTAGCCCACATTGGATGTTTATTCTTATTAACATATAACGCTGAGTAGTAACACAACTTCAGTGGCAGTCCAAGACAGAGGTTGTTCAGAGTACAGTTTCTTCGTAGCTGCATATCATGGTAATGTGTAAAGTTTGCAACTGAAGTGGCTTGATAGATAGCATCAGTGTTAGGATATTAGTTTTATTTTACTCTGTTGTTTCACGTCAGTTACACAACATTGGTAATTAGTCCAATAATTAATTATACTACAATTGTACTGTATTTTGAGTTGAATATATCGTACGAGATCATAAACCGTAAAAGTGCTCACCACAGGGGCTTGGTGGAGAATTAACGAACAAAGCAAATATTTATGTCACTGGGTAGAAGGCTTCTACAGTGTAATATGTTTTGTTGTACCGTATAGAATACAGATATATTATATAACTGCTGTATTAATATTAAACCCATAAAATGACTACAGTTTTTCACTAAATTAAATTACATACTTTAATACTTCAAAAGTAGGCCTACTTTACACACTTTAAATTACATACAAGTTTTCACCAAATAATATAAGTTGGGCATATATATCAAAATAAGGCCTATATATCTCATTTTACTAATTACTTTTCATTATACTTTTTAGAAAATTGAGCTGTAATAATTAGAAATGATGATTGTTTATTACGGTACAGTCACAGATCTCAATATTTTGATATTTTAATGCATGATTTTTAAGGATTTACCACTGTCGCTCGCCCATAAGAGTAACAATGATATATAGCTATTTTTGAATACAGTCTAAGAGTGTTTTATTTCTCCACCAGGATCAGGACGTGATTCACACGTGGCTACTCGACCTTCACTTCGAGGAATACTTCCCGTTGTTTGCGTCGGCCGGCTACGACATGCCGACGATCTGCCGGATGACACCCGAGGATCTCACCGCCATCGGTATCAAGAAACCGAACCACCGGAAGAAACTGAAGGCCGAAATTGCACAGCTAAATATATCCGACGGATTGCCAGACTACATTCCCGTGAGTAGAACGACTGGCCGTAACTGTTGATAATTAAAATATAATCATTCTTGGTTACTTATATTATTTTTATTCATGGTTGCTACATTATCTAGTAGGCTTGTTTAGAATGCTATTTTTATACATAACAAGTTTCTCATGTAGGTATATGCTGAGACAATAATATTTCCTTCAGAGTCTATGGAAAAGTTGGTGGGAAACTTGAGGGTTTTGTTTCTTGTGTAACCTAGCGCAGGCCTAATCGTATTTATCAGTCTTTCATCAAAATTTATCAAATGTCGTTGCTACTTTATCGCAAGGTTCGCTAGAAAAGTTTATCGATACAAATTAATAAGGAATAAGGAATCAAATAGGATATGCCTATATCGGTATCCATGTGTATATGTGTAAAAACCATTCTGATATTTTGGTAACGACTTATGTATGCCAATATTGAATCAGTTGATAATAAGCAAGTGCAGTGCTAATCGTATGTATCAGTCTTTTTTTTTTGGGGGGGGTTAACGACGATTAATGAAATGATGGGATGATGAGACGAAGGTTCTTGGGTAATGGGAAGGATAGTGGGAAGGAAGCGGTCATGGCCTTTTATCAAATAATAAAATGTTGATGCTACGTTATCGCAGGGTTCGCTAGAAGAGTGGCTACGCTTGTTGCGTCTGGAGGAATACGGCACCGCGCTGCACCAGCAAGGCTACCAGACGGTGGAGGACGTGACACAACTCACGTGGGAGGACCTCGAAGATATCGGCATCGTCAAGCTCGGCCACCAGAAGAAGATCATGCTCGCGATCAAACGAGTCAAGGACGTGCGAGCAGGCAAACGTTTCCCGCTGCAAACTACCACGCAGGTATGATTCTACGCACCTTGGCTGTAAGAGGCAATAGCAGAGAAACCTTGGCTTTTGAATGGAATTTTTCTCGTCGGACACAATTTTAAAATGTTTGTAAAACCTATCACTCAATACACTTTGGATTTGTATATGAAATATTGCTATTATTTTCATTTTTTCCATCACAATAATTGAAGTTCTGTAATAAAATGTGACCTTTTAATAAACAAAATTAGATCATTTAAAATTGTTATGATATAATAGAATTAATGAACAAAGTAAACAGAATCAGATTGTTCCAATTTGTTCCAATATGGTAAAATATTGAATAGTCCAGTGAATTAATTTTATGGTACAGTAAAATTTTGAATCCTCAAAAAGGCGAGATGAAATCAGAATTGAAGTGTATTTTTTCGTAGGCTGGGATCGCTACAAGTGGAATCTTTACTTTACTGAATTCAAGCGAGTGATCACATAATTTCAAATTTTGATATTAATCGAACCAGCCGTTTTGTAGAAAGAAATGCAGAATATTATAGTTTTTCTATATCAAATATCCAGTAAAATGATCAACCAAATTATTAGCTGAAAAGCTGCATAACGATACCAACGAAGTGACTAGACTTGTTGGTTTCAAATTAAGTACTATATAGATTTTTATTACATCTTTTTCAAATATCTCGCTCATCTTACATCGTATATGGTGCGTTTTCAAAAAGAGACTAAAAGATTATCGCGTTCAAAGTCAAGGTTCCCCTGTTTTTGTGCGTGTTCCATGGATGTGCCTACACCCTGCCTGCCATAATATTGTGTGTGTTGATTATTATATTACTTCACCCCCACCTTCCTTGCTTTAACAAATGACAATTTCTGCTCTCATGCAAAAGTTTGTCCCCTCTAGAAATAATACCCCTACGAACGATCAATTTGAGCATGGTAACATTTTACTAACCATTTATTAGATGCATTCAAGGCATTTGCTCAGCATATTTCAAATGAAGTAATATTTTTTATTGTTATTTCGGCTATTCGGTTTGGAACATGTTTATAGTTAGAGTATAAACTTGGAAATCGAAGAATGCCTTTTGATTATGCAATTAAGTATTTTCTCCGTGATCTATGTTATATCTATATTGTAAGATTCAATAGAATGTAAAGAGATGTGCAAGTCTTTTACTCATTGTATGGTATGTAAATAAAATACGTACATGAATAATAGTCCAGAACAATAAATTTATATATAGTTTAAAATTACAGTGAACCCTCTTCAAATCAAAATTCAGTTGACCCAAAAATACCCATTTTGACAGGTCTAAAAGTTTGAATGATGGAAATATTCAACATTGAGTTTATGGGTCAATACTCTGTAGGGACCAGAACCATTGTTTGAATCACATCAAAATTTGAATAGTCAGTTTTTCAATTAATGAGGGATTATTGTAGTAGCACTGTCTCAGAAACTAACACTTTAAATACAGCATAATAAAATGAAAAATTTAGTTGGGTCTAAATTTTTGGCAATTAGTAGGTCTAATTGTATTTAATTTCGTAATAATCGTAAGTTTAAATTACCTGCATTACGTTCCTTCCAATCATTTTGAATGATTTTCTTACTTATCATAACATTTAGAAAGAATGGAATTTGCACATTTCTAAAATTTCTTAACTACAATCATAGAATGCCACCCTAACAATACTAAACCCACCCCTTGCCCGTTGTGAACGCCCTCCCCCTGCCCGTCGTTTGAATGCAATGTTTTTTAGTCGTGCACGTTTTCGGGCGTTTCTTTCAAGGAGGCGTTACTATCGAGTCCGCCAGTCGGTATGGAATCGACGATCGACGAACGTTACCCTAGCAACGTGCACACGGCCTTCCACACGTTCCATCAGCCCTGGGAGGTGGAAGGAAGTCAACACATGATTGCCCACGCTGCGTTAAGCAATGCACAATCACCATACTACTTCCAAACCATGTACTGTCCAGATATAGTCCCAATCAAGGTATAATCTATCACTGATTCACAATCTCTATCACATACACACACCTCTATCAAACGAATTGCGTTTCTCACTTTGTCTTTACCAATAGGTCTGCCAAATTATTCAAATTTTGATAATGAAAAAATACTTTCACTTTCATATTAGGGTCTTATTATTTTAGAATTTATTGAATAAAAATAACTAATTTTAATATATTGTAGATTTCCTTAAGATGCAATTAAATATTGACTTTTATTTATAAACCTTTCGAAGTCAAGTCGGGCGTGAGTTCAAATCCTTAAGGTTTTTGTGAAACATCATTCATCTATCAAACTCTCACTA
Source organism: Brachyptera putata (assembly GCA_907164805.1). NCBI lineage: Eukaryota > Metazoa > Arthropoda > Insecta > Plecoptera > Taeniopterygidae > Brachyptera > Brachyptera putata. The sequence goes on from OU015469.1 coordinate 13,878,363, forward strand.
TTCATACCTCCAAATAACCTAGCTGTTGGTCCGGGGTCATTAAGCAAAAACAATCACAATCTCAAAAATCTTGTTAGCTAGTATGCCTATATAGTAGGTATTCAACTACCGGTATTTATAAAAGACAAAATTTCAACATATCTCATACTTAATATTTCTGAATTAAATTGTATCAAAAATACGATCCTAGGTTCATTGAAATTCAAAATTATTGAACTTTGTACTTTTATAGATAGGTTTCACTTTAATTCCTTATTTAAAAAAATATATCCACCACATAACCCTTGCATATTTTATACTTCTTAGTGACCCAAATATATATTATTATCCAATATTCAGCTGTCAACAGCATTATGTTGTTAGTGCGTAAAGACAACTTTAAAATTCGCGTACAAGCCAAGACTTATTTCTCAAGGTTACGTTGTTAATTGTCGTAGACCTCGAATCTTGTTGATCGTCTCGGCAACCGACAGCGTGTGTAGTGGCTGCTCATGTGTTATGTGTGACTGCCATGCCGCATGCGTTTGATATTGACCCTTATTGCAATGTGCACGTGCTATCTTGCGATGTTATAACTCATGTAATCGTTTTGTCTTATTATTTCTAGAGATGCGTTACATGTTCCAACTGGTCGGTAATACCACTATTCATCGCGTAGAGTTAATATTATTGGAGGTCATCCTAACTTGGAAACTAGATTTCAGCGAATAATGACGATATTTATTTTCTCAATTTTAGAGAAAACTAGAAATCATAATCACAATTTCAGAAATTAAAATTAATTAATTTGTCCTCCAGGGCCCGGCCAATACTCTGAGCCGTGACGTAGACATTATATGTTTATGTTTATGTTTCTATACAGAATCGGTAATGCCTACGTCATGACTCATGGTCTCTGGAGGACAAAAAAAATAATTATAGTTTCTCTAATGGTGATGATGATTTCTAGTTTTCTCTAAAATTATGGAAATGAATCGTCGTTATTCATTGAAATATAGTTTCAGAGTTGTGATGACCTGAGTGAAATCATGTATCAAACTTTGAATGAGAATGATTAAAAACAACTTGTCGAACGATTACACTGGCTAACGTCAAATATAGAAAACAAAATAATTAACAATATTTTGGAGAGGCTCAATCTCCATCGTCAGGCTAATCTGAGAATGGAGATAGAAGCATCCCCAAAATATCTTTGTTTTAGGTATTTATTTTTATATATGCCTATCTGATACAGTGACACTCACCAGTGTAATTGTTGTTTTTTGTTTGTGTTATTATTATTCAGTGTTTTTCCAACATATAAATACATAATATCACATGGGAACATATTTATAATCGAGTTGTTCAATAACTTGTTTCTATTAAATTATATTCCTGGTCTATAATCCTTTTTTTCATATTGTGAATAAAATGAATAATAGGCCTACTTAGATAGATTTTTTTGTACCCGGATTAAATTCATAATGTTGAATTCTTGATTGTTGGTGTTGTTTGCCAGTTGGTAGTCTTTAATCTTTTCAACCTCTAGTGGACAAGGATAAATTTAATTGAATTGCCATTCCGGATCTGAAACTTTGCATTGGAATGTCAAGTCATTACATAATTAGATAGATTAATAAGTTATTCATGGCAAGAATTTTTCATCTTAATAAGCTAATGATAATTTCATTCAGAAATAATTACGACGGTTACAATAAAATGTAACTTGAAAATGATTTGTTAATTATAGAAAGTTACGTGTAAATACTGATCGATATGAAGTACACAGTTATTGAGAACATATCTGGAATATGTATTTATTATTATATTCAGGTGACAGTGAAATCAGTATGGTAAGGCCATTGTGCCTAGGAGAAGAATTGCACGTCAACTCTTTATGATACCTTTACATTTAGGATTTTGTAAAAGTTGATGATAAATGCGGCCCCGGCTGTGCAGTTCTTTATTATTATTATCTACGTAGTTTGATTAATAATTTATTGACGTAGGCCTACTTATAGTATGAGTTAGTCATGCTTTGATATCCACAAAGTGTTTGAAATAAAAAAAAAAAATCATCAAGTGAAGTTACAACTTGAAGATTGAAGGTTGAATTGAAGCTGGAATAACTTGAGACAGTTTTATAATAAGGCTTTCAGCAATGAAGTTCATTATTAAAATTGAACTATCCTATCATTCAAATCTTCTAAAATCATTTAAAAATGTTATCATTTAAAAAGCTTTGAAAATAGATATAAACTTGAAATATGTAATAATTATATCTAGTAGGCCGTACATAAGTTAATAATCAGTATTCTTCATAATTGTTAAGCTCAGAATTAACGTATATGTAATTTCTTCTCTACAGATCCGCGGTAGCCGAGGTAAATCTCTCGAATCGCTGGAAGACGCCACCGAGCGATCGTCCCACCACACATTTAGTTCCGAGAATACCCAAACATTTTATTACCAAGGCCCTGGCGGTTGGCGCCCCCGTAGTTACGACGACGGTGACATTACGCCCACCAACGAGTGCTCTATACCGCTTCACGAGGGAGGCGGAACATTACCACGACCTCGTGGCCTAGTTAGACCGAGGCCGGTCGCAAAAATCACCGCGAAAACCCGACCTGACATTGAAAAACCCACCTTCTCCTATAAAAGCCTTCCTAGAGACTTAATCGACATTAGTAAATACAATCTGGACCAGTATTCATATACTACGAATTTACCGCCATCCGGTAATGACCCTCTTAGGTGTAACACCTTAACGAAAAGACGGCCACCTTCCCCACCGAAAAGACAGAGTTCAAGGTCGGATGACATCATTATCGATTGTAGCGGACCGATACCGAAAGCAAATGAAACGATAGTTACTGTGGATTTACACGCACCCTCTTCGATGTCTCTGCCAGCGTATCCCAGTTCGGAAGAATTATCGGAGGGAGATGACCTACCGTTACCCCCACCACCGGCCCCGGCTACCCCTCCGACTAGCAAGAGGTTACCGGCGCCCAACTGGAGTATAGAAGAGCAAGAATTGATAGCGAGCTTGGCGCTGAATCAGCCGACTCGTGCGGGATCTGATGCTAGTTTTAAAGTGAGTTCTCTATTTACTGACCGTATTATGTTCATGTCAAGCGTGAAGCCAACATACCAACATAGAACCTACCAACATAGAAAATGATGTATTTGTTAATTCTGATCAGTGCTCAGAATTCAAATTGTGCAAACAAGTGATCACATAATGTGTCGAAAAAGATGGATTTTCCTGATTATAATTTACTTTTCACTACAGTTAATGCACTAGGTAAAAGCTTAATTTTTGTAGTTGGCTATTGTAGTACAGTCCTAATGATTGAATATCCTAGAGATAAAATTCATTTTGTGAAGTTAATTAACACACCCAAACATACAGTTATTACTTTTCTGGCTGGTTGTATACTGCAATTAAAAAACTTGGGAAAAAAATTTAAAAGTAATTGAAGTTGTATTAAAAAAATTTACATCTTAATGCAGTATTAGTCAGTGTATCACATCCAAGGAAATAAAGTAGATTGACCTGTAGGCTCTATACTGTACGTGTATATTTTTATATTCAAGAGATGTGAGTAGATAATGTTGTTACTGTCAGCTGCAACTATTGTGTTTTTTCATCCATTAGTCGAGTTCGAGTACCGAGTCTGATTCCCTTCCATTTGCCAATGAGAATGCTGGCACGATAAAACAGCGAGCTGTTCGACCGCATCCATCATTGTCGTCACTGGATTATCCGGGTACAACGACCCCAAAACACGGACAACACGCGACAGGCGAACAACTTGCGGCTAGTCAGAAGGCGTTGAGAGATCGGTAAGTTGTCTTTGTCTTGGAAAAATGGCTACAGAAAAAATCTTTGAAAGTGGATACCTTGAGGTTATAAGTTGAAAGCTACAACCTGAAGAAAGAAAAAGAACTTTACTACTAGTGTAGTGGAAATGGCAACAAGAAAATGTTCATTTAATCCCTACATGTAGTTCATCTGCATAAATATTTGAATCGTATCAAATGTACTGGTAGAAAACACCAACTCTAATTTGTAAAATGTTTGCTTTTTTAAAAAAGTTGGACTTTTTTGGTAGCTATAAATGTATGTTTATGTTGATAAATGATAATTCTTGCAGATGTGTATGAATGTACAATCTACGAGTAATTTATTGAAACCTATGTTCAAATGGTATATTCAAATATTGACTCAAAATTTTCAAAGACATCGAAGAGAAGTACTAGAAAAACTTGACAGTTTTCAACAAAATGATTTTCTCTCTTTGACAGGCCTTCAACTCAGGAACCCGTCGACGTATTAAACGACATCGGAAACATGCTTGCCAACCTAACCGACGAGCTTGACGCGATGTTAGAAGAGGAGAAACGCCAAGGACTCAACCAATGAGAAGACAGTGTCACTATTTCGACCAAGAGGGAACGACGAGAAACCTAACGATCTCAACTAGCGTACTGGGGAAGATATTCCAATTCACAGTGAATACTGTTTTTGTGAAATTTGTGTGTGGAGTCAACTTCTCTTCAACACTAACTAGGTGGCAGGAATATCCTCAAAAGATATCCTTCGAGTAATAATTCAACCCAAATACCTTTCTGTGGAATACTTGCATTCATTTTGTTTAGCGCATACGAGCAGGTGACATTATCTGATCATGTTAGTATACGTCTGGCCTATACTGTATGAGGTACAGCATTACAGAGTTGACACAATTCAAGTACCGGTTTGTTAAAAAACAGAGAAACCTGTATCTATTGTTTTTCAAGGGACCAGGACCCTACGTCCATGCGGGAAAAGGATCTATGCAGGAAAATTTTCACATTGGTTATACGAGAGCAGGATGGTAAAAAATTATTTATAGAAGCATGAAAAACGATGCTTGAAGGTTTCACTGTATTGTGATACGTTTTCTTGGGATTAAAAGCTCAATGTTATTACTACCGGCAGCAAACCCACTTGTTTTGTAATCGTTGCCAAGATCCTAATGCAATGGCAACGAATGACCGATGGATTGATCCAATAAATTCTTTTTGACAGATTAAATATTACGTCAAACGTAGCTCACAAGCTGTGTCCGACATCTAGATAGACAAAAGACACATTAATCTCCACTCACATACAAACTCAATGTTTCAACCAATAAGAGAAGAGTAACTTCATTATCGATCGACGATTGTTTGCATAATGTAGATCTTTATTATCGTAAACTTTTGTATTTATAATGTTGTTACAAAGTGACACAATCGTATTTATGTACGGTATTACAATCACAATAACATTCTATCATGGATTTTCAAGACACTTCAACTAAATATTTATGCAGTCTTGTTTTTAATATAATTTGTTCATATTGTTTGTCAATGTTTATTCCATTGTGTATATCTTTTAACTTGCCACTAATCGGATCTGCAGACAAATTTCACCCAATCTGCGAGGTTAATTTTTAAGAAAAATGATTGTATAGAATTAACACGATTTATTGAAATTGACTCCGTAACTGTGTAATAACTAGTAATGTAATTATTTTCATTACATAGAAGTTCTTTTTAACATTTTAGACAAGACTGATACATTGTTAAAACAAGTAAATATACTATAACATTTTTTTTAGACATACGAGTTCACTCCATTTAACTCGACGCAAGGACTTTAAATCTATCAACGGATTCTTGTGTGTAGTCGAGGTTTTACTTTTGGCCAAGGTTCTACACAAAATGAACGTTTCAACGAGGCGTAACTTGCCATTACATGTTATTTATTATGAATTGCTCTATATGTACCATTTTGTTTCTTTGCCATGTTATACATTAGCACTACATAAGTCCATCGAATAATCTGTTTTTAATATTATTCCAATATGTTGTTATCCCACTTATGGAAAGAAATCAACACCAATTGCCCAGATACCTACATTGAAAACTTGTAAAAACACACTATAAGGTGCAACCCTATTTAAAGCACTGGCTTTTTAATCTGTAAAAATTGTGTAATTATTTTATTCTATTGTATTGTTAATTGTTATTGTAATTCCTCGACGTTTAAAGAACTGCCGTTCAGGTAAAAATATGGCATATTTTGTTCTCAAAATATTAGGTTTGTAAAACACCAACTTGGTAATGTATAGTATTTGACACCTCCATCATCTGTATTGTACTGTTTAATGCTTTTAAACCCAGAGCATAATATTTTAATGCTATGTTAACATGTGTCAAAATGGTGGGCATTCCTTCAACTAGCTAGCATATTTGCTATGATTACATTACACGCAGTTTGCTGGCATGTAACAGTGACACAGAAAGCGGTGATATCTGACGTCACAATACAATATTATTTATTAAATTAATATAATAATAATAATCATAGTGTTTACAATACCACCACGATGTATTGTAGAAGAAAAGTTAACAGAAGACTAGTAAAAAAGGTACTCCATAAATAATTGTACCGAATAATTTTGAATGCTTCACCATTTAGTCCACTCGGTGTAAACATTACGGAGTGATTGTAGGTCTACTTCGATATAACCAATATAATATTGTATAGTTTATTAACAATATATTATTACTACTCGATTCACATTGTAGATTTTTGTACAAAGTACTACGTACCATTAGTTGTTGCGCATAACAAACTATTAGGTGTGATAGATAGTGGAAGTGGAGTAAAGATACTACAAAGATCAGCCATATGTATGTCAAATTGCAATTTGATGAAAAAAATGACACGAAGTTTGTAAATGAAAAGGTTCTTGGACTGCAATTTTCAAGATATTGGCAATATTGTATTCTGTGTAGTCTATACTTTATTCAGACAAATGTACACTTAAAATAGTTTCAAATGGAAATGTAAATAAGGAAAAAATAAAGTAAAGTTCCAAAGAATGTTGATGTGATTTTTTTGAGCTAACCCTTCACTCTTATTCTGTTAAGAAGTTTGCGCAGAAGGCCTTTAAGGTGAATGCAACTTGTTCAGTGGTACTAAAAGCATTGTGATGATAGATGATTATTGTTTGCTTAAGGACCTCACCAACAGCTAGGTTACATGGGGGTAGGAATGAGCAGGTGATTATGAAACTATGAAGTGATAAGTGAAAGGACGTTTACAAAACCCATGCCTTATGTGGGACTCGAACCCACGCCCAATGGTGACTTCAATTTCTGAAGCTGTGCCTCAGCTGACTGAGCTACCGAGGGCGGCACAAGCATTGTAACATATGAAGGAAGGGAACAGGGAAATGGGTTAGGATCGAAATGGATCCAGTTATATGAGGGAGGTACAAATAAAATCGGAAATGAAGATTATCTAATGTAAAAAAAAATGTGCACACATTTTTACTTTTTAGACTAATTGCTTGAATGTAAATGGTTATCTCAATGCACATACATTCAAGTCAATAGCTTCTGTACCTTTTACTATAATTATTGACCATTTCCTCTCCCGACCTTGCAACAAAAAGTGACGTCACTTGACAGAAGCCTACGAGACCAAATCACGGCCTTCTTGAGGCAATATGGGTCTCCATTCAGCAGCTGTCAGCTGATGAATTCTTCTAATACAATATGGCTGCGATCATGATAATGTTTATGTTATCACAAGTGCATCAAGATTGAGTAAATTTGCAACGAAAGATTCAAATTGAATATTTAAACCACATAAATGAATTAATCAGGCTGTGAGCTTATCTAGCATGCTTAAATCGAGCTTAAATATCATTGGTACAGCTGTTGTCAAGACCTTTTTTCATATTATTGAATGCATATTCTTCAGTTCTGAGAAAACCTACGCCTGGATGTAGGTGGCCTGGATTCAAATGACAATAATAATGTAAGTATTCTTGTTACTGAATGTGTCTGGTTTCAACTCTACTGAAACGTAGGCATACTGCTTTTATTGCTAAAAAAATCACCAAGTTCCATCAGTGAAGACGTAGTAGCATGTAACATTTGTACATCGACTAGGTGGGCCTAATGACAGATCATCTTTAACCCAACTTTTTAAAGTCTACATCTTGTCGTGCAATGCTGTGAGCGATTGACACGAAAGGGGGAAACACTAAGTCTGTTTGTATGTCCTAAACTATCTGCACTGGTTCTCCAGTTCTTGCTCTTTCATGTTTGTTTATAACCGTGGCACTTGCACTAGTTCAGGCATTAAGTATACAGGCTAACCTGTATACTTAATGGTTCAGGTACTGCCTAGTTCAACACCAGCTACAGAACTGATGTGCTTAGTTCGGTCATTGGTTTGGTCAAACTCAATGGTTCAGTCAAACTCAATGGTTCGGTTCAGTCATCTCCTGTCATTGTCTCTCCCTCTCATTGTCTCTCCTTGCCATTGTCTCTCACAGTCATTGTCTCTCCCTCTCATTGTCTCTCCTTGCCACTGTCTCTCACTGTCATTGTCCCTCCCTTTCATTGTCTCTCCCTGTCATTGTTTCTCCCTGTCATTGTCTCTCCCTGTCATTGTCTCTCCCTGTCTCTGTCTCTCCCTGAAAATCCCTCTCTACAAATACACTCAAAATGTCGTTTAAATTTGCTCAGTTGTCTGACACCGTCTCTTATGATGTAAAACGGAGAAGTGAGGTTGTACAAATTGTGAATTATTTGAATTGTGAAGTAATTCATAATAGTAATTCGCAAGGAAGCCGTCTCCGTGGCACAGTCAATTATCGCTAGCGGTAGTAGAAACTGATGTCAGGTCAGTCATTCGCGTAAGGTATGGGTTTTTGTAAACGTCCTCTCACCTATCATCACATAATCATTTCATTATAACCCACTCATTCGTACCCTCGTCTAACCTAGCTGTTGGGGGGGGGGGGGGGGGGGGGTTGAAGAAGTATTAAAAAAATAACGCAAGGTATATTGCAAGTAACTTACATCTAGATGATTCATATGTAATCGAAATCGTGTGAGAAGTCAGCATACCCCAAACATATGTATTTATATTTTATATAATTTATTTTATTGCATTATCAGTAAATTATACTTTCTCATAAGCCTAGTTAGTGCAGTTCTTTACTTCCACTGCATCTTGGATGGCAGTATGCACTGCATCTTAGATACAAATATTTTAGGTATATAGAAGGCATCACATCACACATTTTTTCAAAACAACACTAGGTAGAGCAGAAATAGGTTCTAAGAAATGAAATGGAACAAATTTTTGAGTAAGTGAAGACACCATCACGAGACGGAAAACCATCACAACCCTCGAGACATATTGTTATGCCCTTATATATTCACCAATAGGCCTATGTATAAAATAATAAATATTTATAGTACCGTATTTTGCTTGTTACAGCTGGTGTGTATGGTGAATGTAGAACAATGACAGTACACGTATCAACTAGCAGGACGGTTGAAGAACGAAGAGAAGACAACTAAGACGGCAGTATGATGTAGAAGATGACACAGCCAGGAACTGGGAAGAAGAGGGAAGGAGGGAAGAAGATGAACGCAGTAAAGAGAACGACAAGGACGATGCCAGTATACATATCAGGACCGTTGAAGAACGAAGAGAAGACAACCAAGATAGCAGTACGATGTAGAAGATGACGCGGTGAGGACGTGGGAAGAAGAGGGAAGGAGGGAAAAAGATGAACGCAGCAAAGAGAACGACAAGTACGATGCCAGTACACGTATCAACTAGCAGGACCGTTGAAGAACGAAGAGAAGACAACCAAGATGACAGTACGATGTAGAAGATGACGCAGTAGGAAGAAGAGGGAAGGAGGGAAAAAGATGAACGCAGCAAAGAGAACTACAAGAACAACATGCGTAAGTAGACATTAGACAACGTAACTCTTATTTTTTGGTCCTCACGGAGTTGATGATCAGAGAATTGGCTTCAGAGTCATCTCATATCTGTTTTAGAGCAATACTTGGAGAAATAGGCCTACATTTTTGGAAAATTTGTAATTAATTTAGGAATTTCAAGTGTCCTTTTGTTGACCTACCGTATCAAATTTCAGCCAAATAGAAAATAATGCTTTTTTGAAACAAAATAATATATATTTGAAAATTTTGCAAAGGATTTAGGTTTTTAAAATGTCCTCTTGTCACCCTACAAAATTTCATACAGAGAAGAAATCGTGAACTTTTGCCTTTTTTACTTTTTACCAATTTGATTTCTGATTTCAATTTTGGTTTTGACATTTCCCGGAAAATATTTTATTCCCAAGTATCAATTCTTCTAGCTGACTATCAAAATTTAATTCGACAATATCAGTACCGGTATTTCAAAAGTAATAAACCTCATTTCAAAAGTCCGTTCTGAAACTTGACTAGAAATTGCTGTTTTCTGGTAAATCAGCGACGTTTTTCTTGGCAACCGCCAGGGCAATTCTAACGGAAATTTCTGATGATTTGAAGACCCTGAAGATATGCTCAAAAAAAACTAGAACATCATAGGTCTCACCAGTTCATAGAAATTAATTGCGAAAAGTCAAAAACGAGCTGTACTTACTGGTCAATTTTTTGGGGGGTTTGAAACTTTTGGTTGATTTTCTCGGTTCTGTGGTTATATGTATGTGTAATGTGATCAATTTGTAACACAAAACCAGTCTCCGTTTCAAAATTGAGTTTAATTTAAAGATTTTAGAGCGAAAATCAACTTAGTATTATTTGCCATGGTAGTGCCCATATACAATTTAGAATCCTTGTAATTACTTTGAAAAAAGAAAATTGGAGAAATTTCAATGGAATTGAGCTTTTGAAATGCCCTTTCGTCTTCCTACAAGATATCAGACAAATCCAAACTTATGATTTTTGGCCTTTTTTTACGTTTTTCAAATTTGATTTCTGACATCAATTTTGGTTTTAAAATTCCAAAACAAATATTTTCTTCTTTAGAATTGAATCTTCTTACTGAATACGTAAACATAACTCAACAATTGTCGTTAATCCAAAAGACCGTTCTGAAAGTTGCCTGAAAATGTCTGTTTTTTGATAAATCAGCAACGTTTTTCTTGGCAACCGCTACTGCAATCCTGACGGAACTTTCTGATGATTTAAAGATCCTGAAGTTGTAATTACAAAAAAATACTAGAAGATCATAGGTCTCACCAGTTCATAGAAATTAATTGCGAAAGGTCCAAAAGTACCTTCCCTGTACATTTTGGTCAAATTTTTTTGTCGCTCGAAATTTTTGGTTGAATTTCTCAGTTCTGTTGTTATGTATGTGTAGTGTGATCAAATTGGAACACAAATCCGGTCTCCGTTTCAAAATTGAGTTTAAATTAAAGATTTTAGAGCGAAAAACAACTTAGTGTACTCACCATGGTAGAGTCCTATATATTATAGAATTCTGGAATCCTTCTAATTACTTTTCCATTAGCATTATTAGCAAAATTTCAACGGAATAACTCTTCTGAAATGTCCTCTTGTCTTCCTACAAAATTTTAGCCGAATCAAAAATGATGATTTTTTATGACTCTGAAAAGTGGCTGGAAATTGCAGTTTTTGGGAAATTCAGACACCTTTTTCTTGGAAATGGCTGATGCGAGTATAGCCAAATTTGCTGAGGATTTAGGGACCATCAAGTTATACTCTTAAAAAAATACTAGAACATCATAGCTCTCACCAGTTCATAGAAATTAATTGCGAAAGGTCCAAAAGTACCTTAGTTAACCCTGTACATTTAGGTCAAATTTTTTTGTCGCTCGAAATTTTTGGTTGAATTTCTCAGTTCTGTTGTTATGTATGTGTAGTGTGATCAAATTGGAACACAAATCCGGTCTCCGTTTCAAAATTGAGTTTAATTTAAAGATTTTAGAGCGAAATTAACTTAGTGTACTCACCATGGTAGAGTCCTATATATTATAGAATTCTGGAATCCTTCTAATTACTTTTCCATTAGCATTATTAGCAAAATTTCAACGGAATAACTCTTCTGAAATGTCCTCTTGTCTTCCTACAAAATTTTAGCCGAATCAAAAATGATGATTTTTTATGACTCTGAAAAGTGGCTGGAAATTGCAGTTTTTGGGAAATTCAGACACCTTTTTCTTGGAAATGGCTGATGCGAGTATAGCCAAATTTGCTGAGGATTTAGGGACCATCAAGTTATACTCTTAAAAAAATACTAGAACATCATAGCTCTCACCAGTTCATAGAAATTAATTGCGAAAGGTCCAAAAGTACCTTAGTTAACCCTGTACATTTTGGTCAAATTTTTTTGTCGCTCGAAATTTTTGGTTGAATTTCTCAGTTCTGTTGTTATGTATGTGTAGTGTGATCAAATTGGAACACAAATCCGGTCTCCGTTTCAAAATTGAGTTTAATTTAAAGATTTTAGAGCGAAAACAACTTAGTGTACTCACCATGGTAGAGTCCTATATATTATAGAATTCTGGAATCCTTCTAATTACTTTTCCATTAGCATTATTAGCAAAATTTCAACGGAATAACTCTTCTGAAATGTCCTCTTGTCTTCCTACAAAATTTTAGCCGAATCAAAAATGATGATTTTTTATGACTCTGAAAAGTGGCTGGAAATTGCAGTTTTTGGGAAATTCAGACACCTTTTTCTTGGAAATGGCTGATGCGAGTATAGCCAAATTTGCTGAGGATTTAGGGACCATCAAGTTATACTCTTAAAAAAATACTAGAACATCATAGCTCTCACCAGTTCATAGAAATTAATTGCGAAAGGTCCAAAAGTACCTTAGTTAACCCTGTACATTTTGGTCAAATTTTTTTGTCGCTCGAAATTTTTGGTTGAATTTCTCAGTTCTGTTGTTATGTATGTGTAGTGTGATCAAATTGGAACACAAATCCGGTCTCCGTTTCAAAATTGAGTTTAATTTAAAGATTTTAGAGCGAAAAACAACTTAGTGTACTCACCATGGTAGAGTCCTATATATTATAGAATTCTGGAATCCTTCTAATTACTTTTCCATTAGCATTATTAGCAAAATTTCAACGGAATAACTCTTCTGAAATGTCCTCTTGTCTTCCTACAAAATTTTAGCCGAATCAAAAATGATGATTTTTTATGACTCTGAAAAGTGGCTGGAAATTGCAGTTTTTGGGAAATTCAGACACCTTTTCTTGGAAATGGCTGATGCGAGTATAGCCAAATTTGCTGAGGATTTAGGGACCATCAAGTTATACTCTTAAAAAAATACTAGAACATCATAGCTCTCACCAGTTCATAGAAATTAATTGCGAAAGGTCCAAAAGTACCTTAGTTAACCCTGTACATTTAGGTCAATCTATCCTGAAATTTTCTGTTTTTCCAAATTTTTCGAATATAAAGTGTTTCTTTGATCAAAAGTGGCCTGAAATTGATTTTAATTGAAATTTGAACGTACTGGTAATGATTAGTAGACCTATTATGAGAATTGGAATCTAAGTTTATAGATCATAAAATATTAAACATCATGTCTAAATAAGTTACTTAAATTTTGCGAATCAAATAGTTTTTAGCCTCTAAATTTTGTTTTTTTGGTCTCTGGAAATTCAGTTTATTTTGAATTCTGTTAATATCTAGGTGTAAATAATAGAACCCCCAAGTATCCTAAAAATTAGGAATTAACTTCGGCATAAATAAGCAATGTTCCAAAATTAGAATAACCTTGAATTTATCTTTTTTACTCAATTTTTAATCAAATTATGTTGATGTTCTTGAGAAAGTCCTGGAAACAATTTTCCGAATTCAAAATACTTTTTTAAATTAAGCGAGAAACAGTTTTCGAGTTTAGCTCTAGCTTCACCAGTTCATAGAAATTAATTGCGAAAGGTCCAAAAGTACCTAGTTAACCCTGTACATTTTGGTCAAATTTTTTTTGTCGCTCGAAATTTTGGTTGAATTTCTCAGTTCTGTTGTTATGTATGTGTAGTGTGATCAAATTGGAACACAAATCCGGTCTCCGTTTCAAAATTGAGTTTAATTTAAAGATTTATGGCGAAAAACAACTTGGTGTACTCACCATGGTAGAGTCCTATATATTATAGAATTCTGGAATCCTTCTAATTACTTTTCCATTAGCATTATTAGCAAAATTTCACGGAATAACTCTTCTGAAATGTCCTCTTGTCTTCCTACAAAATTTAGCCGAATCAAAAATGATGATTTTTATGACTCTGAAAAGTGGCTGGAAATTGCAGTTTTTGGGAATTCAGACACCCTTTTTCTTGGAAATGGCTGATGCGAGTATAGCCAAATTTGCTGAGGATTTGGGGACCATCAAGTTATACTCTTAAAAAAATACTAGAACATCATAGCTCTCACCAGTTCATAGAAATTAATTGCGAAAGGTCCAAAAGTACCTTAGTAACCCTGTACATTTTGGTCAAATTTTTTTGTCGCTCGAAATTTTTTGGTTGAATTTCTCAGTTCTGTTGTTATGTATGTGTAGTGTGATCAAATTGGAACACAAATCCGGTCTCCGTTTCAAAATTGAGTTTAATTTAAAGATTTTAGAGCGAAAAACAACTTAGTGTACTCACCATGGTAGAGTCCTATATATTATAGAATTCTGGAATCCTTCTAATTACTTTTCCATTAGCATTATTAGCAAAATTTCAACGGAATAACTCTTCTGAAATGTCCTCTTGTCTTCCTACAAAATTTTAGCCGAATCAAAAATGATGATTTTTTATGACTCTGAAAAGTGGCTGGAAATTGCAGTTTTTTGGGAAATTCAGACACCTTTTTCTTGGAAATGGCTGATGCGAGTATAGCCAAATTTGCTGAGGATTTAGGGACCATCAAGTTATACTCTTAAAAAAATACTAGAACATCATAGCTCTCACCAGTTCATAGAAATTAATTGCGAAAGGTCCAAAGTACCTTAGTTAACCCTGTACATTTTGGTCAAATTTTTTTGTCGCTCGAAATTTTTGGTTGAATTTCTCAGTTCTGTTGTTATGTATGTGTAGTGTGATCAAATTGGAACACAAATCCGGTCTCCGTTTCAAAATTGAGTTTAATTTAAAGATTTTAGAGCGAAAAACAACTTAGTGTACTCACCATGGTAGAGTCCTATATATTATAGAATTCTGGAATCCTTCTAATTACTTTTCCATTAGCATTATTAGCAAAATTTCAACGGAATAACTCTTCTGAAATGTCCTCTTGTCTTCCTACAAAATTTTAGCCGAATCAAAATGATGATTTTTTATGACTCTGAAAAGTGGCTGGAAATTGCAGTTTTTGGGAAATTCAGACACCTTTTTCTTGGAAATGGCTGATGCGAGTATAGCCAAATTTGCTGAGGATTTAGGGACCATCAAGTTATACTCTTAAAAAAATACTAGAACATCATAGCTCTCACCAGTTCATAGAAATTAATTGCGAAAGGTCCAAAAGTACCTTAGTTAACCCTGTACATTTTGGTCAAATTTTTTTGTCGCTCGAAATTTTTGGTTGAATTTCTCAGTTCTGTTGTTATGTATGTGTAGTGTGATCAAATTGGAACACAAATCCGGTCTCCGTTTCAAAATTGAGTTTAATTTAAAGATTTTAGAGCGAAAAACAACTTAGTGTACTCACCATGGTAGAGTCCTATATATTATAGAATTCTGGAATCCTTCTAATTACTTTTCCATTAGCATTATTAGCAAAATTTCAACGGAATAACTCTTCTGAAATGTCCTCTTGTCTTCCTACAAAATTTTAGCCGAATCAAAAATGATGATTTTTTATGACTCTGAAAAGTGGCTGGAAATTGCAGTTTTTGGGAAATTCAGACACCTTTTTCTTGGAAATGGCTGATGCGAGTATAGCCAAATTTGCTGAGGAGATGCGAGTATAGCCAAATTTGCTGAGGATTTAGGGACCATCAAGTTATACTCTTAAAAAAATACTAGAACATCATAGCTCTCACCAGTTCATAGAAATTAATTGCGAAAGGTCCAAAAGTACCTTAGTTAACCCTGTACATTTTGGTCAAATTTTTTTGTCGCTCGAAATTTTTGGTTGAATTTCTCAGTTCTGTTGTTATGTATGTGTAGTGTGATCAAATTGGAACACAAATCCGGTCTCCGTTTCAAAATTGAGTTTAATTTAAAGATTTTAGAGCGAAAAACAACTTAGTGTACTCACCATGGTAGAGTCCTATATATTATAGAATTCTGGAATCCTTCTAATTACTTTTCCATTAGCATTATTAGCAAAATTTCAACGGAATAACTCTTCTGAAATGTCCTCTTGTCTTCCTACAAAATTTTAGCCGAATCAAAAATGATGATTTTTTTATGACTCTGAAAAGTGGCTGGAAATTGCAGTTTTTGGGAAATTCAGACACCTTTTTCTTGGAAATGGCTGATGCGAGTATAGCCAAATTTGCTGAGGATTTAGGGACCATCAAGTTATACTCTTAAAAAAATACTAGAACATCATAGCTCTCACCAGTTCATAGAAATTAATTGCGAAAGGTCCAAAAGTACCTTAGTTAACCCTGTACATTTTGGTCAAATTTTTTTGTCGCTCGAAATTTTTGGTTGAATTTCTCAGTTCTGTTGTTATGTATGTGTAGTGTGATCAAATTGGAACACAAATCCGGTCTCCGTTTCAAAATTGAGTTTAATTTAAAGATTTTAGAGCGAAAAACAACTTAGTGTATCACCATGGTAGAGTCCTATATATTATAGAATTCTGGAATCCTTCTAATTACTTTTCCATTAGCATTATTAGCAAAATTTCAACGGAATAACTCTTCTGAAATGTCCTCTTGTCTTCCTACAAAATTTTAGCCGAATCAAAAATGATGATTTTTTTATGACTCTGAAAAGTGGCTGGAAATTGCAGTTTTTGGGAAATTCAGACACCTTTTTCTTGGAAATGGCTGATGCGAGTATAGCCAAATTTGCTGAGGATTTAGGGACCATCAAGTTATACTCTTAAAAAATACTAGAACATCATAGCTCTCACCAGTTCATAGAAATTAATTGCGAAAGGTCCAAAAGTACCTTAGTTAACCCTGTACATTTTGGTCAAATTTTTTTGTCGCTCGAAATTTTTGGTTGAATTTCTCAGTTCTGTTGTTATGTATGTGTAGTGTGATCAAATTGGAACACAAATCCGGTCTCCGTTTCAAAATTGAGTTTAATTTAAAGATTTTAGAGCGAAAAACAACTTAGTGTACTCACCATGGTAGAGTCCTATATATTATAGAATTCTGGAATCCTTCTAATTACTTTTCCATTAGCATTATTAGCAAAATTTCAACGGAATAACTCTTCTGAAATGTCCTCTTGTCTTCCTACAAAATTTTAGCCGAATCAAAAATGATGATTTTTTATGACTCTGAAAAGTGGCTGGAAATTGCAGTTTTTGGGAAATTCAGACACCTTTTTCTTGGAAATGGCTGATGCGAGTATAGCCAAATTTGCTGAGGATTTAGGGACCATCAAGTTATACTCTTAAAAAAATACTAGAACATCATAGCTCTCACCAGTTCATAGAAATTAATTGCGAAAGGTCCAAAAGTACCTTAGTTAACCCTGTACATTTTGGTCAAATTTTTTTGTCGCTCGAAATTTTTGGTTGAATTTCTCAGTTCTGTTGTTATGTATGTGTAGTGTGATCAAATTGGAACACAAATCCGGTCTCCGTTTCAAAATTGAGTTTAATTTAAAGATTTTAGAGCGAAAAACAACTTAGTGTACTCACCATGGTAGAGTCCTATATATTATAGAATTCTGGAATCCTTCTAATTACTTTTCCATTAGCATTATTAGCAAAATTTCAACGGAATAACTCTTCTGAAATGTCCTCTTGTCTTCCTACAAAATTTTAGCCGAATCAAAAATGATGATTTTTTATGACTCTGAAAAGTGGCTGGAAATTGCAGTTTTTGGGAAATTCAGACACCTTTTTCTTGGAAATGGCTGATGCGAGTATAGCCAAATTTGCTGAGGATTTAGGGACCATCAAGTTATACTCTTAAAAAAATACTAGAACATCATAGCTCTCACCAGTTCATAGAAATTAATTGCGAAAGGTCCAAAAGTACCTTAGTTAACCCTGTACATTTTGGTCAAATTTTTTTGTCGCTCGAAATTTTTGGTTGAATTTCTCAGTTCTGTTGTTATGTATGTGTAGTGTGATCAAATTGGAACACAAATCCGGTCTCCGTTTCAAAATTGAGTTTAATTTAAAGATTTTAGAGCGAAAAACAACTTAGTGTACTCACCATGGTAGAGTCCTATATATTATAGAATTCTGGAATCCTTCTAATTACTTTTCCATTAGCATTATTAGCAAAATTTCAACGGAATAACTCTTCTGAAATGTCCTCTTGTCTTCCTACAAAATTTTAGCCGAATCAAAAATGATGATTTTTTATGACTCTGAAAAGTGGCTGGAAATTGCAGTTTTTGGGAAATTCAGACACCTTTTTCTTGGAAATGGCTGATGCGAGTATAGCCAAATTTGCTGAGGATTTAGGGACCATCAAGTTATACTCTTAAAAAAATACTAGAACATCATAGCTCTCACCAGTTCATAGAAATTAATTGCGAAAGGTCCAAAAGTACCTTAGTTAACCCTGTACATTTTGGTCAAATTTTTTTGTCGCTCGAAATTTTTGGTTGAATTTCCCAGTTCTATTGTTATGTATGTGTAATGTGATCAATTTGGAACACAAATCTGGTTTCAGTTTCAAAATTGAATCGAATTTAAAGATTTTAGAGCAAAAAATAACTTGCAGAATTTTCTAATTTTTTCATTTTCAAAATTCGATCCGTCTCAAATTTGCTGTGAACATTGAGTAGCCCTTCGTAATGAATAATCGTTTGAAATTTCTGTAATCAATTGCATTTGAAGCAAGTTATTCACGTTTATTAAATCCTCCTTTCTGTTTGCAGGCTGCAGCTCACCTTGAAGACTCCCTGCTCGGATCATCGTGGCGACTACGAGGTAGCAGGTAATGCACCGTCATGTGCCTAATCTGACCCGTGTGCCGCCCGCACCCCCAGGTATGATCCAGCCTATTTGAAAATGATCCCCGAGCCGGGTAGGCCAGCCCAGAGTGGTTTGATCAGCACCCCATTGGCTCCAAACCAAGCTGATTAAAGCTCCACGACAGGAAATCATCTCCTCGAGCTTAAGCAATCGATGCCACACCCGAGCACGTGAATAAAAGGCTCACGGCGGTGAGGGGATTGATCTGGATGGCTCTTGGGTGAGACGTGCTACTCTTGCGTGTGAGATAGACTTGCATGAGCCTGCCTTGCATTCAAAGGTACATTGTCATACATCCAACCACTATCTAAGATTAGCTGTAGGCGTGTGGTGGAGACCTTGGCTTAGACTGTGCACGAGAGACTTGCGTAGCTTCCTCGGAAGCTACACGAGCCTTTCTGCATGGAATATTTCAAGGTCGAGCCCCTACACACTTCACAATCCCGCCACCGCCACCGCTGCGGGCGGCACGCGGCATACTAGGAGCCATGGGATAATCACACACGTCAGAACACATTATGTCATTGTAACAAATTATCAGTTTATTGTCACATACTCTGTACTAGTTATATCAATAAATTATACAATCACAAGATATTTGTTTACATATTATTATCATTCTTGTCTCAATGCATCAACATGCTGTTGTACCAATGCTGCAAGTCTTGTGATCAGCATTCAACTAATCAAAACACAGCAGGATATCTTGCAGGATGACCAGGATGACCTTGAGAGCTGGTTCGACTGACTGACATCACGCTGCTGCTTGCTGTGACACGATAGACTCGAGGCCTGGACAGTTGTGTTGTAATTACTGTCAAGTGCTTCCAAAGCCTGCAACAATAGGAAACGGTTAGTTACATACTAGACAATATAGCACTTGCATTCTCGTGGCGTTAGGCTCATTGGTGGGACTAGAACAACTGGCCTGCTCAATAATATCAGTTCACAACTATACATGATCATAGCAACAATCACGGCATCGTTGATGCACAAACAAATGAGTTATACATTTCATTGTTGACTTTTTATTCCCAGTGAACCAACAGCCTCATGTTTTCAACCACAAATTAATCTGTGAACCAAGATTGTTGCTACGATTCTACAACCTACGATACTATAACGAAAGATCCTACAACTCAAGATCCCACATCCCAAGATCCTACAACCTAATGTACTACAACTCAAGATCTACAAAATATCTAAATCTGGATGTGAACCAAAATTATTGCCAAGATCTACAACAGTATCATGTAATCTCATAGAATAGTGACAGCAAGTTGACTTTATTTATATTAGGTTCAACGACACACTGTATTGAAAACAGATATATCAGCATCATATGAATGATTATTGGGATGATGAGATGAAGGTTTCTTACGTAATGGGAAGGAAGAAGGTGTGATCTACGCAGTCAGGCATTAGCCAAGAATAGAGGGAAAACGCGAAAAAATCCTGTCAAGGTACTTTTGAATAGCGTGAAGGAGTCGGTCGTGACCTGCTGTTATCCCACATCGACAGAGCCAAATTGTGATGCCCACATTCAGGATGGTTGGCCACGGCGGGCATCGAACCCCGGTCTCCAGGCAGATGGTTCAGTGTTGCCACTTGACAACCAGGCCGAACGATCCTACTTTCACCCTAAGCGTTAATTGGCGAAGAATGACTTTGTATGACGTTACTATGTTATTGAATAGTGACTTAAGACCTTCAATATTTTTTCTTCGGAATTATTGTGGCTTAGCATATTTAACATATCAATTTGCTGCTAAATCATATGGATTAATGAACGATTCAACGATTTATTCTCACAGAAACTGAAAATAAATAGTGAAAGTGAGAGTGGAAGAGCTACATTATTATTCTTACCAGCAAGTATTGCTTGTAGGCCATCAGGAACCAGCATGACGTCAGCCAATCAGAAGCCAGCGTGATGGAGTGTTCTCAAGCGCGGTACAGACTGCAACATCAGAAACACAGCCAATAAGACACCTAGAAGCCTCACTCAGCCATGCCTTCCACTTCACCCTTCACTTATACCCTGAGCTGTACTATAAGACACCTAGAAGCCTCATTCAGCCATTCCTTCCACTTCACCCTGCACGGTACTATAAGACACCTAGAAGCATCATTCAGCTATTCCTTCCAGTTTACCCTTCACTTATTTACACCCTGCACTGTACTATGAGACACCTAGAAGCCTCATTCAGCTATTCCTCCCACTTTACCCTTCACTTATTTACACCCTGCACTGTACTATGAGACACCTAGAAGCCTCATTCAGCTATTCCTCCCACTTCACCGTTCACTCAAACCCAGCACTGTACTATGAGACATTCATTCTGTACAGTTCTAAGCACCTTGCTAAAACCATGGCCAAGTAGATTCCAGAGTCTACCTGCGTGATTGTTGATTAATAATACACCTGTGTTTCTGGCCATTGTTGAACTGTTACTGGAACCCTGCACTGTACTATGAGACACCTAGACGCCTCATTCAGCCATTCCTCTCACTTCACCGTTCACTCAAACCCTGCACTGTACTATGGGACACCTAGAAGCCTCATTCAGCTATTCCTCCCACTTCACCGTTCACTCAAACCCTGCACTGTACTATGAGACACCTAGACGCCTCATTCAGCCATTCCTCCCACTTCACCGTTCACTCAAACCCTGCACTGTACTATGGGACACCTAGAAGCCTCATTCAGCTACTCCTCCCACTTCACCCTTCACTTATACTCTGCACTGTTCTATGAGACACCTACAAACCTAATTCAGCCATTCCTCCCACTTCACTTATACCCTGGACTGTACTAAAAGAAATCTGGAAGCCTCATTCAGCCATGCCTTCCACTTCACCTTTCACTCATATCCTGCACTGTATTATAAGACACCTAGAAGCCTCATTCAGCCATTCCTTCCACTACAGCAGTCACTTATACCTTGCACTGTACTATGAGACACCTAGAAGCCTCATTCAGCTATTCCTCCCACTTCACCCTTCACTTATTTATACCCTGTACTGTACTATGAGACACCTCGAAGCCACATTCAGCTATTTCTCCCACTTCACTTATACCCTGCACTGTACTTTAGGACACCTATAAGGCTAATTCAGTCATTCCTTCATCTTCACTTATACCCTGCACTGTACTACAAGACATCTGGAAGCCTCATTCAGCCATGCCTTCCACTTCACCTTTCACTTATACCCTGCACTGTACTATAAGACAACTAGAAGCCTCATTCAGCCATTCCTTCCACTACAGCCGTCACTTATACCCTGCACTGTACTATAAGACAACCAGAAGAATCATTCAGCCATTCCTTCTACTTCATCCTGAAGTCACATGTACCCCGCACTATACTATAAGACACCCTGCACTATTAGACATCTACAAGCTTAATTCAGTCTTTCCTCCCACTTCTGTTATACCCTGCACTATACTATAAGACACCTACACGCCTAATTCTGCCATCCCTTCCACTTCACCCTTAACTTGAACCAACCACTGTACTAAAAGACACCTAAAATCTCAATTCAGCCATTCCTTCCACTTCACTTGTCACTTACGCCCTACACTGTACTTTAAAACACCTAGAATCCTGATTCAGCAATCCTTTCCGCTTCCTTACACTTACACCCTGCACTGTACTATGAGACAACTACAAGCTTAATGCAGTCTTTCCTCCCACTTCATTTAAACCCTGCACTGTACTATAGGACACATTCCACTTCACTTATACCCTTCACTGTACTTTAAACACCTAAAAGCCTGATTCAGCCATTTCTTCTACACCACCCATTTCTTAAATCCTTTGCTGAACTATAAGACACCTATAATCCCAATTCAACTGTTCCTCCCACTTCATCCTTCACTTATACCCTACACTACTATAATACACCTAGAATCCTAATTCAGTCGTTCCTCCCACTTCATCCTTCACTTATGCCCTCCACCGTACTATGAGACACCTACAAGCCTAATTCAGCCATCCTTTCCACTTCACTATCACTTATGCCCTGGACTGTACTATGAGACACATACAAGATTAATTCAGTCTTTCTTCCTACTTCACTTATACCCTGCACTGTACTATAAGACACCTAGAATCCTAATTTGGCCGTTCCTCCCACTTCATCCCTCACTTATACCCTGCACTATACTATAAGACACCTACAAGCCTAATTCGGCCATCCATTCCACTTCACCTATCACTTATGCCCTGGACCGTACTATGAGACACATACAAGCTTGATTCAGTCTTTCCTCCTACTTCACTAATACCCTGAACTGTACTGTAGGACACCTAGAAGGCTAATTCCTTCCACTTCACCCTTCACTTATACCCGGCATTATACTACAAGACACATACAAGCCCAATTCAGTCATTCCTTCCACTTCATCCATCACTTTTGCCCTGCACTACTTTAAACACCTAGAAGGTTAATTCAGGCATCCCTTCTACTTCACCCTTCACTTATACCCTGCATGGTATTATAAGACACCCAGAATCCGACTTCAGCCATTCCTTCCACCACACCCTTCACATATACCCTGCACTGTACTATAACAAACCTAGAATCCTAATTCAGCCATTCCTCCCACTTTATCCTTTACTTGTACCCTGCACTGTACCATGAGACACTTTCAAGCCTAATTCAGCCATCCCTTCCACTTTACCTTTCACTTACACCCTCCACTGTACTATAAGACACCTAAAAGCTCAATTCAGACATTCTTTCCACTTCACTTATAGCCTGCACTATACTATAGGACACCTAGAAGGCTAATTCAGCCATTCCATCTACTTTACCCATCACTTGTGCCCTGCACTGTACTTTACTTCACGACACCTAGAATCCTAATTAAAAATGAGCGACATTCTTACCTTGAGGCTTGACGCTGCTGAGAGCTGATTGGTAGTTGACGTCAGCCAATGATGAGCAGGCGTGGTGTCCTCGGTGGAAGCTGACTGAAATAAAACGTATAATGAGGCATTATTCACCAAACCGATCTAGCACTCTGTACCTAGTAGGTTTGGATTGCTCTGGCATCTTCAGTACCTGTAGTGGGAGGGAAGCGGATGTGGCCTATATTTAAGGAACCAATCCGGCACTAGCCTACATTACCACATTTCTTTTATGAAAATGATTAAATCCAGACTAGTCAATAAAGTAATTTATAAAGTTGATCTATCAAATTCTGTCATGCTTGAAAGTCACTCACATAATAATTTTTTACTGTCCAGTTGCCTATAATATTTTTCAATGCTTAATTAAGACTTGATTACCAATACTGTAACAATAGTGTAGGCCTACTATTTATTTGACTGTCTTTATTATAATACATAGTCAGTTCTTAATGTATCAGCTATATAAAGGAATGTGAAAAAATAGAACAACTCCATCTATCCTAAACTATTTAAAGAGGGAAACCACGATGCATATCTATAAAGATGGACGGTGGCAGGGATCAAACCAGGTCCGATATTCCCCTCACCTCTTGGATAACTTGAAGGAAGCAGATTATCAACTGAGCTATACAAGTGCCAGTCAGTAAATTGCCTTGAGAATGAGCGATATTCTTACCCTGAGGCTTGACGCTGCTGAGAGCTGATTGGTAGTTGACGTCAGCCAATGATGAGCAGGCGTGGTGTCCTCGGTGGAAGCTGACTGAAATAGAACGTATAATGAGGCATTATTCACCAAACCGATCTAGCACTGTGTACATCTTCGGTACCGGTAATGGGAAGGAATCGGTTGTGGCCTATATTGTAGGAACCAATACGGCACTAGCCTACATTACCAAATTTCTTTTATGAAAATGATGAAATCCAAACTAGTAGATAAAGTAATTTATTAAGTTGATTCATCAAATTCTGACATGCTGGTCTAAAAAGATTTCTCATTAGGCCTATAGTGTTAATTTTATTTAGGCCTATAATTTCAAATTTTTGTTTCGTTTTCTCAATACAAGTTCAAATCTTGCCTTCTCAAGGTACGGTTTAGGAGTGCATATAATAAATAAGAATGTAATTAATTGTAGTCCACATAGCTCATGTGAATTAGTTGATATATCTAGCTGTGCTATCAGACACTCACATAATAATTTTTTACTGTCCAGTTACCTATAATATTTCTCAATGCGTTTTCAGGACTTGATTACCAATAGTGTAGGCCTACTATTTATTTGACTGTCTTTGTTATAATACATAGTCAGTTTTTGATTTATTAGATATAACGGAATGTGAAAAAATATGATCAAATAACCATCTATCCTATCTATCATAAACTATTTAAAGAGGGAAACCACGATGCATCTCTGTAAAGATGAACAGTGGGAAACCAGGGTAAAATTACTGAGACACTGAGCACGCCTATTTGTGTTTTACCCAACCTCCCCCACTAACCTAACCGACATATTACACCCTCCAGCAGCCCCCCCCCCCCCCCTCCTCAACAACCGCATGACCTGTCCCCTAACCAACAAAAATCACTCCCTCCAGCACCCCCCCAACCCCTATCAAACAAAATGCAAAAACCACCAGATTCAAGTGAGTTTAAAAACTATAAAAATGAGCAATTCTCAACCTCCCACAACTTTTTCTGAAAGATATAGGCCTAAACAAGATCTTTCAGAAAAAACATAGAACGGAAATTCAAACACCAATTGGCGATGCTCAGTATTCAGTAGCAATATTCTTACCTTGAGGCTTGGCGCTGCCAACAGTCAATGATGAGCAGGCATGGTATCTTCGGTAGAAGCTGCCTGAAATAAAATGCATCATGAGGGATTATTCACCAAAGTGATCTAGCACTGTGTACCTAGTAGTCCTAGTTTGCTCTGACATATGCCTAGTCTATTATTAGATATATATCTTAATTATTAATTACCATCGTTCATTCAAGTGAAATTAAGAACTCACAGTAGGCTATACCTGTAAAGGCTCATTCACGATTGACGTAGGAAGTAAACTTAAGATTTAGCCGTAGCTTTAGCAATGTTTGGTTGGTCGCATTCCATGCAACCATTCACGATAAATTTAGCCGCTGAAATAAATGTAGGCGTAACGTAGATGTTTGCAAACTTCTACGGCTACGTCTAAATTTAGACGTAGAATTCTACCAATCAGAGGCTGAGAAACTCCGAGATCGTCCCAACATCGTCTACCAGGTACCGAGATCGTCCGAACAACTCCGAGATCGTCTTTGACACGGAATTTCATTGGTTGATTTACTTTGGATTCAGCACTAAATCAAGTAGTCATGAACAGTGACATTGCGGTCCAAGTTTATGTCATAAAGTTACACCCTAAAGTTACGCTAAATCTTTAATCGTGAATGAGCTTTTACTGCTGCTGAGCTAATCTAGGATAACTGTTTTGTATCACACATTGTAGGCCTATAGGTCAACTAAAACTACATTCTTTGGGTGCGACCTGGGTCACGTCCAGGTCTGCACGTAGGCCCAATTCAAACAAGAAAGACAATTTGGCCCTAGGCTAGGCCCAGGTTGAATGTTTGAATTTGTAAGCCCAACCTTCAAAAAATCGATGGTTGAATCAAAGTACAACCAAGTTACTCAACCTGAAACCAATTGTTTCCTCTATGTATCCACTAACATCTCATAACTGCCTATATTTCAAACGATATTATGAATAAATATTACGTCCATTGACTTTAGAGGCAAGTAGAAAGTTACATCGAATCACGTTTTTGTACCACATGGGCAAGGCACTAAACGGTTTTTGCAACCAATTCCAATATTTTGAACATCTACACGCCAACTACCTATTTGAATACACGTTGGAGTGTTGCACCTAGCATTTACGTTGAACCCATTGAGTAATTCATAATATTCTTCGAAGGATTCAATTTTAATTGTGAGGATGAATTATTTACCTGATGAAATCTTGTAGCCATCTTGGAAATCAAAGACAAAGAGGAAATGGAAACACTGATAGCAACGTAACGTCCCGTCTAGTGGGATGCTGGGCGGATTTCCAGGGGACCGTGCCTACGAAGTACGAATGAAGGCGGGTCAACAAAATTACTAGGCAAATGCAGACTGTTTGTAATTATTGTTGCATGCTTTTGTTCGTTAGACTCTCTTATTGCAATCAAATGAATTAGACTAATCAATCACTTCAACTTGCCATTACCTAATGCAAAGACATTTAGAAACAAAATTAAGATTGATTATACAGCACTAAAATTACGTCATGTCAACAATGTCATTATTATTATTTTCTCTATTATTAAACTCACCATACTTGTTGAGAAGAGTAGAGAAACTCTGACATGTCACTCTTGACTATATCAAACTTGTGATTGACAAATTTAGGCAATTCTGTGCTATGCGAATGTAATCATTAACATTTTGGTATTCGACTAGAGTTTTTTGTAGCGTGTAAAGGGTTTCTAATAATTCAAGGTGAAATTAATGATCAACAAAGTCAACAATAGAATTTTACTATTAACTGCGAGGGCAATACTTGTTCGGGCCAATGAATAAATAAATTGAATCGCTGTTTTGATAAATACTATCTATCTACCTAATGATATTTAATTTGAATTGAGGTTTTTACTGAGCCAAGGAGAAAACTTCTGAGGAGAGAATATTTGGTGCAATCATTAACAGTCAACAATAACACATTTCAAATGAATGTGATTGATGCTTAAGCGCACATTTATTCTGTACAGTTCTGAGCACCTTGCTAAAGCCACGGCCAAGTAGATTCCAGAGTCTACCTGTATGCATATGTACTCATATGTACATATGTACTGTTGAGTGTATGTTTGATGAGTATATGATATATGTACTGTACTGGCATCATACTGCTAGGCGCCTGTGAGTTACCTGGCAGTTGCCTGACAGTGCAACAAATGAAACTCATTTGTGTTTACCTTCTTCCCTCCAGGCCCATTATTTTCATCAATAATAGCCATAACCTGGTACTTTTTCGCCTAATCGTTAAAACAGCCATTCAAAGTACATCCACGTAATACGAACTACAGTACTAAATTACGTATTTGGGTAGCTCATGAAAAAGCTTAGTTTAGTTGATGCTAAAAGTTAGCAGATTCCTGATTGTCACCAAATATATTATGATCATCCAAACTTTATGTCTCTGCCATCTACATTTTTTGTGCTTCTCAATATCAACTAATACATGCCAAGCCATAGATGGTTGCTGAATGTCACAAACATGTTTGTTAAAACATTTACTAGAAAAAAAATCTGCAGTTAAAAAAATTCATCTGAAAAATATGTACCTAATCGAAGATGAAAAAAGGGGAAGTCTCTCGGACCTGCTAGTGAGCCAGAATGACAACACAACAAATCCAAACTTGAAATATATATCACAAATTTCAAAAAATAATATTGACAATATACATTTTTGTTTACAGGTACATTAAATATGTGGATATAAATTTTTATAGTGCCTAAATGTGAATTACTGTCCCCGGAAATATTTCCACCAATTCAGTCGACAATGCAGTAAATGCTTGTTAGTCAAACACTGATCATTCACATTTTGATGTGATATAATTTTAAACAAAAGTTCTGAACCCTGAACAGCTTTGAGCTCATTGTTGAATATTTTGATAACTCAATATTTTATCATTTAAAATGGGTATTTTTGGGTCGACTGAATTTTTAATAAACGGTAGGGGGCCTACTTGCCTTCTGACACCCATGATGAATCTAGCACTCGAGTTCTAGATAAAATAGTAGTGTAGATTCTTAAATGTAGAACCGAATGGAATTTATTTTCAAAGAAAAGGAACACAGTAATGATGGGAATTACAATTATACAATAAAAACAAATGCATTTCACGGTTTCTTTCCATATTTTAATGAAGATCAGAACAACATATCAGGGAAACAGGAATATAAGCAATGATTATTTACAGCCATGAAAGGATAGCCTAACAAAGTAAACTAAATTAAACACAAAAGGTGGAATAACATTGCCTACATGTTGAAAGTTTTAGAAAAAACTTTTAGTAAATGTAGTGAAAGATTTGCATTCCATAGTTGATGGTTGGTACATTATTTAAAATTTTAATGCCACAAAAAATGATACAATATTCTGAGCCAAGACACAAAAATATTTGATAAAATGCTGAAAATTTTCCCCAAAAATAATTGAAGAATATGATTTGGAATTATTAAATATGTACAATTCATGGTTCGAAAAAAAATACCAAAATATATAAACAAGAGTCCCATGCAGTGTAGATATAATAGTTTGAAGGAGACAAAAAAATGATAGTCTAATAATAACTTAACCGTGCATTACGATCCAACCACACAAATGAACGCAGTAGTTGGCTTAGCAGTATTTCACGGCACAAACACCGTACCGCTAATTATAATTAATTACCGTACCTTGAAAAAATCCACATCAAAAGTTGAATAGTAAGACAACCCAAATATTGAAAAGTGTTTTGATTATTTAAATATTGGTTCACCATAAGAAACGACACGTAGCACAGAGTGCCAACGCATCACGTTTCAAGAACAGACGATATTCTACCGTCGAGCAAATTCACAAAGAAGTCAAAAACATAAAAACGAATTATAAAATAAAACCTGTGAAGCCTATACTGTAATATACACATACATGTACTGCCAGTCGTCACGGCAACTAAACAGGCTGACATTACCCTAGCCACGGTTGACTCTACGACTATTGTATACGCATTCTATAGTTAGTTGGCCAATAACAAAATAAGGTATAGGCCTACCTGTATCCACGAAATAAGAGTCTACCAACGAGACAAAAAAATCACCGCTATGTTTATGTAGGGCCTAGCTGTAGTACTTTTAGGGGATATTAATTTTTCAAGTTGAGGCTTACAAGATTTGCAACCGAATCCTTCACAAGAGTTACATCCTTGAATTTGCATGAAATTCTTTATATAATTATCAAAGTTTCTACAATTATATACCAGTAGTTGGTCAACAACATTCTTTCTTGTATACAAATAAACGAGGGGCAAATCAGTACTTGATTCTAAATATGCCATTAGTCCATTACTCAACAACGGATACACTCCAAGTATAATCTAGTACAAGTTCTCAATTTACTATGACAATATACATTTTATACGATTTCCATGGTGAAGATTTCAATACAAGGAATAAAATCATTGAACCGTTTATCGATTTAAAAAAAAAACTCTCCCCATAAGTCTACCTAAATTTGTGGAAAACATAAATGATTGGTGTAAATTAAAACTACAATGTGCATGCATGTTGCCCCATAGATTGATCAAAGTGTAGTACCAGATAAATTACCATATGGTGGTATAGGGCCTATAATGGAATTTCACTACTGTACATCGATTGCATTTCAACAGTTAACAAAATATCAGCCTGGTAGTTTGACGTGAGAACGGCCTGCGATGCGTGAGATTACAGCTTACTGCCGCGACCACTAGACGGGCACGCTTAAAAGCACCGGAAACACGCAAATCAAAAAACCAATATTCCTATAAATCACCTAAACCTGAGCGTACAAAGAAATAACTGCGATTTCAGAACATTTCCAGTATATCTGCAATCTCGATACAGCAATAATAAACACGTGAAACATCCACACGAATGGCTAGCGATGACAATCTTCCATTTCTCGGTATCAATATGAAATTATTTAAAATCGTTTTGAAATACCGGTAAGCACATTGAACGACCAGTCGTTATTATCAATGCGTATTGATTCCTAGCGGTAACGATTTCTCACATGACAAACGTAACAGCGAACAATCGGAGCTTTGTCCAGGTGATCTCGATGCACATGGGCTCCACCAATCGAGTACGAGTTTCACACATCGGAGATGGAAACCATTACTTCCGTCAACATTGTACATACGGGCATAACGCGGTTAAGGGACTGTTCGCGAGGGAGAATGTATTGCATTTGTATAAAATCAAAATGAATGAGAAACTTGAAAAATTCAGACTGTTTGCTCGTATTATTGCACTAGTAAAATTGTGCAATAAGGATTATACATGTTGATGCTGCTATCGAACGTTGGGACAGTTGTTAATCGGTGAAAATGATGAATAAGCTTAAAATGGAAACATTGAAGAAAAGGGATAGCATATAAGCCTAAACCAGCAAAGTTACACAGTTTCGCCGAAAAAGTTCTCATACAAGACGAAACGCAATCCTATCGGTGGATGTTCACGCAGCACAACTGCCTGAACGTTAACAATTCATTTGAATTTCGAGTTCACTTTTAAACGATACAGTATATGAGTCACAACCATCACAATATGTCTGTGATGGGCATGGAAAGGGGTGGGTAGGTAATAGAGATCACTTAGTTTGTCTCAAACTGCGTCCAGCAGGTAGAATTGATCGTTGAAGCACTCGTTGAATAGGGCTTCCGCTGACAAACGTTTCGGTCGGTCGGGTCGTTGAAACCCGTACACGTGATAGAAAATAAGATGAGAGTCAGCATGTAGATTTTCATGTTATTTCACTCAAGTTACGTCAAAAAAAAAGTTAATTCATTATAAAACATTTTTTTCACGGTAACTTTTCTCTTTGGTATAATTATTTACGAAATTATAATAAACTTAAGAACAGGCCATTACCAAGTATGAAAGTTGTTTCTAAAAAAATTGTTTTATAATAAATTAATACAGTAATTGAATATTTTCCCAATTAATTACATTATTGAAGATAATGAACATAGCTTCTTACACTTTCGAATATATTCTTTCAAATATTTAGGGTTGAATTACTTAGCTTCCAGTGAACAACAATCGAATCGTATCGCTTACGAATTACGAACAGTTTTTCGTCGATTCGAGTTACAATCGGGTCAATGAGAGATGATGTTCGCACGGCGATCAATGAACTCACTCCACTTTCACTTCCTTCGCGGATCGTTTAGTCGGCGGTTCGTCCGCATCGCCCTCGTCCGACTGAAATCGTTCAAACAAACATTACACACAAAGCCAAACAAACCAAAGTTCGGTTAGGGAACCTCACCGCGTGGATTAGTCAAGGCCATAGAGAACATCCAGAGGGTTGCAACAAGATAGGTACTGGGAAGAGACGCTGGTGGCAAACCATTAGGAACAGCAATAGATTGGTACAAAAAACAAAACTAGAAAGACCAAGCACAATGATCAAAGAACTGATATGGTAAGTTCTAGAGGAACAAAGAAGTAAAGGAGATTTGTAATTTTTTGAAATGAAAATGGTAACTTAGCTGGATGGGAGGAACCGAACAATGAGGTAATAAAGGGGTTGCAGAGAGGTACGAGGGGTGGAGATAGATTGGAAGCGTAGAAGGTATACAGATGTGAAAAAGAATTGATTCATTTAGAGGACCATAAGGGAACTGGAATGAACTTGCCTCTGAAAGAGTTATCATTTGTAAACGTATGTATGACTGCGAGAAGTTATGTTGAAGTTTTCACTAATTTAAAGGGTACCAAACGATACCATAGGTTAAACACACTCAAAATTATCCAAATTAACATACTCATGTTCAACTTCATAGTTGAATAGAAGAAAAGATGAAGGTGTTCCACACAAATGTTAAAACATCTCCGGACTTGATGTGAACTAAACCTTGATTGAATCGAAATTATTGCTGAATTTTCATGTACACTTGAAGCTATTTCTGATTCAAATTATTCGATTGACTTTTTTTGTAAGCTCATTTTGAGAATAATTCCCACTTTAATTGTTACCGTTAAACTCGGACTAAAACGTGACTACGTTCCACACTTACGTTTTCGTCTTCGATTCCCGGCAGCTGTATCTTCGTTTTCGATGCTTCCGACGGCTGGAATGAGAAAACACACAATTACTACTTGAATTTCCCTGTTAGTCCATGTTCCCATGGTCACTCTCTCGTTCAGTTTTATACTGGAACAGTTTTCTGGGATGGTTGGGATGGAACTTTTCATCTCAACGTCCTATCATCTCATTCATCATTCACCGAAGCAAAGTGATCTTAATCACCAGTAGAGTGCGTTGTTAAACGCAACAAAAATAAAACACGTGTTCTTACAACAATCTCAATTGTATCAACAGACCACATGCTGTTTACAGTATACGAGTAGAATGAAATAGAACGCGGAAGACATTAAATTAAAAACAAAGCAATATACTCTATTACAACAAACTTGCTGCAAGCTCAAACAATAGAAACATTATCAACAAGTTGAGAAACAACTGGAGTACAGTCAAGTCATCTACAGTGCACACGAGATCTATTTGAAAAAAGACTTCAACCTCTATTATAGGATGGCTTATATAGAAACATAGGCCTAGAAAACTTTTATCTACCACGGTATTATTTAACGATAGTACGTTGAACGTCGTCATAATAACAATGACGATTATTGTGTCAAATATTCTCGTAAATAATAATTTGGTATAAATCAGGTATTTCTCTATATTGTTTTCGTACGTCCTCGACAGCCCGATAAATCCGACACTTTTTCCGGGCAATAATCATCTTCTACCTTAGATTTAAGTAATTTTTGGTAATAATTGGTCAGGTTTTATTTAGAGAAATTGTCAATTGAATTTAGAAGACAGCGAAAAATATTTCCATCCGAAAAGATGTGTTTTTTGAAATGATGTAACGAGAACAATGATGAACATTTTTGTTGACACGTGTTATGAAAATCAGACTCATGGTACCAAGGTGTGTAGATTTCTGCTATTTCAAATAAAAATCTCACAGTTTTGGAACAAATCTAGTACGCTACTGTACTGCATTTCCCTAGTTTCTATTTTTTAATTTATTTCAAACTTCATGATTTGGGCATTGTGCTAATATAGGTTACTCTACATAAAATTACAACTTGGAAAAAAATGTATTCACTATGATCATGAAAAAATATATATAAATATTATTTTAAAACCAAGGTTTTAAACCAACAATTCATCAGTAAACTGAAGTTAGCTTCAAAGAGCTTCAAACATCATGCACGCCGCTACACAAATGACGTAACAACCATTCCTGCGCTCTAATAATACTTGAAAAACACTCGGAACCACAATCCTCGAGCAAGTGTTACCTCGGCGTCAATGCATTCCTTTCCTTTTGCAACAAGCAGCTTTCGAAAAGGAGAAACAAACAGTTATTATGTTATTTTAATGTCGGTAGCAACGTAAGCTGTCAAACGACAATATATCATATACATACGAGTCAAGCACAATACGTACAGTGAGCTACAATAATTGTACGTGTGGGCACAAGTACAGGAGGGGAATCATAAGCGGAAGATATTTCTCACATTTTACTCTTACTCTTACGACACTCAAGACTATTTTAGATGCTACATTTTTGTACCGTAATATTTATATCTTGGACAGAACATGGCAAAATTTACAATAGATTTTCAGAACAGTTTTGTATGAAGTTAGAGCTTAATTAACTAAACGTGTTATACAATGAAACCTCTACGCTCCATTCCCGAACCAATTGCTTTCCCGTTTCTATAATCTATTTTGTCACACCCTATGCGTCTAACTTACACAAAAATTAGACATTAGAAAGCAGTAACAAAAGTAAGTTAGTAGAAAGTAGCACTGTACTACTTTGGGCCCTACCTCAAAACATATCAACGAACAACACAGAAGTGTAGCGAGAAATTATACGTAAATCCCTGATGTACGAACACTGTTTTTTTTTTTTTTAAATATCCTTTTCTTTCCATCACCACACCCACAATAGAATTCATCAAGTTGTAACCATATTGTATTGCAGTAGAACCTCTTTAGTACATCCCTCATTACAGCAGCCGGCCAGCCTACAGCCTGTAAATCGTAACGGTCCGTACCTTGATATCGGTATTATTAATGCCGTCGCCTAAGAGGTATTACAATTAAAACATTACTATTCAAACAACAAATGCTATTTTTTAAATATCCTTTCTTTCCATCATCGCACACAAAAATTCCCAATCCACGCCAGGTCATCCTATCGCAACGGTCCGTACCTTGACGTCGGTGTTATTGATGCCGACGCCCACGAGCTGCTGCTTGCCTGGCGCTCTGCCGCGCAGCTTGCGCCCGGCGGGCGGGGCGGCGGCGACGCCCTTGGGCCGCGTCTGCTGGTACTGCAGCTCGACGGGGATGTAGCACTTGGCGTTGCTGAACATCGGGTCCTCGTGCGGCCGGAAGTACATCGCCGGGACGCGGATCTCGCACGGGAAGTCCTTCAGCTCGTAGTTGACGGTCTTCGACAGGATCAGGCTCATGGCCAGGTCGCACACTGCCCACAGTTTCTGGTGACAAGAAAACGATGATATAAATATGGAGATCGCTGGTTATGGACTGATACAGTGGTTGTCAACCTATAGGTCGGGTTGAAAGCATATTTGAGAATAACTTTTGAAAGTACAAAACATCAAAATTTGTATACAGCAGACAAATATGTCTCTGTAATTATCATCACATTCGAAATGATGTGGAATGAAATTATTAGCCTTGGATTCCAACATTTTCACAGGATTACAGCTAAAAACCATTTTTCAAAGCGTGTGAAAATTATGCAATATAAGTTGAATACATATAGGCCTACCATTTTTTACATTAATATAGTACTTATAGGCCTACCATTTTGAAGATTAAAAACACCTGTTTCTCCTGTATTAGAATTTTGATGTAATGTATAAAGTAGAAAAAATGGCATCAAAAATTTTGTTCATCATTGGCTTATCCATTAAATTCAACTGTTACTGAGATGGTCAAGCAGTAATAAATAATAATCATTATCTCCATCAAAAAAACTGATATTTCGCTAAATCAACTCCCGCACACTCTCACAATGAAGACCTCACGTAAAACGTTCTCCCGACTCACAAAGTTCATCGTGTCCTCGTCGCCCTTGAACGTGTCCTTGTGGTTCTTGCACTTCTCGACGAGCGCCTTGTAGAACGCGAAGCAGAAGTCGTTCTTGGTCATGAGCGGCTCGAGGATGAACCAGAGGCACGCTCGGATCCGCTTCAGCTGGTCGACGTCGTCGTACGCGGTGAAGTCAGGGCTGTGCGCCAGCACCGGTATGGCAAACACCAGCATGTAGTCGGGCAGCAGGTGCTGCATCTGGCCGACGGCCTTGTCGACCATGCCTGCACGGGGAATAAGGGATTGGAATGTGAAACTAGTACGTGGCTGGATGTTTTATTGTACCGTACATAAAGAAGTTCATGAATTACCAAATTAACTCACGTGAAACGTTAGTTAAACAAATGAATTGAGTCTTCATTACCTACTCTACTGTGACAAAGGCAACAGCCGAAACGTAAAAAATCTCGTGTGTCTTTCATCTCTGTTTCTATCAACAGCTGCACCACTACCATCTACTTGTGTCCTATCTACTTGTGAACCTCGGTAAGCTGCTGATCTCTCTTTCCCTTTCACCAAATTTATATATTAAGCCTCAGGTTATTTTCCTATACACACCGTGAAACGTACAACATAATTTGTATTTTTAAGGCAAAAAAGTGAGCAATTGTTTTTAATCTTACTTGAATGAAACCAAACATTAATTATGTTAACAATAACCATATTATGATTAACAAACTATATATTTTTTTTAATAACATTGAAACTTGATACAAAATCATTGTTCCCCTATTAAGGCTAAGGATGAGAGTAGGATCGTTTGGACGGGGCACCACAAGGGCGATCTTACCACCCCATTTTATTATTAACTATATAAACTATATAAACTAGTAAATTGTCTTGACATTTTACGGATAAGATTCACACGTATATAAGACGGTTGATAAGTTTTTGTTAATTATTCAACTATTAGTTGAAGTATAAAATGAAAAATAACTAAGGTTAACTCGATGATTGCAAAGTCAATTTGCTATATTGCTCGATTTGCTGATCATCAGCTGGTACAACTGGCTCCATGTAAATTCCACGACTACCTACTTGTGTTTGTTCCCATGTTAATTGACTTGACGTAGTCCCTGCGCTTGCCGATGTCAGACGTGACGTACGTCTTGCACGTCGTCTTCAGCCGCTTGTCCTGCTCAATGCCGGCCAGCGAGTAGTACCCCATGAAGTCCAGCGGCAGACTCTTCTTCGGGATACCTTTGTTCATGCCTGAAATGCCGACGTTCACACGTTAATCATAATAGTTATGCATGTCTCAAAAACAAGTAAACAATAAACAGGTAAACAGGTCTGTGTTCTTTCAACGGCTGTCCACCACCACAAGTAGGCCTATGTACTTGCGAACCTTGGTAAGCTGCTGTTCTATCTTTCCCTTTTACCCAATTCACATAAACAGGTATTTGATCATTGACATTAGGGTGAATATTAAAGGACATCACAATCGTGAAAGTAGATTTTAATTTTCTACGAATAATTACGATATTTATTTCCACAATGTTAGAGACAGCAAGAAATCAACATCTCAATTTCAGAAATTAGAATTAGGCCTAATTAATTTGTCTTCCAGGACCCAGCCATTTTTCAGAGTGTTGACATAGACATGACTTGATTCTGTTCATGTTTCTAAATAGAATCGGTATTGCCCACATCATGACCCATGGACTCTGGAAATCATAATTTCCGAGTTGACGATGATTAGTTTCCTCTAAAATTAGGGGACAAAATATATCCTGATTATTAACGTAATTAAAATCTAGTTTCGAGGTTGTGTTGCTCTTTTAATAAGATAATAAATAGGATACCATACAATTATATAAGACTGAGTAGGACAATTATTGTAAAAATATTCCAATACATAAACAGCCATTTTTCAATCAAAAGCCAATTGCCATCGACTTCATGCACTTGGTCTTCAGGCAAGCTACGTCGATTTTACGTAGAAACGTTGCTGTTTGATAATTGTCACACATTGTTTGGAAAGAGGTTCGAAAGAGAACGTCCGGCCTCACCTTTGTGCAGCTTGGCGGCAAATATCTCGCGCACTTGCGGCACCTCGTCCGTCATCAGCAGCGACAGGTTGTAGAACTGTTCGGCGTTGAACTGGTCGCCGACCCCCTTCTGCTCGCAGATCTTCATCATGGCGCAGCCGGCGCTCAGGCGCAGCCACGCCATCTCGCTCTTCGTCAGCTTGCCCTGGTGGCGCAACAAGACGAGCACGT
The DNA here is from genome assembly GCA_907164805.1 of Brachyptera putata. NCBI lineage: Eukaryota > Metazoa > Arthropoda > Insecta > Plecoptera > Taeniopterygidae > Brachyptera > Brachyptera putata. The sequence goes on from OU015469.1 coordinate 13,916,417, forward strand.
CATTACATGGCCTCGATTAACAATACTGCATACAGCATGCGACGAACCCGCGTTGATTCAAATTTTCGATAGGCCTAATTCCAACAATTATTCTGGTTCCTACAGATTTTGATCTATTAAATCTGGAATATTTTGATAATTCAAACTTTTATAATTCAAAATTAGTATTATTATTAGACTTTACAGTGAAACCTCCATCCATCGTTTTTCAAGGGACCAGGAAAATAAAAACATCCATGCAGGAAAACGATCCATCCAGGAGAATTTAACATTCATTATATGGGAGTGGGGTGAGAAACAATGAATGATACATGCAGGAAAACGATGGATCCGGGAACGATCCATAGAGGTTTCATTGTATTTATTTTTATGTACAGTAGGTTAAATAATACGTCTATATTACAGAAATTAAATTTACATTAGAATTTAACACAAGCGTGGCGATCTCGTCTTCCAACCAGAGCCTTGATAAAAATTATTCAGTATCAACTTTTGATGTTATTGAAAGAAAAAAAATTACAATTAGAGAATAATTTAACAAAAATAAAACGTTGAGGAGAAAATGAACGTCAAAATTGAAGAGGGTTCAATGCATTATATACACAGCTGCACGCTTGTTGCAGTTATTTGCTTACCTGTTGTAGCAGGTCGCCGCGGTTTATGATGAACGCGTTCAGCATGCGGAAAGTCTTCTGTGCCGAGAGCGCGTCAGCCTTCAGGCCGAGCAGCCATCGTGCCATCGTCTTCATGCCTTCCAGCTGCAACACGAGAAGATTAGCTTGAGACCACATATCGTACAAACATGAGAGTCAAAGAATATATTTTTGTGATGGACGATATGAGAGATGGATGATGGATGATGATACATTGTAGAAGCTAGTGATATGAGAAATAATGAGTGGGTACAGGTTATATATGTAAATATATTCTTCAATTCAAGACCTACTTTCCAAGGATATGTAAACATGAGAGTGAGTGGTTTTCAATGCATCAAGGCATCGATTGAACCAATTGGCCACATTGAAGCCACCATTTGCCAGGATCACACAATATCAAAAAAGAGTTCTATTTTCGGTCTGTCACTTTTATAACTCTTTACAAGCCAATTTGAGAACGGATAATTTTTTCATACATTTTGTAGACAACTTAGAAAATTGTTAGGGTCTACTCAATTAGATACTTGAAACTTTACAGATGGTATATTAGGGATTATGTTGGGCATTTATATTTCATATTAAGTTATTTTAATTTTTGGGGCTTATGCGTCATGAATTAGTTATTAGATGTACGATAGCGAAGACTTGCATCCTAGTCTTACGACGCTTACTCACCTTACACCGGGTCTCTTCCGGCAAGTCGTCTTCCGTGCACCAGTCGCCGACATCGCAGTTTCCGTTGAAGTCGCTGCTCGTCTCTTTCACCAACAGCTCCTTCACAACCTGTCACACGACCCCAGCGGTTAGTTTACAACATATCCGTTCATCAACATGTTGATTAGGTCTTTGATCCTCAATTAAGGTCACGGTAGTAAGTAGGGGCAGGTAATATTATCGATATGCAATAGATTAATTGAGCCTACGATAATTGATAATACTTGATGATGATTATTGTTTGCTCAACAAACCCACCAACAGCTAGGTTACATGGGGATAGGCCTATGAATGAGCAGGGGATTATGAAACTATGTCAAAGTGATGAGTGAAAGGACGTTCACAAAAATCCAAGCCGTATGCAGGACTCGAACCCACGCCCAACGGTGACTTCAGTTTCTGAAGCGTGCCTCAGGTGACTGATCTACCGAGGGCGGCTTGATTTGATAATACTTTCATTATCGATACCATCACTATTCAGGCTAAGTAATTCAATAGGGAACTTCTATTACCAATCGAAGGGTTCTATTACCGACAGAATACTCCACTGTACAATTAGTGTTCTAAGTGCAGTGATGCCAGAAGTCTTGTATTATGGCAGAAATAATTGAGATATTTAAAAAAAAATGAAATAATTCAAAAGGATTTTTATTTAACCTTACCTTCCTCGAGACTATGTTCTTGATTTGGACAGGATATTTATCAGGTAGATTGTAAGCTATGTGGCCGAGCGAAACTATCGCCGTGCGATAGAAGTCGGAAGTGGGAGTCAAATTCTCTTTCACTTTCTGAAAAAACAGAATGCGCAACAGCGATAAGCATTAATTGTCGCAATACGAAAAAAAAAAAAGTAAATAGGCTGTAATACAAACAATGTATTTAATTGAATATTTCCCTGCATCTACACTTACAAAATCAAAATCAAGTATTTTTCACAAGAGTGAAATAAAGATATGGTTATAAACTTTTGATATCATGTAGGCCCCTACGTCAAAGATTGGTTAGTTGAGTTTATCAAAAAATGTAAGAATTCACATCTACAGCAATGTTCTGTAGGCCCATCATATAGCGTTGACTAAATAATAAAATGAACAATAGACCTACGTTCATTCAAACTCATTTTACAATAATAGCTACAGCAAATGGTCAACCCCTCCAACACCATGCTTACCTCTAGTATATCGGTAAACACTTCGTCAAGGCCGTCAGTCATGTTGACGTATAAACACCGGATCGCCTGTTTCGCTTGTTTCGGTGTCCCGGACTCAGCAAACCTCTTGCATATCGGGATCAAGTCCTGTACAATGTCGGGGAATAGCTGGCCAATGGGCTTGTACTTGCCTGGAATAAGACATGGGATATGAGAACAGTACGGCAGTAAAAAAAAAAGATTCTTACTGAAGATGTTCTACTGTGATTAGAACGTAAGTTAAAACAGACCATCAAAATTGAAGTTGACGATCAGCCAGCAATCATTGCTGCACACTTTATAATATTTTCAAAATTAGTATCAAAAACACAACAAAAACCACGAATATGTTTTAATGGCTTTTCCCTGCCAGTGAGGAGCACTCTTGAACCTCGTAGACCCCCTACGAGGCGAGTCAACGAGACAGCAAACATAGAGTTTGTGCCGCCACTTACCGAGGAATGTAAGTACGGACAAGACTAGCGGCGCGATACACTCGTCCTCCATGTCGAGGAACGACACCAGGTGGCTGATGATCTCGTTGTGGAGGAAGTGAGACGGAAACACGAACGAGAGCATCTGAAAAACACAATCGTGGTGAAAAACACAATACTTTCGCCGGGTTCTTCGCGATACGAAGGCCGATCTACGGGCGAGCCAGAGGCATTTACAGAACACGCAAAACTGAGACTGATGGATCAGTCACTAGAGGGCCGAATTGGTATTAGGTTTGATTCCTGCGATGATCAACAACCCTGCCTGTGTTTTCGTAGTTTCCCTCGATCGTTGAAGTAAATACTGGGATGGTTTCTCGATACAGTAGAACCTCTTTAGTAAGTTTCTCTTTAGTACATTCTTCACCTTAGTAAGTTTTAGTTTTTGATCCCATCCATATGCTCCCACATGTTGAATAGTTTCTTTAGTAAGTTTTTTCTATCTGGTCCCCTGAAAAACGTACTAAAGAGGTTGTTCCACTGTACTAGGCTATGACTGTTTCCTTCACACCATTCTGACAGGCTAAAGAGGGTTATTCACTAAACAGTCAGTCCAACACGGACAAAAAAAATCATTTTCATCAGACTTAGGCCCTATATTTCACTTTTTGATTATTGCAAGCTGCGGCAAGTTTACTCAGTACCCCTCAGTACCTCGCCAGACCTCAGGTCGTGGCAAGGTAGCCGTTTTGTTCGTCACTGTTAATAAGCGAGCAAGGATAGTAACTCATCATCGGGGATGTCATTGAAAATTGTGCCTTCAGATTATAATTTACTTCAATAGATTATCACCTTGCAAACATTCAACTGTCTAATTGTATTGTCGTACTTGGTATCACCAGAAAGAATGTACGACAGACTATAACAATTAGTGGTTCATGAGTCACTAATAACAATTGCACTGCGTCTAATGAGTAAGAAACTTGATACAAGTCTCAAACTGAGTAATGAGCAATAAGTGAGCAAAATTGAGGGACAAGACACAGCAACGGTGCAAGTCGGGTTCTTCGAGGTACAAAGACCGATGTACGTGCGAGCGTCACTCACTCACAAAAAAACTTATTACTTCTTATTAGTTATTATTATCAGTCACGATACGTTTCGTCAGTCCCCTCAGTACCTCGCCAGACCTCAGGTCGTGGCGAGATAGCCGTTTTGTTCGTCACTGTTAATAAGCGAGCAAGGATAGTAACTCATCATCGGGGACTGATTTTTACGCACGATAAAGACCTCTCGTCAATGCGACGAGTAGAAAACTTTACAGTCGAGAGACTCACCACAAGTAGCTTGAGGCCTCGGTCGCCTGCCGTGTTTGGATGAAGGCCCACCTCTTCAATGAGGTTACCTCCGTTTAGACAGTCTTCTATGTAGCCGACAAGCAACTGAAATATAATGCAAAATCTTAGAGTGAATATTGATTCACGATTGACGATGCTAGTTTATTCAATGACCCCGCTAACATCTAGGTTATTTGTGGGAACGAATGAGCCGATCGTATATGAATGATGTTTAAAATAATAGACTCGAGTCACGCCCTTCTACTGGACTGCAGTTTCCAAGGCCATGCCTTGACTGACAAGAGCTACAAGGCACGTGGCACGTTTTCATAAGTAGAGGCTCACAGTATTAGGAAAATAGTCACTGAAACCTTCCTACAGTAAACCCTCGTTGAGCCGAAATGGAAGGGGCGTAAAGAGATTGAATTCGATTTATAAAATTTGAATCAACCAAAAAACTCTTTTCCACCAAATCGCTGCTCTTCCCAATTTCGAATTGCGCAAGAGAGAGAAAGCTATACCACCGGCCGAAACTAAGCTTGAGGAACCGTAAAGTGGTGCCTAATTGATCGTCTGCTCTCGGCTCGCAGTCAACACGTGATTGTAGTATTCTATTGGTGCTCGGCCGTCGCGAGACTGACTCACAAACGACAGTTTAGAGTTCAACAAGGTCTCACCTCGTCAAGGTCAGACCACACTCAGTCGGACGACATACACAAAGCAACGAAGAACTCAACATGCATGGACGTATTCTCCGTTTCTTCAAGTACAATATATTTTTATACTCCCCATTTTCTAATTAACAAGGGTTCACTAACTGCCCAAAGGCTCTGAACCCTTTTCAAAATAATTTAAACAGTTACAATAAATATGCAGTATTCAACGTACTTTAAGCGCTTGTCTATCGATCATGACCGACGATATCCGCTCGAGCAGCATCTTAACTGTATTGTAGTATAGATTAGTCATCACCGGCTGCCCCAGTTTCTTCAGCACAAGACTCTGTAAACAACAACAACAAAAAAAGTTAGAAACATTATTCTGATTTCCTGCTTACAACAACTCGGTAAATAAAACGTGCATTCGTTACACGAGAGAAGGGAACAAAGTACCGTATGCAGGTTGTGAAGCAAGAAATGGAGTTGCGTCCACGTGATTGCGCATGGAGCGGAACTATATTGCCCGTGTCGTTTTGGTGCATTCATGTATCACAAAATGTCTTCTCTTACAGGTTCTCGATGGAGCGTTTTACAACTTATCACCATCAGTCAGCTACTGTTCTTTCTTACCCTCTCACCCAATTCATATATACTAAAGAGAAACTTACTAAAGAGATTCCACTGTAAATCTGAGTATCATTCCAATAAAATTTTCCAAAATACCCTTTTATAAATAAACCAGGTTTTATCTAGGTCTATCTAACGTTCAACAAGCAGAAACACATCCTCATCAGTCAATGTGTCGTTGCGACATCGAACAGGCAAAGCAAGATGTATTGGCGGTTACGTTGCTTCGCTCTCAACTTGGCTCTCAATCTGAATCTATTTTATAAGGACTGTCCTTGGAAAAACTGATCGCTGCAATCCCAAGTGAGAAATCTGATACTATGCGTCGAGGCTTCTGCGACCCTCAAATATTAGCATTTTAGGCGACTGTTGCTACAGCTGAGGAGCCGACAAATACGTAATTTTGTTGAAGAAAGTTAGTTCCTTGTACCACTACTCGACTGCTCACGATGGATATTTCCATAGATTTGGACCAGAAATTAATACATATATTCAACATATTGGTTGAACAGACAGGCAAACCAACGCAACCTGAATGCATCGAAAGGACAAAACTTCCCATATTCAGTACAGACAACCTAACACGTGTAAAACAATCACTTACCGTAGTGTCGGCACACTCCTTACAGCTGATGTCCGGCCTGACGATGGTCTCCATGCCGATGAGCAGCTGCTGGTCCTTCAACAGGTTCTGCGAGAACTTGCTGAGGAACTCCTGCGCCTTGACCGGCTCCGGCAGGAACCTGGACAGGCCGACGAGGCGCGACGCAATCTCCTTGTCGCGGTCGGCCGACTGCGGCTGGCGGTGCATCTCCAGCCACTCGCCGACGCTGCGGCGCACGCTGCATGGACAGAGAGGTACGTGGCGACTTGGATAATGTTCGTGAGACGAGTGGACGAGTTGAATGGTGGTGTTACAGAGCAAGTGAGGATGTTTACGTATCTTAGAAGGCCTCAGGCGCTCATGGCTTTACATGGCCATAATTCTCAAGTCATTAATCATCAAATGAAGAGACTTACACACCGACAGATAATCTTGATAATAAAAATTCTATGTTGTTTTTAAAAATGAAAAATACAAAAAAGTATGTTTTTTCTTTCGCTAATCTGGTTTCAACCTATTTTTACGGATTTTGCATGTTTCGCGTAGGCCTAGTTTTCCATTTGTTTTTTCATGTTTTGAGGTTTTATTCTGCATAACTATCCTATCTCTACTTATTATCATCAGTCACGATACGTTTCGTCAGTCCCCTCAGTACCTAGCCGTTTTATTCGTCACTGTTAATAAGCGAGCAAGGATAGTAACTCATCATCGGGGAAATAACACCACACTTACGGAGAAGTTGTTCTCACATTCAGTTGACCTTTCGGTCTCACCACGTTTTTGTATTTGTTTCCCATAAAAGTGGGCAGACATTCGAGATGAGCTTAATCACTCTCGTAGCCGAGTTAAGTACAAGTATTTCATCCAAATTCCACATTACTATCTCGAACGAGATCATTTCTCGGTGCCCTATCGTTTATCGAGTGATACACCGGAGTATCACTATCACTAACATACAATTCAACTTTATATGGTACGATTAATTGTACTCACGCCAGTTGATGTTTCTGCAGCTCGATGAAGGCTTTAGTGGCGTTCTCGTCTATAGTGCCGAGCAAGTGATAGAGCTTCTTCATCCTGTCTTCAGGTGGCAGCGTGAACGGAACGAGACATGTGTTCAACAATCGTTCGACCAGTAACCTGAAACACACGATCAACCAGAGTTTAAGAAAGTAAATAACGTTACAGCAAAATCTAGAAATCAGTAGTAATTAGGCATGGCAAAACTGGTGAACTGGATGTATCAAGGTCAACTAATTATAGAATTTTATTTGAGGTCAAAACGTCAGCACATTGGTTCGAAGTGAATGGCACCTTGTTTATTTATTTATATTGGGTTCAACGACGCGCTGTACTGATGACAACGATCTATTGGCGTCGGTGAATAATATGTGTGATGATGATATGAAAGGTTATTTTATTCAATGATTTCGATAGTGGGAAGGAGTCAGTTGTGGACTGTTTCACCCCAGTATTATTCCGAACAACTGAGAGAAACCAAGACAAACTTATGTCAGGATGGTTGACCTTGACAGGAATCGAACTCCGGTCTCCTGAATGACGGTTCAGTGTGCTACCCACTCGACCACTCTTCTCAGTAGACCAGTAAATTGTATTAGCATCAGAATGGAGAACATAACTGTCTTGGTAGTATAGCCCTATCGATGGTCTATGGTGCAACCCAATCTAACAAAACTAATCTAAAATCCAACTTGGAACTAAGAGTTATGCCACATAATAGTGTGCACAAGAGGTATGAGTGTACTTTGATTGTTATTACCTGTCTTCCATGCCAGTCATGTAATAGCCGTGCAGAATCTTGTCCTTGATCCAAGTCACTGCCTTCTTGGTTGCTTGTGGCACGTCAGCATCTGTCAGATGTTTCCGGTAGATCAGGGCCAAGCCGGACATCGCCTCTTTGCGTATCTTGAACTGAACACAAAAGTTCGATCAGAAAATGATTTTAAAGGCAACAATGTTAAAACCTGCAGTGGATTGCTGTAGTTACAGTCAACTTTTATGTTGGTAGACCACTGTCATCTTTCGTGAATACTCTCGATAATATAATACCTATATTATCACCCTCTTTAGCTCTTACTGACAGTTAGTTGGTTGTTAGCAGTTAGTTCTAGTTAGTTATCACCATGGTCACCCTTGCTATTTGTTTTCAACAACTCTTAGATAACAGCTAACTAACTAGACTTGGTAATACCAGGCCAAAGTCATATTGTAAATTGTAAGTTTAACCATACAGTAGAACTTCTTTAGTAAGTTTCTCTTTAGTATATTCTTCACTTTGGTAAGTTTTAGTTTTTAATCCCATCCATATGCTCCCACATGCTGAATAGTTTCTTCAGTAAGTTTTTCACTTTGGTAAGTTTTTTTTCTATCTGGTCCCCCAAAAAACGTATTAAAGAGGTTCCACTATATACAATATACTGAGCTGAGAGACAATAATATACATGTCAATAAGTCAATGCTTCTATTTTGTATAAGTGATACACAATATTTCTTTCAAACAATTCATCTTTCCAGAAATTTCCAGATCAACATATTTCTGAAATCTTACAACACCAATTCTCTACGCCATCTCACCTTCTTATCGAGCGTCCGCTCCTTGACGAACTCGAGCAGGTCCTCGCTGTGGGACACGACCTCGAAGTCCCGCTTGGCGGTGGTGACGATCGCCATGACGACCTCGTAGCGCACGTTCTCCTCGGCATCGTGCTGGCGCATCTTCAGCGTCTCCGTGATGTCCTTGCGCAGCTCCGGGTGGTTCAGCAGGAAGTGCATCGAATACTGGACGCACTTGATGCGTATCGACACGCTGATGTCGTTGAACCTACGACAGGAAGTTGGCGTTTATTGTTTGTAATAGGTTTAACGACGAGATTTATCATTGGATAATACGATCTTTGAAGACGGATGAATGATTAAATGTGAAATATGATGTTTTTTCCAAGGTTTTGTATGTTTGGTAATGGGAATGAATAGGAAGGATAATGGGAGAGACAATAGGAAGCGGTCGTTTGTATAGTAGGAATCATCCTGGCATTAGTCACGTCTACCGAGGAAAACCAGAGAGAACCGAGGCCTCGGTCACATGACGTCAGCATATTTAGCTGCCTGTGCCAGTGGGTGGTTATTATTCAAAGTTTTATTCGGCTTCCAGTTTTCAGTACATTCATCGTAAACGTGCCAACCTGTTTGAGTTTTATTCTCTATTATGTACAAGTAGTTTTCTGACTTTTCTGATTTCTATATACAGTGAAACCTCTATGCATCGTTCCCGGATCCATAGTTATCCTGCTTATATCATTCATTTTATCTCACCCCACTCCCTTACAATCAATGTTAAATTTTCCTGGATGGATCGTTTTCTTGCATAGCTCTATCATGGAGACTTAAATTTGCTCATGTTGCCATTTAATTTTCTATCGAAAGGTTAATCCGATGATTTAATTTTCCTGGTCCCTTGAAAAACGATGGATAGAGGTTTCACTGTACCGTATAAGTAGCAGCAATACAAATTACACAAAATTGCCATACCTGCCGAGGAAAGCGCGCCACAACGCGGTGTGATGTCGCGCAAGGTTCGAGTCCGGCTCGCTGAACATGCGCGCCAGCAGGGAGACGGCGCCGAGACGCTCGGACTCCTGAGCGCTGCGCAGCTTGCACTCGAGCTGAGGCAGCACGGCGAGCAGGACCGAGGGGCATGTGTGGTTCAGCTCGTAGATCAGGTCGTACACCTTGGCGCAGATCTGAAGGCCCTTCTCTTCTTTGCCCAGGATCAATACGTGGTTGAAGAACTGCAGGACACAAGAGATTTATTTTGTTGTTATGAGCCATTTTTGTGGAGTATCAATTAGTGGATTAAGCAATAATTAATTGATTATGGATCAACTTTGGTCACCAATGCTATATTTGATCCTCATACATTAATTAGTTTGAATTAGCATATTTTTACTGTCGGTTACCTGCGGCCTGAGTAATCTTTCAACTCATGTTGTTTAATATGTTTAACGACGCACTGTAATGATGATAGAACATGATAATTCAAAGAACTACAAAGGCCACCCTGTCAATATCAATTTTTGGAGTGAAAATACTAAATCTCATCAGTTATAGGCCTACACAAATTTAATATATAGGCTACTTCGTTCCAACTAGGCTCAAACAAACTATTGCAAATGTTTTACCTAGTAAATGCAAATATTAATGGTGTAGGCTTACATGGCAAACTATTGTTGACTATTGCTGCTAGGCCCTAGTACAATTATATATGAAATTGAAACAGAAATTCATCCAACAAAGTCATTAGGGGCCTAACACATTCCCTTTTCACTTATTTTCACTTGACTTAGGTATATTAAAACGAGTAAGTAAGTAGCTAATACTAAGACACGCATGTACACATAGTTATGATCGCTCACCGCTTGAATGTACGGCTCTAGCGTGTCGCACGTCTTGACTACAAGCTCTTTGGCCAACAGGTAAGCGTTCTTGCTTTGCGACTTCTTTGGCTCGACGATATTCATCAGTATGATGTCGAGCAGTTCATTGGAGACGACGTCGGACTCGGTGATTAATGGACACAAGACGTCCAACATGAAACTCTTGACTTTCCCCGAGTGTTCGTCACTAAACAATAAATGAATGTGAGGAAAATCTTAGTTTTCAAGCATTAACGAATAAATGTTTGGTAGAAGGTTCGGTGACTCACTTGACTATTTTGAACATAAGAGAGAAGAGTGCGCAGAATATCTCCTGGCAATCTTCCAGTTCGAAACACATGTTGAAGGATTTGACGTACGCCAAATTCTCTAACAAGTAGAAGTAGCGCTTGAATGCAGGGTCCTTGGGATCTTTTAACCCTGACAACTGTTTTATCAAGAACAAGAATATTGTCTGGAACAGAAAATAAACAGTTTAAATGCTGGGCAGGTCAATCATAGGGAAGAAAAGGTAAATAATAAGTGAAAACAAGGCCATTTAATATCGCATAGGCAGCATATATAATATTCAAAAGGACTAAATACGAATATTCAATACGAATAACATTATACTATTTAGAACGTCATACAGAATGCATGACTGTATGTCAAGTCTAGGTCTAAATAGTATAAATGTGTCTACCGGTACCTCGTCGTATACCGGTAATGTTTCAAAATGGTATCTTGTAACTTCAAGAGAAACTGTCACTTTTTAAAGATGAATTAGCATGAAACTAAAATCTCCAAAATATCGATCACTGTCCTAGATACATGATTACTACTACAGTAGCTTAGAAGTTTAATAGAGCCTGTACGTAAAGGCCCATTCACAACCAACTTTAACTCGAACTTTACTAGGCCCTAAAACTTTAATGTTTATACTATACATGTCCGTAGAAGTGTTCATAACAAGTTGACTTTGAATTCATTGACTTTAACTTTACCTCGAAGTATGATCATGCCAAACATTTCGACTGAAAGATAAAGTCTGACTTTAGGAGGAATCAATCATAATCAGTCACTGCCACCTGAATCTAGGAACGTCAAATCGAATCTCGACGAGTTTTCGCGCCAAAAAAGATATACAACAAACATTATACAATTTTAGGTTAGGTTGTACATGAATTCCACACTGTAAAATGGCGGCATGAACAACAGCTGATGTTATTCCATTGACTTCAACTTTTTGTTGTGAACTCAAATGAAGTTTTAAATTTAGAGTTGAAGTTGGTTGTGAATGGGCCGTAAGCGTCACTCACCTTTACTTGATCCTGGTCTTTATAAGGAGCCTCGGGAGCGTACACTCGCAGTACGTCCGCAATACAACACGCGATGAGTAATTGAACATCGCGACTAGCGTGCAATAGGTAGTGATCTTCAGCCAAGTGGAGAGCTAGTGGTATGTACTGTTGGTACATGCCTTCATCCTGGCCCATTGCCTGAAGGGTATGGGCTAACGTCTAAAACGGAACCCAAAAAAACACACTATTTAGTTGGTAGAAAGAATTAGCTTCAGATGCAAATTGCATAAAATTAAAAATTGTCATAGCAAGAGCATAGATTGTGACCTATGCTTGGCGATAAATGGTCGCCCACGCAATGCAAGGTTCCTGACCCAGCCTCATAGACCTTGGCCTATACCGTTTTTATTTATATTGTGTTTAATGACGTAATATACTGATAACCAAGATCTATTTGAATCAGATGATTTGAGATGATGATGTTAAGGATTCTCAACTAATGGGAGGGATAGTGAGAAGTGGAAATATTATTCCTATATTGAAGGAATAATCCTGGCCTTTGGCAAGGCTACAGGGGGAAACCACAAAAAAAACAATGTAGGCGTCGGAATAGATGGTCGGTAGCAGGGATAGAATCAAGACCCGATCTACCTCCGCCTCCTAGTCATAAGAAGCAATTGCATTAGCACTGAGCTACTTGTGCAGGTTCAGACATAGTCCTACCTTAAGTCGTCGAATAAGTTCATCTGGTCCAAGATCGTCCGTAACGGGACGGCAGCCTGAAGGGTAGACCAATTCATGTGTCATCTTGCTGACGTTAACTTAAAACACCATCCAAACTCTGAAAAACACAAATGTCAATTTCTGTTAATTACATTTTTTGAATGAATAGGCCTAGGCCTATGGCACAAATATTGTAGGCTAGGCCTATGGTATTTATATGTAGGCCTATGCCTACATCTCATTGTAAGTCTATAAAAACTTGTAGAACACACTTGACCAATTACAACTAACTCTATAATCATTATTTGGAATTATAAATCAAAATTCAGTTGGCCTACAGACTGCTACAAACATGGTGATATCCTAACCTCATTGCACCAACAAACACCATTTTAGGCATAAATCAGGCCCCCTTTGTGAACTCTGAACCGACTGTTCATGGTACAATAAACATGAAACTATGGGCAGGTTTGTCCTAATGCATCTACAGAATGTACATATTCAGTTTTCGAATTATTACTACACAAGTGAAGAGTATTTGTAATGTAAAATAACGTAAAATCGCACCTCAAATACAACATACAGGAAATGTTTTCGTGTTTAGGCTTCGACAGTGTCAACTGGCCAGAATCAGTATTCCTCACAAAACTTGGTGTAAAACGGTATCATGGTCACTGAAACGTGAAGTAAATACGTGAAGTTACGTTTCGCACATAAAAACCGCACTCAAATACTTATTTATTCATGCAAAATAATTATTTAATTTCATGACAGAAAAGGACGCGCACATCAGTACACGAAACTGCGGGAAACAACATGTCAGCAGATGGCGCCACCGACGTAGGAAAAAGTTGAGTTTGCCAACTTTAAAACGAAACAATCACCGAATAAATTTAGAAATTTGATAATTATTACAATAACAATAATAATTATTATTATTACAATAATATAATTATTGAAACATCATTAAAATAATGTATATCAGTTTAAAAAGTTGTGACAATGATTAAAACAATTATTGTATCTATTTCTAATGATACTCAACAAATTATTAAGTAAATTAGCCTAAGGGTAGTTTTAGTATCATATTATATCATATAGGAGTAATAATTAAATTTAAATTTTATAATAATTTTATTTGTATAATTTATATTTGAGAATGGAGCCAATTGATCCTTCAACGTTTGTTCTTGGCTCCGACGATACGGAAAACACACTCGATGAGCATTTCCTGTCGTTGGTGTTGATGACCTGTGATTATTTCTCTAACCTCGTGGAAAATCAGGATATTGATTTATGCAAGGTGAAATATAATTATATAGGACCTATACAGAAATTTCATAGTAGGCCTATTCCCTAATGCAGATAATTATTTATGCACCAGTAGACCTATATAAGCCCTATAGGGCCTATTCACGAATATACGGAAGTAAATGAGTGAAAATATTTTATTTCTTCTGATTTATTTCCTAAGATTTTATTTTATTTTCTCGATATATAGAATATTCTTCCGGTTGTTCTAGCCATTTTCATTTTCAGTAAATCAACAGCTTATGGCCTAATATATTATTAAACTAATGAAGCCAAATGAAAATACATAAAATAGCCAGTGCTACCCACTAGTTCAGTTGGATTTTTACCAAGCTATAATTATTGATATATTTAAATTGCTATTTTTTCATTAAATTTGACACTTACAGAATTTTGTTATCTATTACTTGTTAGTTGTTATGTTAAAATTCATCAAGCTTATTACAATTAAATAGACTGTCAATTGAAATAACATCATCGTAGAGCTACTATTACTTAGATAACAATGTAGGCCCTATATGTTTATCAAGGCTTGGCTCGTCAAACTATGCAGCGAAGAAGTGTTCGGTTCGAAGCTAAAGCGCTTCCGAAATACGTATCTCTTCCACCTCCTATTGGGAATGCAGAACGGCTTGCTGGATCCACCCTTTACAAAGCCGCCTCCCGAAGGAACGCTCAAGAATCCGGACGGCATCTTTGGACCAACACAGCCAGACGTTATTATCAAGGTAACTGTAACTATATAAATAATTACTCAATTGAAAAATAAAAAATAAAATGGCAGCGGATTAAAAAAGATTGTAGGCCGCAATAGAAGTAACATTTCCGTATTCTACTAGTACAAAATCAAGATGAAAATGTCAATATGACTTTTTTAGAAATAAATGACACTAAATTGTAGGTGGTAGTGAAGGGTATATAGGCCTAGGTCTGCTATTGTTTCCAACAATTCATATCAATAAATAAAAATTGTTTCAAACATTTTAAAATTAATAAAATTCTAAATTCTGTAAGTTGAAATGTGTAATAACGGGAACAGATTCTAGCCATGTCAGTCGTAGTGAACAGAGGAGACTGCTACCACTTTTGTGATATACTGTACTAATTATTTAAAAAACACCTGTATTCGCATTTGCTAGAGACCTGGCTGGTTGGAAGACGTTATTGAAGGTGGAGACGTCGGCCTGGACTTTGCCCATCACTCGAAAGACGGACGAATCTATCTGGCGTCCAAAGAACTTGATAATGGAAGAGGAGCGTTTGCGTACCTGTCCGTTACACTTGCCAAGGAGACCAATATCGGCAGCGGAGGAAAGCATACATTTATTGCTTCTCAAATATATTTGCTATCAACGCAAAATCAATTCAGTTGCTTTGCTAAGATAAACTGAAGGAATATAAGATGTTGTTGCTTCAGGACAGATTTGGAAGCGTCAAGTGGTAGCTTTGCTGACAATGGTTGCTACCATAGATTACTACCATTTTTATCAACGCTGCTTGGCATTGATCTAGAATATTTAATCGGTCGAGACATTGAGGCCGTGGAAAATATAGTTGCCTACCATGTGGATACGAATGAATCATGTATTAATGTCCACTAATCATTCATTAGCTTTCATTTCCCATCTTGGCACAGTGATTGAAATGGTTTTGTATTCGGTTTCTACTTTTGATATGAAAAAAGTGATTTGAAAGTGATTTTTGTCGAGAGAACTATGGGACTATCACTAGTACGCCAAAAAAAAAAAAATTTGCTTGAAGAATTCATGGTGCGGTAGACCCTCTTCACATGGTTTTTAAATTTATTTTCTCGATTTTTTTCCCCTTTCATTTATGTTGCTATGTATTGTTGTCTCCAGAAGGAACGGACGTAGACCTGATGCCCGACTCTGTGGAGATGGGTTCGTTACTCTCTGGCAGACAGGTGAGACTTCTTTATCTATCTTAGTACAGAGATTTAACTTCCAAGCTTTTCTTCAAAATATAACTCTAACACAAAAATATTTTGGTGATATTATTAATGACAGTTGTTGGTTTAGGGCCTAAATGACCAATCTGTATAAAATATATATATATAATGGTATGTAAACAGACCCATGAATTAAGTTTTCTGTTTGACTTTGATCAGCTTTAGATCATTGACGTAGGGTATGTTTAAAGTTACAAAAATTTACAAAAATTATGCCAAAAAGATTTTGCATAAAACAAAGCAAAAAAATTGAACGTTCATTTTCGAGTTCTTGATCCAAGTTTGATATGTTTGACTTTTTATCATCACTGGGCTTCATCTACAATCTGCATAATTATATAAACTTGTATTTATGTTTGTGTATGATAATCTATCACATCAACTTGTAGAAGAATAACTTCTTTCAGGTTTTTGTCAAAATAAAAGGATTATTATTCATCAACAATTCAATAAAATGTCGCAAATGTCGAATAGTTACTATCGTTACAAAAACAATGAAGCATCGAGTTCCTCCGTAAAATAGAAGTTCATGTTTTTCAGAACAATGCACAGGTGGAGAAACTACTTGCAAAACGGCGTAGTGCTCCAGAGCGCAATCGACTAGTCAGGTTGGTAAACAGTATAAAACTACGACACTTCACTTCTCGATACCACCAAGAGCTTAGTGTTGGAGAAATTATTCATAACAAAGCGATGAGTAATGATTTCGTACTTGTTTGCTGAACATCTACAATGAGTCGGAAAATATTTTTATATTGAAGTCTAGTTTTAGATGATAAGTAACTACTGTTTGCTTAACAACCCTACCAACAGTCGAGCTATATAAGGGTATGAATGAGCGGATGATGATTCTTTTCAATTTCAATTCCAACAAATTTTTATTCTTTCAACAATACGTATAATAATTACATAGACAAATGTGAAAACAAAATTGATAAATAGAGAGAAACCCGCATAAGAGTAGTGAGCTGATGAATGAATGATATATAAATGATATTTAGTATTTAAAAAACCCTTGACTTAAGCACAACTCGAACCGTTGCCGTGATTTGACTTCAGTTTCTAACACAGAGAGTTAGCTGACTGAGCCAGAAGGGCAGCTGCGCCTAGTTTTAATTTTCATGTTTGACGATTTCTACTATCTATGGCCTATAATGAATAAGTCATACAAATACAAATTCCGTGTAACATAACCATGTCCTTCTTCAGGTTCTACCGTGACATCGTGCAGAGCGTGACCAACGAGCTGAACGGAGAAGGAAACGCGTCCGCACTTGCAGACAGACTAATCGTATCGCTGGAAGACGATCTCAAGAACTCGGGAGAGAAACCCGAGCTGTGGAAGATGAATGACGAGGAACAGAGGCTTCAGTTGTTGATTCAAGTTCGAGAGAGAGTCGAGGGACGACTGCAACAGGTACGTTTCTACTACGTTGTAGTTATTAAATTAGTGAAGCATAAAATATTTCTATACAGTGATGAAAAAAAAGATTGACTTGTTTTTTTGATCGTTTTCCATACCAAATTGACATAAATTTAGCCAAAGTTGTCCATGGATACCACTTTAGATAAAATATTGTTAGATGACTCAAAACAAGTAGATAAACTTTTTAAATTTCTGAATTTAACCGATTCATTGGATAAAATATGATTTAATTGCTTTTGTAGATACAGTAATTACATTTCTTAAATTTCTTAAATACTGAAGGAAAAAAATGATGAAAATCAAAATCAAAATCAAAATGAATGAAATTATGAAATCTATACAAATTCGAAGCTCTTGTATGAGAATGGGTGATGAAATGACCAGGCTGTCGGTGTCACCCCCCCCCTTCCCCCCCAAAAATATATATATAGGCCTACCGGTACATTAAAATTGATTTTTTTTACATAATTATAACTTTTAAATTCAGAAGCATGTGGGAGTCGTTTTAGCAAAGTATCATCATTTTGATGATAATTTACCAAAGACATAAGATATAAAAATGTGCATACGTGCTCGCATACGTTAACGTAATGTACTATTTGTTCAGGTCAAGTTGCGTGAGCAAGCGCTCGACAAACTCGAGAGAGAAATGTTGCCAGGAGCAACGCCTTCCGATGACAAGTTCGACGATGAAGTATGGGAAGATCAGTGCCAGATGGACTTCAAGGACAAGAATATGGCACTACTTTTACGAACTTATCCACGTTGCGTTTCGGAGAGGTATATCGTTTCACGACTTGTGCCGTATATTTTCTTTTTGTATTTATTTTTCTGCATACTTGTTAGCAGAATGATACAATATGATTGTAAAATGGTAGTACAGTATAGTGTAGCTTGAAAAAGATGAATCTATTAAAGTTATGGAAGTAGTAGTAGGAATGACAATTGGCTCTTGTACCTGACTTGAGCTAAATAGCCACAATACTTTTTCAACTTCACAATATATCTTTGCAATAAACATTTTTCTATGTACCGGTACTTCCAATCTTAGCAAAGACCTCCATGCAACTTGAATTCAACTGTTCCTTTTGTACAGCACAAAGAGTTATTATCAGTATTAAACATTATATATATATTTCTAGGTTTGTGGAGTTGATCATTGACGAACGTATGAAAGTGTTTAAGAAATGGAGGAGAATAAACAAAGAGTTTAGTAATGAATGTTACGCAGATATGGAGGACCTAGTTAAGGATGCAATGGAGACTTATAAGGTAAGTTGTGAGAGATAGATTGGTTCCAACAATTTTTGATGTAGAGTAATCTCATTTCTTCAAACTGCTTAAATAGTAAATACCTACTTATTTATAAACTGAATGAAAACTAAAAAGATGGAATCCAATTTCTGAATAGGTGTATCACACATTTTATATGTTCACCATATTAGTTGCTACCTATATTTTTTCAAGAAAAAAATATTTGAGAATTAATGTACTACAAACATTTAAAAAGTACAATAATATTAGGGAAAAACTTGTGATTGACCATATCCAAAAGTGTTTGTCAAATTGAATATATACGGTACATAATTGAAATATGGGAATTATAGGCGACATAAAAATTGTGTGACGTTTTATATGCTTTGTATAAACACTTACCATACATATATTTCAAATGTCATCAGAATATTTTTCAGCTCTTTTGTAATTTTCAAGTAGAAAGTCATTATGTACATCTATTATATCGGATAAAAGCTCACATTCTCGCGTCTTGTTGTAGAAAGCTCGCACCGAGTGGGAGACAATAAGTCCAGTGGTGAAAGCTCTGAAAGCTCAAATGCTTCGTATAGAACAACAAGAGAGAGAGAAACGAGAAGAGATGAAAATCCGTCAAATGGAACAGAACGCAACCATTGAAGAGGAGAATCGCCACATGGAGTCACTTCTTCTTGAGATCAAGAAGTCGCAGAAGACCTACGATGTATGCATTGATATTCAAATTCAGTTTATTTTAGTCCCAATTTAGGACAGGTTCCTGATGTGTTTTCATTGTTTGATCTCAATAGTATATAAAATTTGCTAAAAAAAAGTACAAGTAGTAAGAACAGTATGGCCCAAAATGAAAGAGGTGGCAAACCTTGTAACAATAGGAGACATGGGAAAAGGACCTTCATGAATGGCCCATAAGGGCAAAAAGTTCTAAGCTTGATGTAGACACAAATCCATATTTTCAAAACATGTACCGTTATATAGATCATCATAAAATGAAATAATGTGTGACTTAATTGACTCAAGTGTCATGTAAAAAGTGAATTACGGTACTAATACATTAAACTTCTGTTCCAGCGAGACTACCAGGTATCCGAGAACCTTCGTAAGTCGATTGAAAAGGAGCAAGAACAGCTGCAAAAGATCGACACATACATGACCGCGTCGCACGAACACGACGAGCTCGACATGATTGCGTTACGACGTGAGATCGAGAAGATGCAGTCGGAGATAAAAACGCAGGAATCCAAGATCGGTGAACTGCAGGAGATCGTCAAATCAAGGCCAACGACGTCTACTTAAACAAATCCCTTGGCGTACTCAGTTCGTTGAGGAGAAATCAACAAAATTTTACGTGTATTTTTTAAATTGTTTTTCGTATTGTTGAACAGGTTATAAATTGTAATGTAGGAGCACTGTTCATTCACTGTTTTAAATTTAAACTCACTTAGAAATAACAATGGAGGATGTCCACTAACAAGAATCAATAATTGTATATATCCTATAAAACTTGAATTCCAACAATAAATAAGTTTGCTTATGAATGGAAACTGCTTACGTAAATACTTATACTGTGCTCCCATGACCGCACAATTGCTTTCGCACCTCGATTTTCTTAGCACTTTGTCAGGCGTCTTGAAAATTCAATCAATCAGTGAACAGTACGTCATGACTCATGGAGATAAAAGTGCAAACGTTGTTGGTTTTCCAATAAAAAAACTATATGCTCGTGTTGTACTTCCGGCGAGCTATCGACTTGAATCAAACATACCGCCGTTAAATTATCGAACTTTCTAAATTCGCTACAGTAGTGAGTTTAATATATAGGCATACATGATAGACGCTGCAATAAAAAGACTCCACAAAACGGTATGAGATTTGCAATACGAAAGCGATGGAAATGGAAATAAATTGTGAATTATCATCTAGGAGACTTGTATGGTAAGAATCAGAACGAACATAGAGGATAGATGAAATCTAATAGTCTAGATATGATTGTTAAACTAAAATGTGAAATGATATAGAAATATAAGTTGGGTAAAAGAGAAAGAATGAACAGCAGATAACCGAAGTTAACATGTCGAGAAGCTCATGGTGTAGAGCCTGTTGATAGAATACAATAAAAACAGAATGTTTGAATACAAACACATAATATAGGTTATACTACAGGGATACAGGTTCATCTAGAAAGAAATTATATCTGCTAGGTAATATATTAGTTTATTAGAAAATAATTTTAACAATTAGTTTCACACTTTCATCTTATAGTAGGCCTATATATATATATATAATTATATAATTTTGTTGTACAAATCGGAATAAATATACTCAGGCAAATTTGAATAATTTTATTAAAACTATAAATTCTTTTAATCAACACAACATACTCTGGTTTCTGATCAGTCAAGGAAATACGAAGGTTTAATACGTAATTCCCTTCAGCGTCGTTTATAAGAAATTGTCAAATCCATTTTTGGTCAGTTAATTCTTCGACAACCTGTATAAATATTATAAATAATAATTACTTATAACCCATAATAATGCCCCAAGTAGGAATACTTTTGTAATTCCAACTATTCTAATAAGTAACTAATAACGTACATTGTGCTTGTATTGTATATAGAATGACGATGTTGGCAATGAACTGTTGACAAATTTTTTTTCACATCTGTACAGAAAACGCTTCGAGAAGATTTCGACAAAAACGTGTTTATACCGCGTTGAAGTAAAAACGTAGGCAAGTTGATATTTGCCACACAAAGTTCGAATAAAGACGTCCTGCAAGAACTCATTTCCAAGTAAACGTCAAATGAAGAAGTCTGTCAAGTTTGAAATTTAAAGACGTTGGCAAGTTGACATCTGTTTTAAGGACACTTGACTTGGCACGACTTGGCAGAAGATGACGACTTCGCAGTGGTGCCAACACAGCTTTGTGCTCTGGGAAAAGGAAAGAACATGGGTAATTTAGATTTTTGCCTAGGTTTATTTCTTGAACTGGGCAACTCAAGCTTATGAATTTGAACTAGTGTTGCCACTTTTCAAAAGAACGGGGAAGAAATATTACAAAATCAATATGTTTACTACTTTCAAAGATTGGAGGTTTTTTTATACTTGTCATAATAAGACAAATAAAAAATAAATAAAGATAATGAAAAGATTCAAGATATCTATTGTTTATTAAATGAGATATCTTATTATTACTTGATACAAATTCATGAGTTATTCTTATTATTAATTATTTTTCGGGGTGGTGAGATCGCCCTTGTGGTGCCACATTCAAAACAATCCCATCTTCCATATATAACCATAGCCTTAATTGGGTAACAATGAATTTGTATCAAGTTTCGATGTTAATAAAAAATAAGTATGTACCTACCATCTTGCGTCGTAGCACCGCGAGAAAATTGTGATGATGGAATGCTGGCGTTACGAGTCGGTTCACGCGTTACTCGATTAGGTATGGACTGTCCAGAGCCCCTGAACCAGCCGCAACCCCACCTTCATCAGACGTGCTCAGTTTCGTGCGAAGCATGTGGCCTACCTGTTTGTTTATCAGGATCTTCTCACTGTCACTGAAAACAAACAATGGAGTATTAATTAATGAGCGAGGTTTTGTACACAAATTAAGGATAACAGTTTAGATAAGAACAACGGCATAACTTGCAATTAAGAGTCAACATACCTCGTAGGCCTACTGACTTGAAAAACATCTCCAATATAGTAAAACCTACATTTATTATTTTTCAAGGGACATGAAAATGAAAATTGCAGGAGAACAATCCATCCAGAATGAAGAAATAATCCTTATACAAAAGTAGGGTTAGACAAAATAAATTATAGAAGCGGGAAAACGATGGATCCGGGAACGATGCATCAAGGTTTCACTGTGCCAATAATAAATGAATATCCTTAGTATAACTAAATTCCTCAATAACAATACTAATCATCCTCGAATCAGCTTACCCGATAATAACCCCGAATATCCCTAGTTCGGAGACGAGTTCCGACAGTCCCGGCACGGTCTCCTCCTGCCCTGGCCGCACCATGTAGCTGGTCTGCACCGGTGGAGTGATCTTCTCCATGAGGATCCAAGCGGTGCGCTCCTTAGAGGTGCGCATGGCGCGCAACGACTCGGCCACCTGCGCGCCGTACACGTTGTTGCCGCCGCCTTCTCGTTGCGGCTTCAAGACGAAACGGTCGGGATCGGCGAGCGCCATCTCCACCGCGGCTTCGCCGTACTCGTCCTAGACAGGAGACGAGGTTCGTTACTTTATCCACGTCAGAACTTTACCCGTTATGCGTAGGGTTGTAGTACGACATAGAAATTGCAGAAAAGAAAATTCCGACATAGAATATTGAATGAAATATATCGGAGTTTGTATTTTCAATTGATCAATGGGAAGCCGTAAGTCTTGACCATGTATTATGTATGGGTAGTTTAAAATAAATACACTACGGGGGCACCACGATCGAGCTCTTTACCATGTCCATAGACTGGAGGCGATTTTTTTTTATGAAAGTGAAATTATATTCACTTCAGGGTTCTTGTTGCGGTACTTGTCTTTTTTTTCAGTTATTTACAATTTTCGATCAACATTGATTATTGTTTCAGTATTGAATTTATCGTATATCCCAATTCAATCCTGAATCAAAGTCCTGAAATATCGAATCAATCGAAAATATCGAAATTGACTGGCAACCCAGTTATAGGCCTATGTCACCACGCTATTCAAATAATACTATATTTAAAAAATATGTTATATTTACTTGTAATGTGTATGAATTTAAGCCATTTATCAATATAAAATAGCAGAACTTGCGAATAAACAATAACTACGGTACTACTACCAAAACAAACTAATCGGAACTAATAGTTGTCACTGGTAATACTAACAAAGTCCAGGGAGTAGAGCCCGGTAAAGATCTCCTTGACAGCGTCGATCTTCTGCGGATCGTCCAAGAAGCGCTCGACTGCGCCAGGCCGCGCCAAGGCTTGCTGCACCTTCTTCGTGCCTGCCAGGTGGTACTGGATGGAGGGACTCTTGATGGCGCGCGATCGCTCGACGAGAAGCCGCGCATCCCACTCGAGCTGAGACGGGTACTGAGCAGGCTCGTAACCCGAACGGAAATATACAACGGCTACCACGTGGCCATCGCTGTTTGATGAGACGAGGAGAGAAGTAGGGTTATTGTTCGCTTCGAAAACACGGGTTATGAAAGAGTGGACGGATCTTTGCACAAGCAGGGGCGGACTGCTCTGGGCGGTGGCCGCCCTGTTCCCACCCTATTTAGCGCAGTTTGGTGTATAATTTTTCTAGTTTCAACGATTACAATATTCAAAAATTAATTAACACCATACTTCTTCATAGATAACTTCTTCCAAGATAATTTGGTTTATGGGTATTTTCAATGTTTAGAACAATATACTTACATGACAAGAGCCTTATCTTTGTTCAGTGTACCAGCCTCGTTGATCTGCGTGAGTGTCTTGCGCAGGACCGTGATCTCGGGATTCGTTCTTCGTATTTCAAACTCATGGAATCTCTGATCGCAGATGTTGTAGGTCACATTTTCAATCACGAACAATATCACAGCCCTGTTAGGTCATAAAATGATAACCGAATCAATGATTGCTACAAAACATTATGGTAAGACACTAAATACAATAAGTTTTCGTTTCACTGTAGATCTATTGACGTCGGATGAACGATTAATGAGATGATCGGATGATGGAAGATGAAGGTTGCTCAGATGATGGGATAAATAGTGGAATGGAAGCTTTTGTGGCCAACATTATGACGGGAAACATTCTGGCATTAGCCTTTACTACAGAGGGAAACCATGAAAAAAAAATGTATATATAAAGGTGTACGGTGGCAGGGATCGAACCAAAACAGTAGAAATTATGGACGTACCAGAAAAGTTGAGAATATGATTATAGAATACAATGCGTTCTCTCAACTAAAATCGTTTTTTTTTTCAAAGGGAGAACGCTAATTACGGTAATAGCTCAAAATAAGCTCTTCCGAGGATATTCCAAAAGAATGGTCCCAGTAATATAACTGTAATGGGTTACTAATGCACGGTAATAAATTGATTCTTCTCGGTTTTCACTGGTTTCGTTAACTGCATCGATGAGCTGGCTTATCATTGAACAAGAACCGTGCACACAATAGTGTAGCGCTACTTACTTTGGGTCACCGTAGATCTTCCACGCGTCTATCATGCCTCCGCATAGTCCCTCCAACGCTAGATTATCAGGAATCTAGGACGAAACGAATAAACTGTGAATTGTATCTATAGAAAAATATCTCCAAGACTTGAAAATAACTAGATTTTTCAAACACGAGTTACGCCTTTATGTAAAACTCGCTAACAAATTTTTAAAAAGGCACACTAAGAGCCGGTTGTACCAAGTGATGATGTGAATAAGCAAAAATTAGCAAATTAACTAGTTATTACCTTGGGATACAATCATATGCTTTTTTTGTACCTTATGTAATGATTAACTAATTCATATTTAATCATAAGTTGGTACAATCGGCTCAAAGTTTTATTAATGTTAAAGCTCCGTTTATTGTTGTTGACCAGCTTCAAGACTACGCCTATGATACAGCAGGATATCAAAACAACAAATTAAAATAATTTTCAATGAATGTCCCCATACCTGGAAACGACGATCTAATTTCCGACTATAAATCATAAGTAGATATTTTGTGTAGCACGAGTTAGAATAATACTTACGTTTTTCAATAAGTCTCCGCGTCCCAGTTCTTGCAAGACAAACCTGTAAAGCAATCATCAGCATGTCTGTTTTAGATATGAAATGGTAGGACAAAGTGTATCTATTTAGTGCATTTTATAGAGTAAATAACTACGATAAAAAATATACTAATGTATTGCTAAAGGCATCAAAATTCTGATTCAGTCAATATGATATAATATATATCAAAGTCTGAGACATAGTTAGCTACTAATGTAACGATATTAGTACTGTAATAGGCCTATGTATAAGACTATATAATAGGCCTACCAGTATATTAAATATAATTTCATTTCATATTTTTCAAAATATATTCCTTACTACCGGTACTCAAAAAGATTACTATGCCTAATTGAATTAGTATGTCACTTATTGCTTCATGTAAAATGAACAGTTACTGGAAGGGGAAATCCCGCTAATACGAAAATTAATTTGTTTAGAACTTTAAATAGGGTTTAGAAGGTGATTTTTTTTTTAGATTTTCCCTTATCTCGTCTTAATTATTAGTTAGCTGGTACAGGGTATAAGCTTTCCAGTGTTAAAAGTAACTGTTGGGCCTATATATTTTAATGATTTCAAATGTATAATATCTAGGCCTTAATGTTCTGATTTCTTACAGGGAATAATAGATCAACTTTGAATTGATTCACTTGTACGTGAAATGCTGGAAAGCTCATCTTGTAAAAGAAAAACACTCACAAACAACAGTAATAATTAACACCAGTGCAAACGGAAGTAAATGGCCGTCAGAAATTCGGCACTGTTGAGCAAGATATGTTCTAGTTTTGAAAGTTGAAATTAAATAACTCCATCACACATGGCATTGATTGAAGGAATGGGGGAATAATTGTCAGTCAAATTATATTTTAAAAAACACAATACAAAAGAAAAGTAAAACAGAAAAATGAAAAATCTAGAAAGAAACAAACGTAAAATAAAAATTAATAGGCATCATGCAAAATAAGGTGCAAGTGTAAAAGTAGAGAAAGACATAATATTATCCAAGGCCAACCAAAATCCAGATCGTCAAACATTATAAAAATAAGCGACAGATTCAATGTAAAGATGGCTAACAAGGATAAGGATGATTGAACACTTATTTTGATTGATTGAAATCAAAACACAATAAAAATAAAAACCATTACGGGTGCCCATAGGTACGCTACACAAATATATTGCATAGTGGCATATATTTTTATAAATTGATTCGGGTTTTCATATTCACAATTAAATAATTCTTATTTATTTCACAATTTAAACATCATTCAGATAAGTAATTAAATATTCAACTGAAGTATTCAGAAATGTAAAACGGTATCTGGAAATGCTTCTTAGGTTAAACGCATCGCGGGCACCATGTTAGAACATTAGCTACAGAACGGTAGAATGAACTGTAAAGTATAACCGTGTGTTGGTGATTTAGAGTGAAATCTAGATGTGTCTTCTGAGTATAAAATTAAATAATACATGAGTGACAGTGTGCAAGCGTTTAAAAGTAGGCCTATAGTTAGTGAATCGTTAAGTGACTTGAAAAGACTCGACTAATATCGTCAATGAACTATGATTGTGTGTGTGGCGCTACTAAGGGTGAGAGCTATAGCTAGTACAACAACTAAAACAACGTTTGCGATCGAATGAGATAGAGAATGTGAAAGCGTATAAACGTATTCAGGGCCTACCTATTGAACCGAGTTATGTGTTGGCTAATTCCGGCAAAACTAGACGCGATGGTGTTTATTTCGATCTGCTTTATGCAATTGCCGACCTTGTTATGCATCATGTAGTCGGATCGTACTAGGCCCAAATTCAATGGCTGCTGGAACAAAAACACCCTTTACAAATAATCACTGTCCCGACTACGCTCGACGTTTTGCCGACTGTCATTGGATGTTGGCGGGAGGGAGGAGGGGCTTCTGCAATAATCGTACAAAACAATCGGAGATCAAGACACATAATATATTTTATGTAAACTGTACGTAGATTAAATAAAAATCAAACAAGTAAGAAATAGACTAATAAATAAAAATTAATGAATTTAAAAAATATATAGGGCCTATGTATGAATTATTTATTAATCTGATAGTTTACTATACACAGTTTGTTAATTTCCTCTAGAGTGATAAAACTGCCCATCTGTAATTTGTAATATTTGTGAATATCAGATTTTTGGTGATAACTTTTGAACGGTAGTATAAGATATCGAAAAAAGGAAACATGAATATTTTCAATACCTTCAAGATGGTGTAAGTATTCATCTCATATTGCATAATTATCAGGCATATGTTTTTTTTTGAAGTATATGCCTGACAATCAGGCGATTTGAGATGAATAGTTATTACTTACACCATCTTGAAGGTATTGAAAATATCTGTTTGTCCTTGTCTTCAGAATTGCGATACCTTATACCGTTCAAAAGTTGTCACCAAACAACTGATATTTCGCTAAATCGACTACCATGGACTCTTAAGGGACTATCATATCAAATATTATGCACACAATTCGTGGATTGCTTGAACGATTATTACAAGTATTACGACCCGAGGAAACAATTATTAAGGATGGAGGCAGTGGATATTCTACAGTCAACTAATGAAAACTACGTGGATATTCTACAGTCAACTAATGAAACTATTTGATACCTCTTTGGCAGGACGCACAAGGTCAGAACAGAAGTTACAGCGTAGAGATGAAGAGGAAATTCAGGACATAAGGTTACACTGCAAAGGTGTACACTGAAATTCCATTTCAATCATTACGGTCCTAGCTATTGATTGAATATAGTATTTAGAATTGAGAAATTAGAATTTATTGAAGTTTTGTGATATATCCTAGGTATTGAAAGCACTTGGAAATTTTGGATGCTTCTGGAATCGGGAATTGAATTAGCCTAGGATGTAGAACTGCTAAATATCTAGAAGAGCTAAAGAAAAGAATTTAAAAAAGCCATTTGATTCAACCTGAAACTGTAAAGAAACATGCACGAAAGTAAAAATTGAAGACTATTAACGACAAACCCACAAATTTCACACTCAAATTATTTGAAGCATTTGTCCAAATCACAGGCCGTAAGAACTTTCTAACCTTCAATACAATTGAAAATAGTGATCCCTCAAATTACTGGAATAAAAATAAATAGCTCCACGAAAGCAATTTATAATGCCAATTAATTAATTCGACATAATATATGCACAAAGTAAATTTATTTAAATTAGGACAAAGTCTCTAGAAATTGGTCAAATTAAATGTGACAATCCTCACAAATGATGAACTATAAATGATACTTATTTATTTATATTAGTTTGAGGGCCCACGCTAACGACGATAAAAAGAATTACAGGGAGTTATTTTATTGGGTGTTCTGAAGAGTGGGAAGGAAATGGTCATGGCCTGTTCTTAACAAACCATCCCAGTATTCAGAGGCAGACAGAGGCAGAGGCGTTGATAAGCGAGAGGTGTATTGCCCAGACAGAGGCAAACCATGAAAAAATAAGAGTGGTTGATCATGGCGGGAATCGAACTCTGGTCTCCTGAATGAAGATTCAGCAAGCTATCGACTGATCTACCCGTCTATGATTTTATGACTGAATTTCAACAACAGTTTTTAATTTATTGTCCAGTTAAAAGTGGATAGCACTGTGACAACATTTACGTAATTTTGGTACACGTGATATATAAATGGTAAAAGGTAACTAACGCTAAGTATGTTCCATGTTTATTAACGAACATTAGTAGGGTTGCCCTTCGACAGAAAATTTGCCAAAGATGCAAAAATTTTAATAACGAAAATGATTCAATTTTTTAATCTGTATCAATAATATCGAATTGAATAAATTACAACTATGTTTAGGAAATAGAATGGTACCACGCTGCATAGCAAATTTCACAGCTCTCCGTGTCTTTCGTCTGACTTGGTAGCCAAGTTTCGAGTTTCTCGAACCCAGTTCCCAGCAGCAGCGTATGTTTTTGGTTATTTACAATTTTACATCATTTTCTACTACAGTAGTTTGGAATTGATTTCAATTACTGTTTAGACATTAAATTCATGTCATAATTGAATGCGTATTCAAATTTTGTATAGAATCGAAAACCGAAAGAATCGAATCATTCGAAAACATTGAAAACGAATGGCAACCCTGATTATTAGACATATTGCGAGAAGCAATGATCTTTGGGAACAAATTGAAATAAGAAATGATAGGATATATTCCACTAGTTTAACAACTTGACAGATAATACTGTGAAAAGCTATGAAATCCAACTTCAACCGAGAATCGCCGTTTTAGTTTCAGTGCCTTAAAATCTGCACCACCGAAGCCCATTTCTTATAGAAGTTACCTCGCATAAATCTATAGAAATCATCCCGCTAAATATCTGTAAAACATTCTGTTAATATCCTTCTCCGATTACTACATTTAATTAAAGCTATTAGTCTGTTAAGTTTAGAAAAGCATATTAGTTGGACCAGCAATACCGAATTGGCGTGATATGATTAGTTTTCGGTTCAGAGGTAACCAGCAGAGAATAAGTCAAATTTCAAATTTGTATAATTTTATCTGGTTTGGGAAGGTCTTTTTACTAGTTTGGTTGGTTCTTATCTTTATAAGAACCCATCAAATTGTCTATGATGGACATTTACATAGTTCAATTCTATTTAAGTAGTTATTTCCACTCAAAATTTTAAACGATTTACTAGAAAATAGTCACGGTCATTAATTGGATTTTAACTAGCACAATATTTCCAAATAAGAGTTATGCCTGTTACATCTGAAGGGTGGGGGGGGGGGGGGGGGGCAGTGCACCCCTTGTCAATAACCGTGAAGAACTATATATTTCTCTAAAACTGATTAATTAGTGATGGGTTCAATATGGCTGTTTGAGTTTTGAATGGTATGATAATGACGCAAAAGAGTAGCAGCGGTAATAGTATTAGGCAATAATCTTTAGAGGAAAGCACACATGTTACAAAACTAAGCACATAAAAGCAATTCTAAAAACATGTAAGCACAGCAACTACTTTCCCACAACATTTATTATTCGTATTGAATATGAATTTTACATTTCTCCTCGAAAATGGAGGAATATACTCAAACTTATAAAAAAAATAATAGGCAATATTTGAGTAAAATTTCAATTTTGTTGACCATTTCTATTACAAAAATGTAAAATTCATAATTGAAAAATAAATTATTCTGGGTATGAAACATCAAATGCTAAATAAACATAACACTGCCATATGAAAAAAAAAAAACATAAAAACGCAAACACTTTGGCAAACTGACACACAACAAACATTCACGAATAGACAAAATAAACAACCAATAGAAAGGTAACGACAAAAATAATATACATTCTCAGTCGAATAAACACGTAACATTAAACGATAACATTACTGAAAGCACCCTTGTACAACAAACTAAACATACTTCCTTAATTACCGTCTAGTCGTTCAAAAAAACGTTTGTCAAAAACAGTTTGTCGACAACTGTCATATCTTGAATTGTATATAAATTCCGGGGTCTCATTCCTGTACGTTGTGACTGTCGTAAGTGATCACTTAACCGAACTGTCGTATATGTAATTGCTATTTACAAATATATAGGATAGTAAAATTTATTTTGTATTATCAAGTAATTTTAATTAAAGATAAAGCACTGTCGATCACATAAATTTTACTTTCCTATAACAAATTCCGTAGATAGAAAATTAAATACACGATAGTAAGGATAAGTGACCACTTACAATTTACAAGACCATCCAATGTCATCGACTGATTGGTATTATACTTTCCTAAAGTTATAAATTTTAAAATAAAATTAATGCTGTGTGAGGTATTGGATATTGCGCACATTCACCGTTGCTTACAGGTTTAATTAAAAGACATTGGTAATTTAAAAGCAAGTCTAAGGTTCGACTACCCCCATGCAATTATGCGGTTTAGTTTCGAACAATCATTTCGAAGTTAGTTGTCGTACGGACGAAGTTTTTTTTTGTAAGTCAGGTTAGAGTGTTCAACAAATGCATGTGTGATGCAGTCTATTACATACGATGTATCACTTTTCATCACAACATGATTCAACGTGTGATGAAAATCAATTGTAATACATACATTGAATTGATATAATTTAACATTTTCACGAAGCAAGCAAAAAGATGGAAAATTAACAAAAACTTGAAGACCAGAACACAATTTAAAATGTGTTTTTAGTTTTTTACACGCTAAAATAACGTATTTTTGTATAAAATATTAGCAATTATACTTACTATTAGATCACGAATAAGATGTTCAACAGATTATAAATGTTATCGTTCTAATAACGGTTGTCGGTAGCTGATGTCGAAAGTTATCTATCGTCTTTGTCAACACGAAAATGAAGATTGGAATACTGTACTTAATTTATATTTGATTTTTTTCATTTCCTTTAACCCTCATTCAAGGAAATCGGATAGTTAATATTACAATACTAAATATAAAATACTAATAGGTGCTAACTGCCAACTGATTGCAGTACTAACTTTCCTTTATGAGCATTAGCTGTGTACAACCAATAGGCCGGCCTTTTGAAACAAAATATAGGATTGTACTTGATAAAGTATAAAATCGAAAACTAAAATCGAAATCTTTGAACTATGTAAGTGACGGACATATAATTATCTCAATTCTGATCAAACTGTGTTCTGGTCTTCTTAATTGATGGTAAAACGTGAATGTTTTTTTTTTTAATAACATTGGCAGGCCTGTAAGTAATGCTGTCATGTGAGTAGAGCCGTGATTTACGATGCAAGTGTTGAGTCGTCAAGTTGGCGTAAACCGTAGACATGACAGTAATATGCTCAGTTCTTATGACTATAAAATATCAACAACTCTTAAGAAAGTCTGAATAGTTATCCGGTTTCACAAACACGATGAAAAAGAATAGCCACAAATACAAAAATGAAAAATTATAGAACTTTTCGGGGACAAAGGTTTACATGAAAAAAAAAATGAAAAAGTCTGTGTACAAATACGTAATTTGAAAATCATTCGCTAAGAAAAAAAAATCCAACCAAGTCAACAATTCGAAAATTCAACAAACGACAAGAAAAATGACGACTAAATGTTTCTCTAACCTCAGGTCTGAGTAGTTTAAGGAACACAAACTAAAC
This sequence comes from Brachyptera putata, assembly GCA_907164805.1. NCBI lineage: Eukaryota > Metazoa > Arthropoda > Insecta > Plecoptera > Taeniopterygidae > Brachyptera > Brachyptera putata. The sequence goes on from OU015469.1 coordinate 13,948,972, forward strand.
AAACGGTACACATCAGTACAAGATAACTTGACCACCCCGTGAAGTACAAATAACTAGATTCCATTTTCTCTTTGGTTGACTTTATCCATAGATTGCGGTAGTGTTACATTCATCATTGACAATACTTGTACCAGTGATTAAAAGGAATTTTGTCAACAACGAAAAATAATGCAACACATTCACAATCTGGAGCCAGAGTCAACCTTAGACAAAACAGCGTCTATATTGCTGTGGTTTCCGAGACTGTTGCAACCCGGGTACAAGACGGCATAATGTGGGTGGTTTTGTCATGTTTTTTAATCATCTTTTCAAGAGGTTGAAGTGAATAAAACTCGAATTTTCACTCGTCACATTGAGACATTCAAGATGAAATACAGCAACTCAGAAAAATAACCATCTCAGATTACAAGATCCGAGACAGTTCTTTCATCTGAGCCATCTAATTTCATCACAAAGGACTCAAAATCACGAGTCATATCACACAACGAAACCACTCAGACGATGGCACGTCCTAAGACTACGTTCATCTACGTTCTACGCCAACTTCCTCGACCGCTAAGCCCAAGTTTGCGGTGTGACCATTGACCTGTGAATGCTGCCCGAACTCGGTCCCAGCCAACCGAAGCCTGAAGCAATGGTATTGATCTCGACCTGTTTCCAACAGCAGTACGGCACGTTGTCACCGCTACCGCGTCCGGCCGTCTCGCACGGACAATTAGACTCCAACATTATGTCCGATCGGACGAGGCCTAATGATAGCGGCTAAACATACACACAGACATGCGTACAGAGCTGGCAAATAACGGTGCATTTACACTCATCTCAATCATGAAACGGAACGCCAAAGATGCACGCTTCCTCGACCAAGTTCAGGTTTTCCGTTTACCGCTTCGTTAAGATTTTGAAACAATTGTGATTTGACCGTAACTAAGCGGCAAACAAACTGGTGAGTATTTTGAAGCGTTGTTAGATGACCGAAGTGAGAAATAGTGTTTTAATTTATTTCAATAATAAAAGGACTAATTAAACGGCACAGTAGCCACTAATTTATCAAAGTATTAGAAAGACTTCACTACCAAGTACTAGCTCACAAATTTGGATGACAAATTGGGTTTCTCAGAATTGTCTAATACTAGAAATATCAAAACTTATGATGAATTGATAACAGAATAAGAGAACTAAACTTGAGAAATGGGTTCTCCTAGGCACGACCATTAACAAAGAGAACTGATCCATAAATCCCCATAATGAAATATAATTGTAATTTAAAGTATATTAATTTGTGATGGATAAATCAGCATTTAGGGAGACAAATAGCTGTCTACTATATGAAGTTGGTATAAATTCCAAACTGACTTTGATAACATCAGTTAGAAAGTGTAAATCCTCCCATAATTCAACAATTTCGAATAAAATAAATCAAAATACATTTCTACACCTCGGTCACTCATACAGCAATGTATCTGTAGGCCAGATTGCCAAGATCATTTTGACTGTATTATAAATTATGGTTTCTTTGATGACTGACAATATAGGATGTACCTAGGACTATAGCCATCTACGATGGATACGACGCAACTAGGACTGGACGCAAGCTGACGATCAGAGTTAAGAAACCTTCGACACCACCTAGATTGTCTAGATAAGCTAGCTACACGGCTCTGATGGCCTCAGTAGTCGATCTCAGTGGTTTAGATCGGTTCCATAGATCCACAACAACATCGCTCTACGTGCGTATCCGTCGTAAATAGCTATAACCCTAGGAAGTATACATAACTTTAAACAGGCCACCATGATATAACCATTATTGTAGCATGTTCAGATTATATCAATTTCCTAGTCCAGTGCACATAGATCAGTGAGGTGCAGTTATTTACGATCGAAAGAATAATTAGTACACTAGGCCTACAATACAAGCGTGCAGAATATAATCACTCAAAGCTTATTAACTGTGATAGAACTTACTTGAGTAATGCCTTCTTGTTGAACGGTTTCGTAGATTTTAAACAAATTCCCTGTGAACTCGTCTACCTGGATCGTCCTAAGGTAGGAGTGAGAGAGAGAGAGAGACATACAGATACAGTATATACTTATATCCACAAAAGAAGAAGGTCGTCTACCATAATATTAAACACAAACACACAGTTATATTTGTATAGCTATGGTATTTCCAATGTGTTATGATTTTTCAGGACGAGGTTTACGATACGCACCGCAACTGCACCTTACAATTTAAGCATTACATTGTTGAAGAGTACAATTGCAGTATGAGATAATTATTTAGTTGGTACACCACCTTCTTCTTTCGTGGATACAAGTACAGTTACAAATGAAACGAGGATTAGGTAACTTTGTTGTTAGGAAGTTAGAAAACACCTGGGTCCTTTTTCTATAACCATAAACGAAATTAAATCGCGAAGAAAATGTCAGAGCCCATGTGACACATCGCGTTAGAGTATACGGAATCGTCGGAACAAAACTGAGATTATTTGATTTTAAATTGTTATAGAGTTGTAATATAACAGTACGGTACTGAGTTTAAAAACAAAAGTTATTAGAAACTTGACTTTTTAGTGTCATCTTTAGAGTTGCTGGTGCTTGACTAAGGTCACAGTCGAGAATAGAGAGGTCTTGTATCGGGCTATCTCGGTTCGTTGGAAGGCTGATACCAACAGTGCTGCTAGTTCCACGAAAATCCTTGTGGAATGCTACGTGAAAAGAGGCCAGTCTCGTGGTCAAGTTGACGTTTAGCAGCTGATGTCTTGCCGTTACAACGTCAGTACAGTGGTGCACGCATGCGTAGATCGTGGCCTACTGGCCACTTTTCACCTAGCGTTCCGCACGGATTTTCGTGAAACTAGCAGCACTGTTAGAACGTACCAAATAGCTTCGATACATGACCTCTCTATTGTAGACCGTGACTAAGGTACCGGTAGTGATAAATTTTGGAGGTATGGCATTTTACTGAATTAGGATACGGTAACTTCTATCGCACTAGGCCTATACCTAGTTAAAATGACTTCGTAAATGTTAGCCTATATGTTTAGCTCTATTGAGCGAGCATGGACTTTATGCGATGGGCTTCATGCACTCATATCAATAATAGACCTATAAAGTATTTTACTTTGAAATTTCCTTGAAGACATTTCTGACATCGCACAAAAACTGGTCTATTTCCACGTGTTTTTGGTTTGAAAATGATTATTAACCCTTATACAACCACAAATAAATAACATCAAATGATGGGCTTTTATTAGCTAAACAGAATCATAACTGTACATGAGCACTTCCAAGTTTCAACTAAACCTTACAGCCCAAATGACTGACCAACGTTGAAGTAGCTCCAACTGCCAGTTACGCATTGTTACTTGTTATTACCAGTTGGCTATCAATTTGTTTGCACTTTCTCTCAGAATAAGGCTAACCGGATTTGGTAATACTGGGTCAAGTGCCAGAATTACCCACATGGGAGTAGCACCATTGAGTTTGTGGCAGCACTAACCACCAGTTGAGTGTTGCTATGGTTATCAATGCTACTTGGTTTTACCAACTCTCAGAATAAGATCAACTGGACTTAACAATATCGGGAACCAAAAAAATTATAAAACTATAATGCCTAGCGGTAGGCCCTACTTACGATTTCAAGCTCTCAGCCAAGAACTCGTGATTATGTGCAACTTTGTGTACAAGCTCGTTGAGTATGGTCTGTAGTTGCACAGCTTTTTCAAATTCTTTCCTCGGAAACGTTGAAGGCAGAAGAATGAATGGTGCAAATTGTAATGCGTCGAATGTGAATTTGGTTTTCGAACGCATACATGCGCCTGTGAAAAATAGAAAATATTTAAAATACCGGTACAATAATGATGAGTGATCGTTACCAGTGTGAATGATGTAGGTCTATTTAAAATAATGTTTACGATGCCTACTTGACCACCAATAAGTTACTGAATCATATTAGACCTACATACAAAACACATGTGGGCATGTCTGAAGAAATGAGGAAATCTTCTCTTATATTATGAAGGCCCACCTAGGCGTACAATCTTTTGTGCACCGTTATACACAATAATTTATTTGGAAGTAGGACCTAGGCCTACCTACCGGTAGGCCTATGCTTATTGAAATAAGTTTCAAGCCTGATCGTTCGTTGATCGTTGACTAGTTCGGTACTACCTTTGAGTCTAGGCGGGGCAATAGACTTTCATGAAGGTAGGCTAGCCTATATCATTGAGTTGCAGTATATGCAGTAGGGCCTACCAGCACCGGGGGTAAGGTAATGAAATCTTACAGCTTGTCAGCGGTCATCTTCTCCTGAAAATTTTTCTTACAATTTGGAGCTTTGTTTGAAGTGATTTTGTGGTTTACGACGAACAGTATTATGCACATGTTGATTAGTAAATAGGCACAATATTTCAATTGTTGGATATTAATCGAGATAAGATGTTCTAGTTCATGGTGAAATGACGAATAAAATTGCAAATATAGTTATCCTAAAAACGTAAGCCTAGGCCATGAGTGCGTAGGCCTGGACGTAAAGACTGGTAGATGGCGTGGTAGACCTAGGCCTAGATAAATAATATCACGTAGGCCTAGGGAACTAGCTTATATTACTATCTTTGGCCTAGGGATATTAGGCACTTGGTGCCGAACCTAGCACTTGCCTCACACTTCGTACCACACAAACCTAATCAATGACCAGTATAAAATGAAATTTTGCATCCAAGCCTAGGCTAACTCAACGTACTTACCATGCATGAGGGCCCAATCCTTTGCTTTTTGTACTACATCTTTCAATATTTCCTGCTCTAAAGGCAAGGGTATACAAGTACTCAGACGAGGAATTGACATCGTAAGTGAGGTTAGGTTAATTATTAATCTTATATCACGTTGTTTTATTCGTACACTAAACAAAAATACGATTTATAAATACTAATTAATGAGTTTGCAGGTGTCTGGTCCAAATACGCAAATGCAAATACGTGTGCAACTCTGTATAACGGTAGTCTATTCCTTTCAGTCTACTCAATGCCAAAGGGCAAAAGTCTCGCCAAATACTGATTCCTGACCCTCCCTCTTGACACCGACACTCACTTTGAACCTTCAAGCCAGCCGTGCTGTACTTGGATTTATTTTGAACGCTGGGGATTGTGCGCAAAAACATAAATGATATTATAAATATTGAAATAAACATAAATGAAAATATAAATGGTTAATGAAACTTATAGTAATATTATGACATAAGGCACAGCACTTTATGAATTTTAATACAATTTTTTTTTATTGACGTAATTATTAATAGAATGAAGAAAGTCTTTAACAACTTTTTGTTAACCTTTTTTACCAAATACCTTCCTTACTAATTCAAGAATGAGATAATTTTAACAAAACCAAATCAATGTAAATTTATGTTTCATTAATTTGCAGATGCTTTGATTGGTATATTTGTGAAAAATTAATACAAGTACAACTGTAAAACATAATTAAATATCCACATAAGCTATATGATATGCTTGTTTGTTAGAAAATGGTTATTTTAAAGCCCTTTTATTATTTTCAGGGTAGTATTATTTGGTTACTAAATTAGTATTAAAAAACAAATTCCAAAGTAAGTAAATTGATATATTTGGAGAGCTTGAGTGATAATCTCCTTTTATATAAAATTAGATGAATAAAAAACTAAAAAGTAAGTGATAATTTTAGATAGGAATGTAATAATAATAATGCATAGGGTGACAATTCAAATATTTTTTCATGTATGGTACGTTATCTGTCCTGTGCTGTATAGGAAAGAGCTCTCTTCACACTCGTGGCTGTTCAATTGGCTTGTGAAATGCGGGTATGCCATATAATCAACGTCACAATATTATTGTTTTGTTTCAATATCATCAAAGAAATGTAAAAATTGAAAATAGTCCTACAGTACCGTAAATTATTTGAATCTTAGTCTAAAGCAATCTTAACAAAATCGAAACATATAGGGCCTATCTAATGGTCCCTTTAGACGATAGGTGTTACTCAAATTCAGGGTTACCGTTTGATGACAAAAGTGACATTGATTTATCGAATATTTCATAATAGAAATTGAAATTGATCGATAACAGATTTAAATTACAATCAGAAGATGAGTCTAAAACCACGGTTATTTGATTATTTGGACAAAAAAGTAACATCATAGCAACAAAAATACAATTCAATATAACATTCACAATACACAATAATTTCCTAAAAATAAAAAATAAAAGTTGTAAGCACCTAAACGTGTAGCTGTACTATATTTCTATGTATTTATATTTTGAAATTGACACAAACCTTACAACCCATTCGTCATGGAAGTACAGCCTGAACTTTTGATCAGAGTTGCAAATCATCAATGGATAATCGAATGAATAATATTAAAAAAATAATCTTTTCTAATCGATTACAAACTGATGCCGATTGATTAGTAGGCCTAAGTGAATGTCTGATTATCGATAATCGGCGACTTCCCTAATTAAATTATTCATAACAATAATTACTCTCCCAGAGTCCTCACGTCCTTTAATACGGAATGGGCTTTTGACGGTATGTATTAATTTTCACAAAAATAAGTCTTCACTAATGTAACAGTTATAATTGTGAAGTATAATGTCTCAAATTTCACTCCCTTCCAAATCACAGAGTTCTTGGTCTTTTCAACGGTCGATATTCAATAAACTCTTCGACAAGGAATTTCGAATTACTTTCTTTCAAGTCGTTCCATCCCTGGGATTTCTGTACCTCAACCATATTGCTGAAACACAGACAAATCTTGAACTGATGCACTTATTATTGTGTATGTGTTAAGCTCTAATACAATTAGATGATAGAAATCTTTGGAGTATTGCTTATTAGATCTATAATAGCCTATAAGGTAAAAAACATTTAGGTTCTCCGGTTCTCTCGGAGCTCCGCGATAAATATAACGTGTAACGAAATATTTCAAGTCAGGCTGGTATCACCGAAGCACGTGACTTACGTTCGCACCTCGCAGACCCCGCGCCACCAAGCATTTTGGTTTCATCTAAGCGCTCTCTACTAATTTAAATCTCTATGGTATACGCTCTTGAGGCGCCTCCGTGTAATGACCCCACCTGCTGATGAAATACGTGGCTTGAGCTTTCAGTTGGCCAGCTCCGTGCATGTCTGCCAGTCGGAACACTCGAGCTGCGTTCTCCACAACCAAATTGGCTGTAAGGAATTGTTCACACATGATTTTCAGCCGAACCAAGCCGTACTGAAAAAATATAAAATTGTCTATTATTAATCCATTGAATGACGTTCTAATAGTACAGTGAAACCTCTTTAGTACGTTTTTCAGGAGACCAGATTTTTTTTTACCAAAGTGAGAAGATTACTAAAGCCCTCGTTAGCTCAGTTAGCTGAGGCACGCTTCAGATACTGAAGTGACGGTTGGGCGTAGGTTCGAGTCCCGCATAAGACATGGGTTTTTGTAAACGTCCTTTCACCTATCATCACTTCATCGTTGCATTATCACCCGCTCATTCGTACCCCCGTATAACCTAGCTGTGGGTGGTGTCGTTTAAAAGCATCATAAACTAAATGCATAAAAAGAACAGAATAAAAGCATTCATTCATGTACTCATTGAACATGGTGACATCATAGCACAATTCCAATAACCTAGTTTATAAAAACTAATCGTTCTATGATATCAAAGTAGCTCAATAAAGCAATGCATATCACCTTATGACTTACCTTATCTGCAGCTACTAGTAGACCTTCTGCTACCTGATCGATATCGTCAATGTCGCCCGTATAGATATATTGCAACATTCTCTCGACTACTCCAGGCTGAAGATCGAGGATGTGTATCTCGCCTGTCTTCGCCTCCTTCATGCCCGATGCCAGCATGGCTGCGAAGACTGCGCTCCTGGCAGACAATACTAGTCGATGTGCTTTGAACGTTTGCTGACCGACGTGAATAGTGATGTCAGAGTAGGCATCAGCTCCGTAGAACGATCGAAAGTCCTCCAAAAGCTGGAATAGAGACGTTTTCTTGCTCGGAGGGATATGTTTCCACCAGGAGGTTGTAAATAATCGTGAAATGGTAGCATTGTGAGATATGAAATTTGATGAATATGATATAAGATGCAAATAATAATTGTCCAAGATACAAATGAGTGAAAGTTTATTACAAAAATCTGATTGTGAAAAAATTATGGAAAGATCTAAGGTGAATTACAGTGAATCCATGAATTTTGCTAATTTTACCCAACTACAGATCATAATACAAGTCCAATAACATCTAACCTAATGAGAATGTTTATTAAGGAACAACAATTACTTGGGACAAACTTCTCTGAATGGTATGAATTATGAAGCAACTTCACTACCACACTGTTTAATGGAAAGTCACAATGATACATTAAATGCAATTTTAAGGCAAGTATTTAGTAGCATACCTACCTCTGACGGTCCAGTAGTTGTTATGGTAAGCGTACATTCTATTACCATAGACTTGTACGGGGGACATATGGCGTTAAAATTCCTTCGAAACATATTTGAGAAACCCCAGCCGAGGGACTCCTTGAACGTTTTTGGTCCAATTGTTAACTCTACAAAAAAGTTGAAAAGTATAGTTACGATAACTTCCAGAATAAAAGATTTGATGAGTTTCGTACGATAATGTACGATAGAACAGTATGATTCTACCTCGAGTTCTAATAGCGTCTCTTGTCGCATTTCCTTTGAGCTCGAAAGTCAGTTTCGCGTCCATCAATTTCATCACCGACGCTGAGCCGTCGCTAAGTTTCAAGTATGGCGAAACAATAACGTCATGCGGCGTAATTGCTGGGTCTTCGTACGTACGTGCAAGGTTTAATTCAATGACTTCAGTAGGGGTCGGATACCGAGTGTAGATAGTAATTCTCACATCGGCTCCTTCTACTCGAAAACTTCTAGCTTTCACGGTGAAATCATGTAAGTCACAGGCGTAACGGAATACAGCCTCAGAAAATATTACCCTTGCTTTCCGTTGTTTGATGAATTTTTTAGTAATTGGGCATAATGATATTACCGATATCGGATCTGCTTGTAATTTTCCAAAGACAGTCGGCATCCTGAATCAATCCTGAAATGAAATCAATACCACAAGATAGACTCAACATAAATGACCTAAACGTAAAAATGACAAGAAACGGCCCTATGTTGGGTACATTATTTAATTATTATTATCTATATCTTATTTCTATTATCTATTATCTTATTATGATTGGTACTTGGATAACTCAATTATTTAAAGTCGTCACAACAGCCAAGTGAACCATTGGAAAAAGGTTCAAGACTTTTGAAAGATTACAATGAGGGTTGTGTCAAGTTTCCAGGGACATTTCTGTTCATTTCGAGCCACATAAAGGACTTAATCAAGCACTCCTAGGACTATGTACGAAGCCGAAGTGAAGCAGGTGTGCAGGAGGGGGGAGGGGGGGGGGAAGGTTCTCAAGTTAAGCACGAAAAGTAATTTTTTTAAATGCACATTTTCAGTGTGATATTCAAGTATTGTGAGGAGGTTAATTTTACTAAATGGCTGTTCCGAGTAAATAACATTTTTCTTAAGAAAAATTTATAAAAAATATATATGCATCTCTCTCTCTCTCTCTCTCTCTATATATATATATATATATATATATATATATATATATATTTTTTAAACTTGGTATAGAGATATGTTTTCAATTAATTTAGATTTGATCATAAGTGATTTGTTACTTGATGATGTATATGCCTACTATTCAAACAATTGCATTTTTTTGAAGTAACTACATGAATAATGAAAAAGAACGTCGATGGCATCTCCTTCAATTCGACGTCCCGAGCTGACGCCTTCATTGCCAGTCTCTAGACGGGCCCTTATAAAGCACCATTTCAAGCTTCCATTTTCACGAAAAAGAAGCATTGTTTATGGGACAGACTCCAGAACAAAACTTTAGTATCGTATCAGCCTATCAGGCACAATTACCGTACCTTTTACCTCAAAGAATTGTACATTAAATATCTTTCTTTCCAAAAGTCGTTAGGAATATAGGATTATATTGAAATACACAGAAATACCGAGACGAGATAGAGAGTACGATAATAGGGACTAAGGCATTTAATAAATTATATCTGGAAAAAAATTTGAACATAAAATAACACATACAGAAGTTATTAGTATAATCAAGATATGGGAGAGGAGAGTGTTGTCATGGAATCAATAACAATAAGATTGTTAATGCATATTACATATCAACAAGTGACATGTTGTTTGAAGAAGGCTTCTTACAATTAATGTCACACATTATTGTTGTAAGTGGATAACAATGTCACCCAAATTTTGTTCTTTAATCACAACTTCAGCATTAGTTTGTTCAGTCTCAACTTTTCTACTAGGCCTAACTTGAAAAAACATAACTGATAGGCGTCATACTTTTCATTGGTGGAAGGGCCGTATTTAAGTTTTTCTGCAATAACTTTCGAACTAGGCCTATATGTGGTAGCAAAATATATATTATAATATTAAATCACAGACACACGTCATTGAAATATCTATCATCTTGGTTTTCTCCCAAACCCAAATAGTAGTAGTATTATTATTATTTTTTTTTTTTTCCATCCAATAAATGTATACATAGCAATAGAGCATTTCTCTCGTTCAAGTGTCCACAAAACCCACTGAGGGTTAATCTGTGGAATATACTAAACATAATAGTAGTAGTAGTAGTAGTAGTAGTAGTAGTAGTAGTAGTAATAGTAGTAGTAGAAACTTTATTTAGCAATCATGCTATCTTACATAATACACTAAAGTACAACAAAAAAATAATGACCTCATACAAAAATACATTACATGGAGATCTTAAACATTTGGAAGCAAACATTGGGCCTCTGGGGGATCAAGACAGGCACGTTCGGCGCGGCTAAACAACGTATCGAATATACACTGGCTAATCTGAGTGTTGCCGTTCTCGCACACGTAGTAGAATCTACACATTGTCTCGTGCGGCAGACGCACCGTCTCTTCAACTACATCCACGTCCGGGCATCGGTCACAACCAGCCACGTTAGGAGCCATGCATTCCCTCTGTAATACAAAAATGTGTGTTATAATGCGGAATCACATGTAGTCAGCGATTGAGTTACATTTTATTTATTAATTAATTAATTAATTTGTGTTTTTGTTCAATGGATTAGTAAATAGATATTTGTACAATGTAGAAGAAAAGTGAGTTTACTACACTAAGGAATAAGTCATGAAATTAATGTCTTTATTAGATGTCATTAAAATTAAATAAAACCAAAAAAATTATTCAATGTACTAGGAAGTTTTAGACTCTTTAATAGTACTGTACCTTAAAGTACTGATAAACTGTATATAGAGATTCCAAAGATTCTGTCTTACAAGATTGCTAAACACAGCATAAAAATTGATTGAATTATAAAAATCAGAAAAATAACATAGTTCAAATAATAATAAAACAGCAATAGAACGAAAAATAAAATATGAGTTTGTTAAATCTTGGAATAGTTGTACTGTAATTGGAATGGAATATTATTGTTAACTTGAAAAAAAAAAAAAAAAAAAGCTTACGCATATAATGTGTGAATAAGAAAACAGAGAAATGGAGGAATGATGGCGTGATGAATTAATAATGACAAAAAAAAAGAATAGTAGGCCTACGCAATAAAAATAGAATAAAAAATCAAACCTATTGGCTGTAGAGACAATGTCTTGAAATTTGTGAAGATCCTCGAAGGGCGATTAAAACAGTGTTATATAAAGATTTGTTAAGTCTAAAGTCTACAATAATGATCATTCTAATCATTCTAATTATATTGGTACCACTACATTGTGACTGGGACATGACCTCCTTGTAACCGTAAAAGAATCTTACCCTGATAGGGCTCAGCTGTTGACCGTTACCACACGTCATGCTTAACACTTGTCCGGCTACGCACTCGTAATACTTGGTACAATCCGTCTCGTGGGGATAGCGAATAGGGTTCAGTGGATCATCGACTCCGGGACAATCCAATGCCGGGGCTTTATTCAACCCTTCGACAGTCACTAGCAGTTTCCTTGATGATAAACAAAACGAGTTGATGAAATCAATGATTTTATTTATTATTACAACAGCTTTGAAATCTGAATAGGGTTCAATCACGCTGTAGGCATGGGTTCTTGTTTACGTCCTTTCAATTATCATGCATTTAATACTACATATTTTATACATTATTCTACATGTATTTATATATTTATTGAATTCGATATGTAGTTTTATAATAAGAATAAAATGATATGGAAATTATTGAATCTTTTGCTATGTTTTTGGGACCACGAAATCGCTTCAGCACCGTGAATATCTCATCATTTTATATTTTTAATTGTATTTTTTTTATCATCCAGTTGACTGGTACTCAATACAAGTACGGGTATCGTCAGATTTTAATTTATACGTACACTCTTAATATTAATAGCAAAACAATAGACAAAATCGTCACTTTGTCAGACATTATGGTAATTTGACCAATCTACAAAACGTGCGATATGGGCAGCGATAGTTGACTCTACTATTCCACTCTACTATTTCTACTCAGCGACAGAAGTAGTCAAGTTTCTCGATGAAAACAATAAGTTCAAGTTGAACGTCCGGCGAGCTACCGACTTGAATCAAACATTCCGCCGACGAATCGTTGAAGTTTTCCAAACTATATTCTGGAGTACCAGTGAGTTGGTAGTGATTCAATGTGTATATGATAGCTGTAGTAAACAGCTGTAGTAAAAAGATTCCGTACAGCAGTAAGAAATTTGCGGTGCGAAAGAGTTTTCATAGCAATAGGAAGATTTTGGATACTCACTCTGTTCGATGAGAAAGGGCATCATTGTGAGCGAGGATTGATGTTGTGGAGAGCAGAACGATAACAAATGAGATAACGGCTGGAACAAAGAGACGATAGATTTTTTGAAAACGAAAATATATAGAAATTATAAAGAGTAAAATAGAAATAAGATGGAATGAGATACCAATTTTATTAAAATCAGTAACGTACCGGACTAGTCACATCATTTAAGTCAAGATTACGGTACTCGTATACTTTGTACAAAAAGCTCTAGTCAAAATCGTGTTTATTTTGAATGATGAGAAAATTGAAACTTACAACTGAAGGATGAAATAATTTTGTTATTGATATAATGTTAATTATTTCTTCAAGTTAAGCTTATTAATGAAATAATTTGATATTGATTCAATAAGTCATTACTCATGACAAGTACAGTACACGCATCAGAATAGCACATTTTAAGAAGGTATCAAATACATATGAAATGACACCAAAAATTTGATATTATTCTCAAAACTTTGAGCATTTATAGTGAAGTTTCTCTCACTGAAAAATGCATACTATATTTAAATCACTCACTTCTCATTATTCTTGCTTGATATCTTACTTCGTTGACTAACCAACGAGAATAACACTCAATATTTTATCCTTTGATCTAATCTTGACTGTTTATCAAGATTATAGATTTTTGAACGTAATATATGCCTTATAATTCTTTAATTAATCTAATATTCAAGTATTCAAGTAGAAAAGTAATAACGTTTCAATGTTATCTACTCTGATTTTTTTTTATGGATCTTCACAATAGTTATAACACAGTACTTATAGGCCTAAGGGTTTTAAATACGGAAATAGATATTCAATAATAGTAGCAACAGTATACTCAATGTACATGTACTATATAGTCTACTATATAGTCCTACCATAACAGAACAATTTTTATGTTTGAAGTTTACAGGTTTACAGGTTTATAGGTTTACATGCATTCTTTGGATCTACCATGTCATATGTCCACAATATAGAGAAAACCATTGGCATCACTCCTACATAATATGCAATAGCCAATAAAATGACTTGGTGCAATTGTGAAATAAGTTTCGACTATCCAAGTACTTAGTCTGTGCCTTGATGATAATGTAATGAGCAAACCAGATTGCCAAGTCAACGACAGCGCTTTTGCAGCTGTGGCGTCTATGCTTCGTACAATCGCCCATCAGTTGCTAGACGAAACATCAGATGTAAGCGCAACTACATGTATTTTGATGCTCGAAGACCATGCAGGAGCGACTTACATACTCCGTCATATTTTTCTATAAGCATGGCTACCTATGTGATGCTGTTGAAGCATAGTGAGGCTTTGCTAAATATGCTATATACAAGGATATGTCCAAGTACTTATGTATACCTATATGTACCAACTTACTCTCTATACACATTTACACAATAAAATGTTGTTTTTTCAATTTTTTCAATTTTACGAATAAAAATTTAATAGTCTCGTTTCAAGATTTATGAGAAAGTTATGAAATACACGTGGAGAACTTTCAACCTATAGAATTGCCACAATTTCTGCCTACAGTTGACTATAACTGCAGTAACCTATCCACTCTTTAATGTTCTCTATCCACTACATGATTATATTGTTGCTTGAAAGCATTAGTTTTACTCAAATCGTCAAACATCGTCAAGCATCAAGGTTACAAACACTAATTGACTACAAGTAGACTATGTCAATTAGGAATATCAGAAATAGACATAAAAAGGCAAGTTATAAATGAAAATGCACAACAATCAATAAATGTAACACCTTTTTATTACCTTATAATTAAATAACACAGAACGTATACCTTTTATCATGAATTCATTCACATATAAGCCTAATTTATACAAATACAACACTGGTATTTTTCGAATTATACAAAATCAAAAATTTGATTTTTATCACTTAAAGCTTGAAGCACTTTTTCTGTATCTAATTGTACTCATCTGTCACACTTCACAAACTGGTGTTTTTTTTATACTGGCCCAATGACATATTCACACTATATTATTGGATCAATTAAAAATAATAGAATAATTACAAAAACTGGCGAATGTTTCGACTCTAATGAGACAAATTATGTATAATACGAAGACATTTTTCATTTCACAGAAATTGAAAGAAACATATTTTTATTTGTCAGCTCTCACAATTGACATCAGTCACTAATCGCCAAGAAGTTCGCGAACGGGGAAAATTATTTAAATCTTTTACAACCTCTTATTTGATCAACTTATTAATGTTGCTTGATGACCCCCACCAAAAGCTAGGTCATATCGGTGAAACTACTTTATTAGTGGCAAAAAGAGAATGTCACACAATAAATTGTTAGAAGTCTCAAGTATAGTCGGTAGTATCTAGCGGTCTACCCTTCCTACATCCTGTCATTACATTCTACGCTCATATAATAAATACTGTAATTAAATATAGTCAATCACTTGATACAAAGTATTGTACTGATTAATAATTTATATCGAAATATCATCTTCAAAATAGATGTACATCATTCACAAATGGTTCATTCTTACATAAATACGTACTCCCGGACAATTACCGTGATAATATCACACTACGCACCATTTTTGTTCTAGTAAATGAAGCTGCTACATTGTGGGGGCATGAACCTATGATCTGTTTTTCGATGTTCCAATTTGATAATAAATCGTTTCAATACCATACATTTTTACGAACCAAGAATCCGTACGGAGCTATTACGTATACTTCAACACTTGAGCGTTGGGTAAATCATCAGTTTTTCTTTATTAACTTCAGAATGGATAAATGAATGGTCATTATTTTGCATGTAATAATTATACAGTTGAAAAGGGCGAGGTTCTGTTTGTTAACCGCTCGTCCACCTAACTGTGATACAAAATTATAATACAACATAAAAGTAATAAATTGTAAAGAATCAATAACAATTGAAATAAAGAAGTCTACATACAAATTAATTGAGAGAATACATTTAAAAAAAATAAAAGTCTACACAAAAAAGAGTTCTCACTGGAATTCGGGTTGCTATCGGGTTGCTCCAAGCGTAGAATATCAGTCATTGACCCATTTCTGCTAGTTAGCAATACGTTTCAGGTTTTAAACTTTTCAACACACAAATCGACTCTATTATAACTTTTGTATATTCTAGCGATCAAAAGTGTTCCACGAATCACTGACGTTTGTTTACCTGGTACGACAGGTACTCGAAATATTAAAACTATCACCGACTATAATCGAACTTTTCCGGATAAAATATCGTCGTGTAACTCTTTGGTCATTGCAGTGAACTGTCCTTTGGGGTCAGCAAAATACATTGGGTCTTTGACCTTGTCCCAATCAAAACCGTCCAACTGGAGATCACGCTTTTTCAGCTTGTACGTTCCTGAAAAACAAGAAAATTACGTTACGACGTTTATTAAATGTCATCTCACATATCCTGGTCCTGATTTAGATATTACGAGTAAATAATCAAATCAGAAGTGAGTAAGGTACATCCATACAATAAAGAACATTGCAGTTTGAAGCGGTGGTTCATCAGAACGTCAACAGCTTGTACCACTCATCTGATTGAGTTGATGGAGTGCTTCATGAGGCTGGAATTTCTCGCATGATTTGAAACTCCCGACAGAAGAATAGGTCTACCTATTATTTATGCTAAATGGTCCCTACAATTTTTTCAAAAGTAATTGACCATGATTTAGATATTGAATTGATATTAAATATTCCAACTCGATATCGAACCCAAGTCCAAAAATATCGAAATCGAACAAAAGTCCAAAAATATCGAAATCGAACCGAAGTCCAAAAATATCGAAATCGAATAGCAAAAGGTTACGTACCTGTCATTGGTAGTTCTTTGAGTACTCGTATGAACAGGGGTCGAGCGTAGGACGGAAGGTTTTGTCTGATTCCTGATGCCAGCACATTCAAGTCTAGGACGCCCTCGGGGTCAACGATGGCCGCCATTCCAGCGCGACCTTCAACGTTCGGTATCTGTACAAAAAATCAAACAGCTCGATACTGACTCTTCGACGAACTCGGCTTTATAGTTTTGTTCCCAACGGTTACTTGAAGTTGCGAAAATAGGATACGTGATAATCTTTCAATACTTTGATTTATTGTTCGTAGGTATTTGAAAATATTCAGCATTCTAATAGCGATATGAAGAATGATAAGTTCATTAAAAAAGACAGGTCTGGTATTCCAAAGCGACCTCTCATCTCGCACTGAAAGCGTGCAGCTAGCATACGAATATTGCTTTCGTGGAAATAAGTTTACAAAATTACCCACTGGTATAACTCTATAATAATGGTGGTAGAACTGGTATACATGATATAGGTTTTATTAAATAAAACGCAAAATATTTTTCAATTACGTACAAATTTTCTTTTACATGAAAATGGATATCGGCCGTCATTACCTCAACTCCGTAAACAGCAGCATCTTTCAGCCCGAGTACGTTACTGATGACGGCCTCGACTTCGGACGTAGCGACGTTCTCACCGCGCCATCTGAAAGTGTCTCCTGTTCGATCTTTGAAGAAGAAGTAACCCAACTCGTCCATTACAAGAATATCACCTGAAAAACGACAACAAAGCATTCAAAATTATTGTTCACTAAGAACGAGAAATTGAAAAAATAAACAAGGTCAGAAATTGAATTGTCTTGTAATAATTCTCTCTTTTTTGACTCTACCAACAGATAGGTTACAGGCGGTACAAACTAGCGGGTGATAATGAAAAGACAAAGTGAGGATAGGTGTGGAAACCCGATCTGTCCGATTTCAGATTTCAAAGCAGTGGCTCGATTACTCGAGCCAAACGTATGGCGTAATATCTTCACGAGTTGCTTAAATAAGAATATTTGAACAATTTACGCTTAACTAATTTAAATTTGATACACAAAAAGACCATTGTCTATGAAGAGTTACAAAATAGTTTTAAAACACTAACGATACAATTTAAAAAGCTAGATACAAAATGGTGAATGGTTTTATTTTACACTTATTTTTCAATTGTCAGGTATTTACATCAGCACTATGAACTTATTCAATACTCTTTCATCCCCACAGTATATGAAATAATTCATAGATGCCTACCTAAATGATCGAAACTGATATTTAATGTGCTGACAGAGATCGTCACTTACCAGAATTGAATACTTGATCGCCGTGCTTGAAAACGTTGCGCAGGATTTTTTTCTGTGAAGCTTCTTTATCAGCGTAGCCGGTGAAAGCGCTGCGAGGTTTATTAGCGATGATCTTTCCAACGAACAAGCCAGACTCACCTGTTGAAACATTGTTGTACAGAGATTGTAGCGAGACAAATATTCATTTAAAGAAACTAAGTAATAGAATAATCTATGTAGGCTCTATAACATGTTTTGGAATAATCATGGAACAAATAAACATGTGATAATCAATAAAAAATTGTACTCGGTTGGTAAAAAGTTTGAGAAAATGATTAATGAAGTAGATCCACAAATACCGACTAAATAATTAAACTATATATATTCAAAATCGATAAATAATATCGTTGGATATGAAATTGCGTTCAATTATTTTCCTAATTCAATTACCAGTATATTTACTCTATCTCAAATAAAAACTGTTCACAATCAAGCACGTACTGAGTTCACATATAAGTGTTGCGTTCCCAACGATTTCAGCAGAACAGGGAGTATCCAATAACAATATAACAAAAACAATTTTCCCATTTACAGCTGTTGTAGACATACTAAATAGTAAATATTTTGATGTATATTCTTTTATCCATCAAAGAAGGTCTTATACCAACTAAATAATTGTAAAAACTTCAGTAATTACATAGTCTTTCTATACGTCGCATCTTTCTGTCTTTCCTTCACTTACCAGGTTTGCAAGAAATACAGAGTCCGTCTTCTCCTCTCAACTCTTCTAACGTGTCCTCGTCAACCCGGATAAGTCCCACGGGATACAAGGCACCGGCGTAACGCGGGAAGAAACCTACGGCACCGACTGTGCTATCATTGTTGACTGGAAAAGAATACACAGTTATAAGTTTGGTTATCGTAGAATATTATATTTTGAAACAAGGTTAATAGAATACGTACTAGGAGGTCTCAATGAGGATTAGATACGTTTATTTTCTGAGCGAACCAGGTGACATCACATGGCGGCCATATATAGACGGATTTTAAACCTATCATGACTAGCAAATCAAATTAACAAGTCCTTGCCTAGCATTTTAATAGCAACATTCGACCAATGGATCAGCTGACGGCACGCAGGCTCAAACTTTGGAAACGTTACGGACGGAAAAGGGTCTGATAGAGTCTACCTACTCTCTAATATATTATACGTTTGAAAACTTTGATTTATTTCTGATTTTTCCCGACTCTCAACGGAAGGTTCGATTTGGTTGTTCATTCTCTAGATGAAGTGATTGAACAAAGTTTGATTCTAGGATAGGTTTCGATTGTGCGTGCTTCAAATAAAATTACTTGAACAAAAGATTATATTCAGCCTTTTTGCTTCAAGTTTTGTTTTTAGAACAAGCAAGAAATTGAATACAAGGTGTTATTCGAAAACTTGAATCGTGTAAAATGGCTGAAAAATCTTTGTTATCCTAATTTTTAAAGATTATTTCGACTTCAAACAGTGCTCTAATGCCTTACTCAGATTTGAGTTGCCCTCTGTTGCTCCGTAGAACTCTCCGATCTGTGCGATGTTGTAACGATCGACGAAACGTTTCCAGATCTGTGGTCGGAGGCCGTTACCAAACATTACACGAACGTTATGCATTTTATCCTCGGGTTTATCAGGGACCGAGAGAAGGTAGCGACAGATTTCTCCGATGTATTGAGCAGCCTGAAACAAAATATTACAAAATAAAACTAGTTGACTAGACTTTTATTTTCTTCGTAAACTTTATTACTATAATATTAAATTAAATTTATTCAATAGAACCGAATGTAGTACAGAGTTGTTAGACAAAGTAAAACCAGTTATAGAATATGTCATGATTTCAGTAATACATCTATAGTCACTTTGATAATATGGTTACAATGTGTTCCGTGGAAATTCGTATTGTAGATACTCGTTGACGGTGTAGGGGCATAGCTCAAGGAGAACACGTTTAAGAGATAGCTTGAGATTATTGTCGGTCATGGTTTTCATCCTCTGTGGTAACTTGTTGTAAAGAATGGCCCCCGCATATTCAGGGTTCTTAATATGGTTCTTCAGGGTTCTTAATATGCTACACAGGTAAGCCTAATAGTACCAAATATCTATTGATGAAACCTAAAAAAGGGTTTGAAGTTTGTTGGTTGTTCAATTCATAGTACGGTATATACACTTCATGGCATATTCTGCCAATTGCAAGCAACATTTACTATTGCAGTATTGAATATAATAAATAATATTACCAGTTATGTGACAATACAATATTTTAAATATAAACAATAGATATATCATTCAATCTAGTATGGTATAATTTACATTGGAAATCATATCTTGATCAATGTCAAATGGAATGTTAATTAAGAAATATTTTAATTGATTGATTATGTAATCAAATCATAATCTTCTAGTTCATTTAATGTTGGCAAGGTCAATTATTTGTTCAAGTGTTTGGCCTATATAACCTTATCAATCTTGATCACATCTGTAAAAGGAATTGAAAAATTACTTGTTTGGTATTCACTGTAACAAAGGTAACAAATGATTTTTGAATCACTTCAACATTCAAGGATTAATTAAATGAAGATTAGGCCTACTTATAAAATAATTAATAAAATAAAACACTTCTAATTTGTCTTGCAATCTGCAATAGAATTTCAGTTCTAATCTCTGTCGTTTATATTTCAGTAAATCAACGAAGGAATGAATTCCAGAATTTGTATCATGTTTATAATAATAAACTTGATTTGCACAATTTCACTAAGAAAATAGATTGTTTCTAATATTGTGGCACAGAAACATGAGGCCAAACAAATAGTATACAATATCAATATAAAAACAAATAATCATCACCATAATAGTGATCGAAAAATAGTATCACGCATGGATAATTACGATTGAAGGCAATTTATCAATTTTAAATTTCAAATGAGAGTAATTCGAAAACCAGCAGCTTACTACGTGATAATCTATCACCATTATAATCATACTTGTTAGAATGTTTTTTTATCAACATCATCAACTTGACATGAAGTCATTGTTACCCACCCAATTGAGGCTGAATTGATAAAAAAAAAATCAAGTCGGGATCATTTAAACGAAGCACCACAAGAGCAATAATGTCAAATAAATGTCACGACTAAACTCTTACCGTGCACTTGTACTTGATGCAGTCATTCCAGAAGTTGGAAGCCGAGAACTTCTTACGCAGCGCAACGGTAGATCCGCCGATCACGACTTGACCCACCCCCACCATACCGCCGGCGGTGTGATACAAAGGTAGCGACGTGTACACAATCTCATCATCACGTAGGCACAGCATCACTCGCACGCCCAACACCATGAACATGAACCTGGGAAACAGTACCAACATCAGAACAGAAACGTTCATTTCGAGGAGAAGTGTAACTCTCAAGCTAATTTGTCCGTTTGTCTGGACTCTTACCGACTATATAATAGAATACTGTAAAAGACCTAGTTAGCTCCACAAACTAGTCAAGTCAAGTCAAGTAATGTTTTATTTCATTAATAAACTATTACTACTATTACTATTACTAGTAAACTAGGACTTTGATTGCACAATGTTTACTAAAATATTTACTTTGCATATGGGGAAATATGCTATAGTAAAAATATGATTCAGTTTGGCTTGTTACATAGTACAGCAATAAAACTTTCCGTCACACATTTTTACATTTCAAGGATGAGCTATTTTAATATTAAATACACTTTTAAATTATTATTTCTGAGTTGAAAGGTATTCATGATATATGATGGTATTTATCTAGGGTTGATGGTAGGCAGAAAAATTGCAAACGATGCGGGAATTTTATTACCAAATAATGAATGAAATATATCAAGATTTCAAAGTTTTAATCGATATGAAATATTTCATATCGAAAAAATTGAAATGGTTCATGAGAACGTTCGCTGCTCTGCATCTTTCATATGAATGATGCTCGATGGCTCAAGTTTCTCATCCTTAAAACAAAATTCTCGGCAGTACAACCTATTATATTAGTTATTTACAATATTTTAAATCTATATCGACTAATGATCCAACACATAATTGATCAAATATTGAATAATACAATTCAATAATGAATCGAAGATCTAAAATACTGAATCGACAGAAGATATTGAAATCCAACGACAAACGTTATTTCATCAAGATATTGCTCCGCATTACCTAAGATGGTTGATAACGGCAGCCTTGGGTAAACCAGTCGTACCCGAGGTGTAAATATAGACGAGTTTGTCTGAGGATTTGCCAAGAGCGATATCCTGCGTCAGTTGACCTTTCGACGCTTTACCCAGCGCTGTTTGCAAGCTGACGGCATCTTTAAGCAACGCCTCGGTGGCACCGGCAACGTTGTATTGGAAGAGTTTCAAGTTGGGCAACGATTCGTCGACAACTTCTTTTACGGCTGGAACATGAAGTATAGTTTATTTATTTATTCATTTATTCATTCATTTATTTATACTTGGTTCATGTATTCTTTGGAATGATGACCTAAATCTATTGGCGTCGGTGAATGATGAATGAGATTATGAGATGTAAGGATACATTATTAGATGTTTTGGATAGTGGAAAAGAAATGGCTCTTAAGAACCATCCTTATAGGCTTATACAACTTTACCGGCAAGGGTGTCAGGATGCTCAACAATGGTGGAAATCGAACCTCAGCTACCTGATGGACCATTCTTTTTTATTATAAAGAGATAATCTACAAAAAAAAACATTGTTAAATGTAGATGTTTAAAGATGTTGTAAAAATCCCAATAAAGTGTACATTGTTTTCAATAGTTTTGGATAGTCAGAGCTTAAAATTATGATTGTGTATGACTTAATCTAATCAATAGCAACAATCACATTTCATAAATAAATGGATTGTAATTCCATATGACTCTCCATATGAATTACCTTTTTATGAATAACGCTTTTCTGCGAGGGTACCGATATTCATAGTTTCGTACTAATTTCATTATAGGCATCTTAAACTGTTTTGAGTAATTTTCTGTCTAATAGCAACTGATGATTACAAATGAACGAATATATATATATATATACATTTTTCACATTGGTATTTAGTTTTACGGTTACATTCAACGATATCGGTAACAGCACGCTTACCCTCGGAGAGCTCCGATCCGTAGATGATGGCTTTACAGTTGGCAGCGTTGATAGAGTGTACAAGAGGTCCTTGACGGAGGTTCGAGTTGACGAGAGCTGTCACGACGCCCACTTTAGCCAGACCGAGCCAGACGGCAACGTATTCGGGTCGTGTGTCCATGAATAAAGCAACGCTGTCGCCACGCTGGTAACCGATTTGTTTGAAGTAGTGGGCTACCTGGTTGCTAAACTCATCAATCTAGAAGGAAAATGTACTTATAGTTAATCAAAATGTAACATTTTTTTTTTCATTTCTATACATGTTTCGTGAAAATTATCAACAACACCTCAGGTCTGAGGAAAATCAGAAACAAAATCAAATTTTGGGGGAAAATTTCAACAAAAGATTGACAGTTTTTAAATTCAAACAATTAGTTTTAAAAGATAATTCAACAAGAAATTAAAATTTTTTAAAATTTTTAATTTTAATTTACTATTTTTGAAAATATTTTTTAAAAATGTTGCACAAATACTGATATTTTAACAACAAAAGATTTGAAAAATATTTCAACAAAAACATTGAAAAAAGTCTCTTTAAAACATAACTGCTCACAGAATGCTGTCTTTGATGCTGTCTGACCTCGCTTATGAATATGTCATGTAGATGCTCTACATGATACAAATTTATGAACATGTAGGCCTTCATATATTTAATTATAGGTTAATAGACTATACACAGGCCTGCATATAGGACAATATATATTTTTTACATTGAAAAAAAAAAATCGAAGCTTGATACAAAATCATTGTTGCGCAATCAAGGCTATCGATGGAAGTAGGATTGTTTGCATGGGGCTCTACAGGAACGATCTTACCACCCCATAATTTGTATCGCAAAACAAGTTGATAATATCATGAGTGCCTATACTACTATAATAAATAATGAATGAAAATGTATTATTTCATTCATTCATAGCACCAAAATCAATAGTCTTAAAAAATATAGAGATGAATATTTGCCACTCTAGATACAACAGGAGGTCACAATATCTTTATAAAATGTATCATCAAATAAAGTTTTTCAACATTGCAAGCATAGGTATAGCAGCAGACAGGTGCCTCACTATTTGCTGTTATGCAATCTATCATTTACTCAATTTAGCCATTTTCATTACTTGGCAAAGTTCAGTTTGATGTCAAGAACTAAATCAATAAACTGAGGTATCTTGATTAACTAAGCTGTGTGATTAGAGTGAATTGAAGATGTAGTATATTGACACTAGTGTGAAAGATATAGAAAATGACAGGTCACAGATAGCCAATACAAGGAAGAGAGTTATGATCATGTTGTTGTTGCTGTTGTTGGATTTTGAAGGAGAGGAGAACTGTAAAAAGGTATAGAAGGTAGACGAAAGTATCTTGTGTCAATATTGCTTGTCTCCAGTTGTTATCTTTGCTTCCTGTTGTAGAACAAGTACACTGGCAGTCGCATAAAATGATCTCTTTTGGAAATTTAGATTTGAATAAAATCCAATCACATTTGGCCCCTATTTTCCTTAAGAATCCATGGGAGTCAATTTAGCGGAATATCAGTTTTTCATAACTGTTGAACGGTACGAGATATCGAAATTCTAAAAACGAGGAAACACAGATATTTTCAACACCTTCAAGATGGTGTAAGAAATAACTATCAATCTTACATCGCATAATTGTCAGGCGTATACACTTGAAATTTTTTTATTTTCATTTTAATTTTTATGTACCCACCTCATTATTTCTCATATCACTTATAACACTTTCTCATAAAGCGGGGAGTGTGAAGAGAAGAGTAGGAAGACCGCGAGTGAAGTGGTGTGCAGTGATTAAAGAGGACGTGCAAGAGAGGGAATGAACATGAGAAGAAGTGATAGGTGACAGACAGTGGGAGGACAGAGTTGTGGAGGAAGCTGGTAGTAACGATGGAATAAGATGAGATGCCAGGAGTGGCTAGCTGGTTTTGAAAAGTTTAGCCCTAGTTATGGTGGTATAACCACCCTCTGACCCAATTGTTTGGAAAGAGAGTTTGATTATTATTATTTTCACTTGCTTCAAGCACAATCATCTCTTACATCATCCATCACAAAAATACATTCTTCAAACATATCTATAATATTATTTCCATGTTGTTCTGTTGTTTACCTGCGCGTATGTCCAGGTTTCATCCTCGAACAAGAACGCCGTTTTCTTCGGGTGTTTCTTCACCAGCTCGGAGAAGATTCGTGGAACAGACATGTTCCTCTTCGACCAGTACCACAACGTTATGTTCAATTTCATGAAACAATAAAGAGCTCTGAAAAGAAAGACAATAACAATCTGTTAGCCCACTTAATTCGTGAACGATTGTGATTTCTTCCCACGTGAGAAGAAGTTCGTTTACCAACATCACAAACACAAATATTATCAATTATTCCTACGAATATGGATATTTTCACTTCACGATAATATTACTATTATTTTGACGATGTTTTTCACTGTAATTAATTATTTGTTGCTACGGTATTGTTAAACTGTGTCCAAGTGGCGACCGACACCTTGTTGTTTGCAGTATTTCAATAAAAACTTTATATATATATATATATATATATATATATATATATATATATATATATATATTCTCATTATTCTTTAGGGTATTCTGGTTGTGTAATAAAAGAGAAGATATTTTATATTTAAATGTTTTTACCCTATGTTTCAGGTTTACATTGAATCCTTTCTCAAGAGAGATAAAAAATTACATGTTTCTTCTACAAAATCAAGAAAGTATACAGGCAATTGATAGCAAAACATATTATAGGAAAAATGTCACTGCGCTGAATATATATATATATATATAATATAAATATCCAATTTGTTTTTTCATTACAAAAACAAGGCTCCTTCAGTTTTGTATAAAGTATTGTATAAATTTGTGGCCAATGATTCTTTTAGGTCGAGATTTTCAATTAGAAACACAACTACATCTTTAAAAAACAAAAATCATCGAATACGCAGTATGAGGTTATGGATTTTCAGAAGTTTTTAGAACATTTCACAACTATCCAGTTGCTGAACAATTTCTTATTTTCTTTCACAGAAGTTTCTATAGCAACTGTTAATTTTGAATAGGGCATATAATTCTTTCGTGATAGCTCTAGAAGTATTATGAATGAACATTTACAGAATAGAATAATTTCAACTAATTCAACTCTGACCACTTATTACAGAACATTTACTATAGCCTATAAGAGATTTTTCAAACAACATAAAATAGAAACGATCAACTATGCTGATTTTATTGAGATGGCCTTTAATCAGACTCCATTCCCGTCATAGATATGACGTCACAATCCACCAAGATCAAACAGGGCAACGCATTTGCATTCATGAATAATTATGTTACATGTAGGATTTTATGTAGAACGCATCTTTTTTCAAAATAATTTCCAGAATACACTTTTAATAACAGGTAATAATTATACAAGGTTTTATTACGTAAAATTGCTGTTTATAATATTACATGATAAAAATATTGCATGGATGTCAGTTACGCAATCAGGTATAAAATGTGAATTAAAGTAATTATAGTCTAGTTCAGTGTGAATGGGGTAGGCCTATTCTCACGGCCTATTGGATTGGTAATTAAAATTGATGACAGCAGAAGTAAATCATTGTTCTGCTAATTAGAACCTTGGATTATAGTTGAATGGATACGCAACTCTTGCTTATTCCTAATGCGGACCCTTTCCAGAGCTGAGAAACCTGATAGTAAATCGGCGGATCTTTCACTTTTGTGTGGTGAATCGAGTTCAAATTATATTGTATATCGGATTATTGCGATCTTCGACATTTACTTGGTCACCTAATGTACTGTTTTTTCCGATTTATGCAAGATAGGTATTTCAAAGAAGACGTCAATGTTGAAAGAAGAAATGCTCCGCGAAAAATCACGTGAAAACGCAAGTTTACTCATCTGTTTTTATACGTATTAAATATTCAACTTTAGATATGTCACGCAATATAGAAGAAATTAGAACAATTAACTGCGGTGACAGCGCATTTACGCATGCTCTCGCTGCATGTGATCCGGGAGACGAGGGGAATTTCGAACCCGGTTCGAACCCCACTGCCGACCATCTTTACAGGGGTTTTCGTGGTTTCCCTCTGTAGCCTAGTCTAATGCCGGGATGGTTCCCACAATATAAGCCACGACCGCTTCCCTCCAACTATCCTTTCCATTACCCCAGAAACCTTCATCTCATCATCCAATCATCTCACTAATCATCCATCCGACGCCAATAGATCTTCGCTATCATTACAGTGCGTCGTTAAACCCAATGTATAAAAAAATAAAAAGAGTTGCTTGCATAGCCCCGGGATGGTGTAGTCTATAGCTATTATTCAAGGTATAACCATGAACTTATACTGTTCCTTACAAGTAAGTACATTGTATAACAATTCCAAGCACATGTTGATTCGTTTATGGGCGCGTGACATTATTATACTTGCTAACGCAGTACGTTGTTTCCTGTAACCTGGAACCGATCATTTTTCTGCAAGTCGGTATTTAAAATTCAAATGGGATTAGAAGTGACCAATGGGAACGCCAAGATTTGTGACGTAATGACTCGGAAGTTACGGACCCGTTATGTTGATGTGGCGTTTTGGTAATAAAGCTGCTTCAGATGCTCGGGGTCCATCGTTCGACTCCCGACGTAATATACTTTTTGAAATTAATGTTGTCTCGTGCGCAGGGTTATGAAAGGTTTTATTTTAAATTTGACCACAGAAAGTATTAAATTTCAGAGAATTAGTTCAAATGTGAAAAATAAATGAACGCCATACATAGCCTACATACATATCACTTAAAGTTATATAGATAGGCAAATCGAAATGATAAGGTTAGTCGTAAAAACGAAATTGTCGACTAATTTACTTTCTATATTCAATTAGGATTCATAAGCAATGAATATATAATGTTAATTAAAAATCAATGGGTTGGACGCCCAATTCACGGGCCCAAAGCAGAGGTAGTGGCAGTTCCTTGAACTCTCCGTCAGGCGTGGGTTCGAATCCCACACGAGACATTCGAAGAATGCCTATCGTATAGTATTGTGCTGCATCTTTAGAAATAAAACTGTATTTTTCGTGAAAATGAAACTCTAAAATTATAAGGAAATGATTGTAAAGAAAAATGTAAATACGAAAAATCCTTCTCGCATTCGTACAAAGTCGAATACGAAATCTAGAATTGACGACTCGACACTTCAGACCGTTAGTCCTAATTGATACGAGAGACAGTCGATCGAATCATCATTATATTATACAAACACTCGGGGGACAAAGTTTCTACGAAATAAAATATGTGTTGCACTTTGTAACAGAATCGTGATGATTGCATTGCGATCCGTTTATACACAGAAATGCACAATAAATATGAATATTATATATATATATATATATATATATATATATATATATATATATATATATATATATATATATATTATATATATATATATATATATACATACACACACAAATATAGCTCGTATAATTAAATCAAGTTCAGTCGAGACACCAAACTATATATATACGCTCACATGGTTGCAGCGATTCAGGCGTTAGATATTCATCTCATATTATACGGGATCTAGTTGTTATTATTCATTATAATTATTTATATTGGGTTTAAGGGCGCACTGGTGACTAAGATTACAAGAAATTACTTGGTGTTAAGTTCCTGATGAAATTTAAAAAAAAAAATCCAAAACTGATTCAATAATTTAAACTGAACATGATTCTTGTTCTAATGTTAGTTTTTAATATCTTTTTCCAGGATATTTTGACTCTGTCTACCGAAAATGTACATAGTCAGAAGATAATTTGTATAAACAAATATTGAAGTACAATAATTATTATTGACTAGATCGATACACGATTCTCAAAAAGGTTAACGACCACTAGTAAAATGTACAAAATATTCAAATAGTCGAAAGGATAACACTAATCTTATACACATATACACATATATATATATATATATATATATATATATATATATAATATATATATATATATATATATATATATATATATATATATATATATATATATATATATATATCGAACTAACTTTCAGTATAAATACAGAATATATCAATTATATAATAACTTATAGGCAGATATTTTCGTTCAGTAGCGGTAGTTCATTTTATACACGAAATAAATATGCTAACAAGTAACCGATACACACAGATTAACTGATCTATATGGAATCATAAATTAATAATTTACTACATAAATAATTCAACATATTGCATTAATTTACTGATGATGGTATCAATAAATCAATAAAATATTAAATTATCAATAAATCAATAGAGAGAAATTCCACTCATCAATCAAACTAGCATAGATAAGCATTTTATCTCATAGATTGCAAGATCATATTTGCTTACATAAGTCAGAGAAATTGTCTGTTATTTTGTTAGGTTGATAATTAAGCTCTCAAGTATTTGATGTACAGGTAAATTCTACGTAACACGTGGTTTCTCTGCAGTCACCCGATTAGCCAACATTACTAAGCCACAGATACCGAGACGGGTAGACCAGTAGCTAGCACGCTGAACTGTCATTCAGGAGACCGGGGTTTGACTCCCGACACGGTCGACTCTGAAAAGCGTTTTCCGTGGTTTCACTCTCTCAATAAGTAGCATATACTGGCATGACTAATTAAAAATAGCCCCTGACCGTTTCCAAGTTTAACCAACAAAGTTTTTACAATCATTATATAGTTGGTATGGCCACCTTATCTCTCGTCGATACTCGTAAGTTAAATAACAATAATTCTCAGTGAATTCACAACGTAGGAGTAGTCCTAACTGGCAATTCTAAGTTGTTATCTCCATGGTTACCTATAAGGCACGGTATTGCCAACCTGGGAGTAGATCTAACTGGCAGTTTAAAGTTGTTATCATCATCACCCTGGTTACCCATACTATTTTTTTCCATCAACTCGCAGATAAAGGCTAACTGGAGGAGTATTGCTAATACCGTGCATTTGACGTGAACAGCAGTATAGGTATACCAGTAGCAAGTGACCTTCGAGCCTGTACCGTGAACACCAGTATAGCTGGAGTCACGTGACCCTAACTGGCGTGATTCTCAGCATTCTGTTAATCACATCTATCACCCGGCGTAATTTCACGCCTTCACATCTAGCTGATCACATTACATACTGACTGGTCGAGACGGTAGGTCGCTAATGCTATGACATAGGGGAGACGGTCGATTTAAATCACCATATCGTATACTGACAGGTCGAGACGGTAGGTCGCTTATGCTATGACATAGGGGAGACGGTCGATCTAAATCACCATATCGTATACTGACTGGTCGAGACGGTAGGTCGCTTATGCTATGACATAGGGGAGACGGTCGATTTAAATCACCATTTCGTATACTGACTGGTCGAGACGGTAGGTCGCTAATGCTAGATCATAGGGGAGACGGTTGATCGATGACAACAACTAACTATAAGAGGAAATAATGCAACACTTACTATATGTACTGGTATTCACGAGAGATGAAGGTTAGGATAAACTGTCCACCCAATCCCACAATACTAGCGCACGGGGGGTTTGTGCCTTCTTTCGTGGATGCAATTAGTTTAAGACAATATGAAGTATAAGTTGTTATCCTTCAGTTGAACCAGGGATTATTATAAAGGGCAAGGTAAGGACTATTCCGGCAGCTATCTGGCCATGTTGACTGTTTGCAAAACGGTGATGTTGTTGTTGTTGAACTAACATATCCAAAGCAAACTAAACCAATTCAATCTAACCCTATAACAATACCAAATTGTGTCAAAGAAAGAACGTCGTTTTTTAACAGAAGATTTTTGATAATTTTGGAACGGGATGTATAAAAATTTGTTACAGATTCACACATACAATGGTCTTGAATTTTTTTGGAATCTATCTTTTTTTTCTATTCGTAACTCTTGATCTGAAAAAAATCATTAACCTTCAAAATAGCATAACAATTAAAGCTATACAAAAACGTTAATATATTTGTATTTTTTGATATGTTGGTAGACGACCTTCTTATAACGATGGATAACACACGACTATAAAAAAGGCATAGGACTGGTTATGTAAAATATTCACGTCGACTCACCTTATTGGGGACTTCGATGTATCGATGTATCGAAGTTGTTTTAGTTGTGTAGATGTACGCGATTAGTGGCCGAATATAGAGGTTTGCAGTGGGCCCAAGCTGCACATTTATCGATCGACAGGAATGAAAATCTTCGCTACGCTCATCTAATTATTTGTGAAATCCACATTACACGATTTTTTTCACTCAGGATTATAGAACGTCTTAATAAAATGAATTTTTTATTGACTATATTATTTATTATTACATGACAATATGATTTATTATTGAGTTATCAGTCACGTTTTTTAAAGATATATGACGCTCTTAATTTGTTCAGCTCTTATTTTCTGTCATACAGTGAGAAGGCATATCACAATATGGTCATAAAGACTGTTGTCGTTGTCGATGTTTCATATTGTAATGTTGGTAGACACCTAACCACCAACATTTTTACCACAAAAGAAGATAATTCGTCTACCAACATAACGAACACAAACATTACACTCGACACTTTCGAGGGTAAATAATTTTTCGTCAAGTTATTTTCACGATTTAAATCACACTACATATTTTCAAAAGTGTTCTATGTATAAAATATGCTGCCAGTTTCTCTCTTATTACCATTTTTTTTACAGTTATGTAGTTGGTAGACCGTATCGGACCTTCTTCGATCGTGGATTATAAGTACGATTTCGGTCACATAAAGTGGTCGATCAAGCCAAATTAAAATGTAAAATGCATCTCGAACAAACATACTGATTGATACATGCACAAAAACCAGAAGACAATATTCATACGCACGCAATGCATAGCTTATGAAAAATAAGAATGAGCGTAGATTTTATATTTATATTTGGGATTAAAGTCATTAAACCATTTCAAGTGACTGTATTCACAAGGTTAATACACATAAAAAAGTCATTCAAAAAATTCGAAGTTAACTTCATTAGGATTCTGCGCATATATATGTTATCCAGACAGCAAGCAAGAACAAAGTATAACAAATAGTTTGTGTATGGTTTAGCCATGGTTTAGCACACATAGAAATGTTTCGTATGTCCGCGAAAGAAGGTGCGAACCACCAGCGCGTCAGTCTTGTATAATGGTACGGAACTGTCGCTCGGAACCGTCGTCTTTCGAAGTAAGAACTGCCAGTTGGATGAGGCAGACAGACCTTCACGATTCTGCTGCTTCATTCATTATGTTCCTTTGTGCAGAACGCTTTTTTCATGTAAGATCACATTTATCGGTAGTCTAAAGCAGGGGTCTCCAACTACGGTAGATTCGATAGATGAGGGGAATATCGGACCTGGTTCGATCCCCGCCAGTGACCATCTTTAGAGGGTTTCTTCGTGGTTTCCCTCTGTAGTCTAAGATAATGCTGGGATGGTTCCTACGATAGCCACAACCGCTTCCTTCCCATTACCCATAATACACCTTCATCTCATCATTCCATCAATCATTCATCCGACGCCAATAGATCTTAGTTATCATTACAATGCGCCGTTTAATCTAATACGAATAACTAAATATAGCAATACAGTGGTCTACATAAGACCTGGGTCGATCCCCACCACCGACCATCTTTAGACAGTTTTTTCGTGGTTTCCGTCTGTAGTCTAGGCTAATGCTGGGATGGTTTCTACGATATAGGCCACAACCGCTTCCTTCCCATTAACCATAATAAACATTCATCTCATCATCCCATCAATCATTCATCCGACGCCAATAAATCTTAGTTATCATTACAATGCGTCGTTTAATCCAATATGAATAACTAAATATTAATACATTGGTCTACATAAGAAGTGGACCAATGAAGTGCATGTTAGTTTCGCAACTCTTTCGAGTCTACGGTAACTAAGGATTCGCTCGGTACGCGAACAAGCTCTGTTATGTCCAAGTGACCGTGATTGTACTCTTACCAGGCCAAGGTCATTGACCTTGAGCAAAAGAAAACAATTGTTGGACGTGTGACACGTGATGCGAAACAGAAAAGGTGAGACAAAGACGAGAGTGAGAGAATTGTTGTAGAGGATTTGGCAATGTATCAGAATGATACGAAATTGAGTCGTTGAAGAATGAATACCTGCAAACATGTCTACATTTGTTATCTGAAGCTCACCGACAAACTTGAATGGAGTGCATTTGATACCTAATAGTTGATGCCAATTTACTTAACGTATTTTGATTATTAAAAGGCCTATTCGACACTAAAAGTAACAATAGAATGTGCTTCTAAATCCCAATATGGCCGACGAAATGTTACAAATAGTGTCAACAATGGTATATTTATAATAAATTACATTGTTGAAATGTGCGCGCTCTATTTTGTGACTTTTCACTTTTTAACACTGACAGCGTGCCTGCTATTTTGACTGACGAATTGGTAAGATACAAATTATCAAAAAACTGTATGAGCTAATTCACGACTACAGATAGGCGTGGCTTAATAATCGGTCATCTAGATCTATAAGTTTCTGGTCACTTGAGGTATCATCACAGTACATATAGCATAGCTTCGCTATGCTTTCTATACTATGGTATCATGCTGATTGAATATCTCAAATTGACCACAGTTTACACAGCCCACTCGATTGGGTGTCATGTTTTGTGACGACAATCCTCATCAGTATCGTGCCACCACGGATGTTATGAAAGATTCAAGGTACCTTTCCAATTGGGGTGTACCTCCGTATAGATGGGAGATGAGGTGAAAGGGCATTTTCACTATTGAGATAAATTCACTCAAAAATTATCAAATTATTGGTTTAAATTCGAAAATATATTAAAAAAATCTACTAGTTTTCGTATAACTATATTTCTATGGCAATAAATGAGAAAATAGAATAGAACATCTTTGACTATAATCCTTGGATGTATTTGAAAACAAATATTGGACAGTGGATGGCAAGGACCACCTCAAGTCAATCTATTCGAGGGTCAACCACACTTGATATTGTTTTGAAAATATGGATATCATATTTGGATTCTGATTGGTTCTAACGCATAAATGAATATAACTCAGAGGTACAAAGATCGTATTCAGCATAGCTGCAGGCTAGGTGTAGACTATACCACCTTCAAGTTTTGCACGAAAACAAGTTTAAACTTCCACACGCGTTTTTTTAGTGAATAATTTCCGCGTTGACCCATTTCAATGATTACCATTAGGCTCATGTATCAAGACGTTGTATCAAGATGCCGAGCAGACAGCTATTTTAACGAAGTGAACATTCGACAGAAGAAAAGTAACTTGCAGTCACTTGAAAGTCCATGCGGGAGTCGATTTAGCGGAATATCAGTTATTGGTGATCAATAACTTTGGAACGGATGAGGTATCAAAATTCTAATAAAGAGTAAACACAAATACTTTCAATATCTTCAAGATGATGTAATTAATAACTACTGGTATTTATCTCTAATCGACTGATTGTGAGGCACATACGCTTAAAAATACAAGTTTTTTAAACGTATACGCCTGATAATCATGTGATGTAAGGTAAATTACTTACACCATATTGAAGGTATTACAAATATCTGTATATTTTCGTTTTCAGAATTACGATATCTCTTACCGTTCAAAAAACTTTATCACCAAAAAACTGATATTCCGCTAAATCGACTCCCATCCCATATATATTCATTATTCAGTATATATACTTGCGGTCAATAGACAAAATATAGTGTTTGTTCTCAAATGTAAACGTGATTTTCAATCAAATATATCCACAAAATTTCTCATATCAGTCATTGGTGATAACTTTGGAACGGATGAGATATCAAAATTCTAATAAAGAGGAAACATAAGACACTTTCAATATCTTCAAGCTGGTGTAAGTATAACTATTTATATATATATATATATATATATATTTATTCGGTACTACGCCTACCGATCGTCTGTCTTCCCTAGCAATCAGCCATAACGATCAGAAGTGTCGCGAGTTTAAAGAGCAAGCTTTGCAGTCAGTTGACGAAATGGCCTTTTGTACATTGGACATGCACAATATTATTAATAGTGCACAATGCTGACTGATGATATAATGCTATATGCATGGGAGCACGTGTGAGGCATGTACGTGATAGCAATATATTTATATTCAATTTGTTGTTGGAAAAAGAACGGTGAGATTATGTGATTGATCAAGAAAATGTATACGCATTAAAACTAGTACATAGAGACAATCGAGGGGCTTACAACTCGCAAATTTTGTGTACACCTGATTTCAGATTTCAGGGATTTCAGAGATGTCAAGAGATTTCGGAGATTTTAAGTGATTTCAGAGGATTTAAAAGATTTCAGGGATTTCTAAGGATTTCAGAGATTTCAAGGGGATTTCATGGCAAGTGTACACCGGATTTCAGGAGTTGTTAACCTCTTGGAGACAATATAGGCATACGTACTCATTCCACTTCCAATATGAGACATTTTGTGGATAGATTTGATTGAAAATCACGTTTACATTTGAGAACAAACACTATATTTTGTCTATTGACCGCAAGTATATATACTGAATAATGAATATATATAAAAAATGGGTACCGGTATATGAAAAGTATATATTTACCGGTATTCAGTGATACAAAAACCAAGTCATATAACACGTGGTTGCCAAGGACACAGAATAATAATCAAACAATTGTTGTAAATTATTTGTTGTAATAATTGTTATAGCCAATAAGATGGAAACAATAATTATGCTATAGGCCTATACGGAATGACGTAAAACAAAGCTGATTAAATGAGTATTGAGAAAATTATGATGGTATATAATGAGACAGTAGTAAAAAATACTTTTACTACCATAAGCGTGCGCACGGGGGGGGGGGGGCAGGGTAGGCATGTGCCCACCCTAATGTATCACCGCCGCCACAATACACTCGATAATACACTTCTGGATATATTTTTTTTATTTTTTATTAATAACAATTTACAGAATTGGTGACCTATATTACACGTTTGTTGTTGATAATATTCCCTCTTTACCCTCTCTACCAATGACATCATTGACGACTTTGAGGCCAATGTTGCCTCGGAACGAAGCATGGCTTTGTTAATCTAATCTAACCTAATTACCTATCATTAGGCGAGCTTTAGCGAGGGTTCAATTTGAAATACTTAAAAAAATTGGGATTCGTTTTTATGTTTTTTAGTACATTTTGAAGCAGTTTTTACCCTTCTCGCTCGTCTTACAACGCATATATAGCATTTTCCTAGTGTATTTACTTATAGTACTAGGAAAACGCTATATATGCGTTTGTAAGACGAGCGAGAAGGGTAAAAACTGTTTCGAGTGGTACCAAATCACAATTTTTTTATTTTTTTTCCAAGATGGCTGACTTGATAAAACTTGAAATTTCCAGAAATGGGAAATTTCATGTTTTTTTCGATGTTTTTCCGCCATGTTTTTCTTATGGGTATATTCTTGTCATTTCAAAAAATTCATTAAAAACAGGAAACCATCCGATAATGCCACAAAACTATGCAGATCTAAGAGAAGGCTATATAATGTAACAAAGTTTGAAGTTGATAGCTGTAGCAGAAAAAAAAACATTAAAACCAACCCCA
This sequence comes from Brachyptera putata, assembly GCA_907164805.1. Lineage (NCBI taxonomy): Eukaryota > Metazoa > Arthropoda > Insecta > Plecoptera > Taeniopterygidae > Brachyptera > Brachyptera putata. The sequence goes on from OU015469.1 coordinate 13,985,877, forward strand.
ATTTGTTCAGTATGTGAAATTGAATCCTCGCTAACGCTCGTGTAGTCATGTCTATTTAGTTTTAATATTATGATTATTATGTCTTTTTTTTAAGATTTGTATTTTAATATTTTCATGTAAGAGTACATCTACAAATGAATCACTATGTATAAAATTGCTCGTTTTTATCGTAAACAGTGTAAAAAGTTTGAAAATATTTCATATAACTCGTTATATTTTAATCACAAGATTTTGAACTCACAAGATTTTTTTGCCTTTTAAAAAAAAGATATATACTTGCACGAATCAGCCATGCACTGTTTTACATTTTTGTAAAAATCGGTATAATTGTGCCTAAACAAAATTATAAAATACTTATGTCCTGCTGAATTCTATATCATGACAAACCAACCATACCACGATACCAAAAGAAGACTATGGATGTTACTATAAACCTAACTAAAAATAACAGGAAAAAGTATGCTTTTTCAAAAAATTCCCTGTGTGGCTGAGACCCCCGTATTGGGTTCGTTCTATCCACCTTTACTTTTTACTGGTGCCCACTCTAATAGTTCACCCTGCGCACGCCTATGTTTACTACCCTTGTTCATAACAGCAATATAAATAATAAGAATACATTGAATATAATAAGAATAAGAATATCATTATACTGAGAAAAAGTTTGGAAGCTTTTCGAATTTTGAATAACTTTTCTCTACAAAATATGGAAAATATGATTTGATTAGGTGAGAATAATTATGTTCGTACGTTATCATTTTTATTCGAAGTAGGGTCAACGTAATTATTCAAATAAATATCATAACCTGTATAAGACTATTAAAATACATTGTGCAGATAATTGCATTGTTATAAGATAAATTATAATATGATGAATATAAATATGAAAAATTAAATATAAAATTAATAACCATCATTATGGAGTATAATTTGCATTCGTGCAGGTGACGAATTCGATAACTTGAAAAGCATGCAATACATGATTAATAATTATTTTATTGCTCCTTATCAAATAATATTATACATGAAAAAAGGTGTTTCAATTATAATTATTGGAGGGTACACGTCTTTAGTTACTTCGCAATTAATTCATATCTACACTAATTTTAATTTTACTTTAATCTCATTTCAGTTGTCAACCAAAGAGTGATAACGGATTAATACATTTTTCACAACTTTAAATCATCTTAGAAAACCACATCTATATCAATTATTCAAAATGCATTTACGACAAATTACAGAAAACATGCATTCTATTCAATTTTTATGCACCCCTGCAAAGAACTTTGTACTTTCAATATAAATACAATATAATTAATTATTGTTACCACAAAATACAAACGTACAGTCAAGTAAATAAAATACAAGAATCTTTTTTTCAGTGTTTAAACGCATTGTTAGACATGCACTTCAAACAATGAAAAGTCAATATGACTATACAAACAACAGCCTACATCGTTGACGGGTCGACACCCCCGACTTTTAGTGGTCATGGATACGGTAGACGGTCGATCGTAACAACACGTTATTATTAATTCTGTCACCACTATATGACATGCATCATATTATTTTACTCGTTTCAGATTACACGAAGTCCATGTCCCTGAACCCTGGTTTGATACACTACTTATACTATATCTTGATATCAAAGTCGTGTGGTTATCGAGAATGATATATTAATTATTGTACTTATCTAAGATAATTTTAAACACTTCTCTTCGAGTGTAGCCTAATTGATATAGCACCGCTTTAAAAACCGAAGTCACCGTTGGCCGTAGGTCCGAGTCCTAAGATACGCGGTATGATTTTTTTAGTGAAATCGAAACTTGATACAGAATTATTGTCATGCAATTGAGGCTATGGATGAAAGATAGGATCGTTTGGACGGGGCACCACAAGGGCGATCTTACCACCCCCAAAAATCAACCTTTAGGTTTTGTAAACTTTAACGTTTCATCACTTTAAAATTTCATTATCACAAGCTCATTCCGTCATTCGTACCCCCAAATATCTTAGCTGTTGGTGGGATAGTAATTAACCAAACAATAATCACTCTACAGGCCTACTATAGCTTGTATCCACGGAAGAGGGTAACGCTTTTGAAATCCGTAGTTGCGTTTCTTATTGTAAATCTCTTCCCCTTCATGAAAAAACATAATACCATTAAAAACTCCACTACTGCAACTACAAAAGAAATATTAAATTTGTGTTTGAAATATTGGTATAGTTAGCCTTCGGATTTCGTGGATGAAGCTATAAGTATACAGTAAAACATTCTAAGTAAGCAATTATGCAATAGACTTTATATTCTTGTTTTGGTACTATTTAATTTATGGCACAGTATTGCTAACTATTGGTATTTTAAAAAGTGTAATAATGATCGTTGTGTGTTGATATGCCACTCAGGTTCCAAGTAAAGTATATATAAAAATTAACATGATTGTTAAACACTATTATTGAGGTTTGTAAGAAACGTTTGTCTACGTTGTTGTTATTTGTAAAGCGTTGGGGGGGGGGGGGGGGGGTGTAGGGGGAGGAGGGGAACAAACATCCTAAAACATTACTTCCACGAAAAGCTTTAGTAAGGCCTTCAACTTACAATTACGGCACATAATTACACTCATTTATACACATGAATTACAGTCGAGACAAACCACCGGTCGCCTGTGCGTTGGTCCGAGACAAATGATTAGGTTTAATTCAGAATTCAGCACTAGACCTAGACGATTCTATGTTCCATGTTCTATCCTCTATCTATGGACATGTGCATGTTTTATTTGTAAGTTGTAGTAACCAGTGCAGGGTTTACGCTTTATATTCATTGCGAATAATATACCTATTTCAATGTATACATGGTGTATGTTTTAACCCATAATATGTCCTTACGATTACCATGCTTTAATTAGCATAGTCACCAGATACTTACAAGTATTATTATTATGAACTTATTATTATTACAATTAAGAATGTAAAAAAAAAAAACATTTTACAACCATCCATCGAAAAGTACCTCGATGCCCATGTCACACGACTTTGGCCCATGACTTTATTCCGGTATACGCTCTTCAGCGCCCTCCCCCCCCCCCCCCGCTATATAGTCATCCGCCTCAGCAATAGATAGGTTATGCCTTCCACAGTGAAAATGCAAGTGCACATAATTATAAAAGATGTAAGAAATTCGCCAAATATTATGAACACATAAGATTATTAGACATAATAATACTTCTCAAATAGACCTAATCGAGAAATGAACAAAATTTAACCTCAAATTACGCAAAAAAGATTGTGTGGCAAAAAAACGAATGAAAAACAATCCCAATATCGTTGGCTAAAACAAAAACATCTTTCCCAAAAGTGTTTACATCACAATTACTGCACATATCGTAGTCATAGTTTCCCTGAATTGTTCACCTCTTTTCAGCAATGTCAGAGTCAACAGAGATTAGAATAGAGATAAGGCTGGTGGGGTGCATGCCGGTCATACCTGTGGAGCACACCCACTCTCTCAGGCGCCTCTCATGAAACGAAAACAACATTCCTTTTAGGCCCGGTAAAGGCTGGTAACTTGAAGTTTGGAAACCGACAGTTATGTTGTTCGACGGATAAATTTAGTTCGCGTATTACGACACGATTTTGAGTAAAACATTCTGTCAGTTTTACAATAATCTAGTTAATCGTGACAGATAGAAATAGGTAGCCATTTCTTGTGATATAATATAGTGACAAAATATAGTGACAAGTATTTAGCACTGACGCAGTAAATATGCAAGCACCTTGATGTGTTTAAAACACAGTGTATTCTGCTGTACATTTTAGTATTCATCTCTTTAATTTTAAAGCAATTGTGTTCTTGTGGAAAGATGTAGGAAATATACTTGAAAAATTAATGTGCGAATCACCAATGCGTTAGTGATGCGAGGTAGGAGAGACGGCCGATCGGAGCCTTTACCTCTCGTTGATGCAAGTAGAGCAAAAATTCGCCACGATTTGAAATCTGCGATTTAAATTAAATTATAAGTCAAATCATAGCATTGATTTCAGTCATACTGACAGCCGCATCACGATCATTTGATGATTTTGATATTTAGAAGAAAAAAAATATCAATGCTTCATGGGCCAACGATTATGGGTGGTGAGGTTTATTTTTTAAGCGACCCATTAAAAGTGCTCTGATGCATATTGACCACAAATCACAGATTTTATGGATACCTTCATGAATCGAGTTAGTTGTCACCTAGTAAATAATAACAATTCTTAACGTGTGGGTGGCTTCAGTCAATAGATCTAATCAAGATCTATTAGAATGAACTTGATTGAATCGCGTCTGATTTAAGTGTTCCACATTCCACATATTAAATGATTCAAATGCAACAATTGATAAATCCTTAATCGTTACTACGCTGCACTTGTGACGATGCCGGTGACCCTCCTACATACATTTACTACACAAAGATGAGATAATGATAATTCGACTTACAGCATGTCCCTTGGTAGAGTCCTGTACAATATATAAAACCATTTATATCGTTTCCCCGTCGCTAGGTACCCTATTATCGATAATAATAATAACTGGGGTATAAGTCTTCGTCCTAGACATAACGATATAGCCGCACCTACCCCTAAAAGGGAGGTTAAAATGCCGGAATGTTCAGGTAACATTGTACGCCACTGCACTATCACACACGTCAAACCACGTTGGCGGCGACTTGACAACTGAATGAAATTCTGATTGTAAACATACGTTGGTTGGATGGGAGATCTGAAGTGGATTCAGTGGTTTGACGGTTCGAGACGGCCGAGTGTTTGTCGCTAGGAATGCGGGAGACGGGTGATCGGAGGATAGTAGTGTGGTAGCCAATGGGAAGGCTTACAGCTGTTTGACCTGTGGAGCCAATCACGAGTGGGTGAGATTGAATAAGAAATATACTAGTATTAGAAATATTATCTTGTTTTATTAGATTGGTGATAAGATCGTAGTGACATTGGACAAAATATAATTGATATTCATTTCAATTAATATTTTTTTTGGATACTACAAACTAATTTTTCAAGTATGATCTTGTCATTTTTGGCAGTCAGTCCTAATAATGAAATATTGGAACCAAAGATTTTTTTTCAAACTACTCACATAAATGTTATAGTTTATAATTCATTATTATTAGTTCTATTATAATAAAATTATATGCAAATTAATTTTGATTATTATTTGCTTAATGACCCCATCAATAGCTAGATTATATGGGTGTCTTGCTCACGAAACAAAATACAGAAAAAGCGGAGATAATACGTTTATAGTAATTCATTATTTCTAATCAGTTTCAAGTTTACAATGCATGTGAATAAATGGATTCAAACAACTTTTACAACGTTATAATCAAAAAGGTATATTCATTTTGGTGCCCTACGTTTCACGACCATTTTCTGTCGCATATTCGGGAGCAAAATCAAACAATGATTAGAAAAATTGTCAAAAAATAACACATTCAAAACCAACACACGTGGCTGTGGTATATTACCTGCAGCTTCTTCGTTAATACATTCTCCTAGTTTCTGATCTTCGAGCTCAGCTACCGCTAAAATTTGTCAATTTCTTCTTAAGTTTCTGTTTTTATGAAAACAATATCAATTGACCTACTATCTGAACACCTATATTATATCCAAACTAAGCCATTCATGTTGTTGGGATGTTCCTAGTATTTCAAGACCTTACCTCATCACTCACATCTAGCAATGATGTTCGCTGTTAATTATTCGGGTCTCGTCCTATATGATGTTGTCTCTTTTTCTTCTTATTGCTGCTAACGACCCCACCAACAGCTAGGTTATACGGGGGTACGAATGAGCGGGTGATAATGAAACGATGATGTGATGATAGGTGAAAGGACATTTACAAAGCCCATGCCTTATGCAGGACTCGAACCCACGCCCAACGGTGACTTCAGTTACTACCGCTAGCGATAATTGACTGAGCCACGGGGACGGCCGTTTCTTTTCTCATCTTCAAGGTTGTCCTAGTTTCTGACGACAGATTGCATTACGTCAAGTGATGTGACAGACAGGTAAAACAAAAACAAATTTCACTATGTGCCAGTATTTTATTCAGTGCAATTTTTATAAACATACATAGTAAAAGTAGAGTTCATTAAAATATCGTACACATTTCATCAGTGAATATAATCATCCTGAGGTGATATTTGAAATGAGTTTTGTTCTTGGTTTTGTAATGAATGAAATATTAGATGAGATTTATCATTCTGTGAGATGCATGGTCCATGGTTGGTTCGAATAAGTTACCGGTATGCAACCCGGAGAATATGTACATACCAACCGTATTATTACTTATGGAAATAGCTACTTGTACTTGTATCCACGAAAGTAGAACGTTCCAATCAACCTTCTTCCGTATCTTTTAAAACTGGCGAGCGGGTTCTTCGCTCTTTCATCTTTCTTGGATACAAGTACTGTATAAGTGAAATATATCGATTATCGAAATAACTCGGACATACTAATATCAGTTTTGTTTATAAAATATCAGATCTATAATAATTGTCTATTATATAGTGGAGCCTACAAATGATTGAAGAAAACCATAATAGCCTAATTGGAGAATGCATTAGTTTTTCTTCCGAAAAAATAAGACAAAATAACTATCGAAAAAGTAAAACCCATCAAGACTTCAGGTGAAAATTCCTTAGAAAACTATTTTTGATTTTTTAATCAAATATAGAAATGAGCACCTGAAGTCTTCTTGGCAGTGAATAGTAATAATTGTATTTAGTATTATGTTGGTTGTATTATAATTTTTAAAATAAGGATTACTATATAAATGGAAAGAAGAAGCGTCAAATATAGCCTAACATTTTAATGTGACTCAGCGTTAAGAGAAAGAACTTATTTAATGTTGTTTGTTGCTTAACGACCCCACCAACAGCTAGGTTATATGGGGAACTTATTTAATATCTATAACATTTCTTCAACTTGGTGCATTCTACCAGGGAAATAGACCATACACAATATTGGACACTGCAACTTGACACTAGAATGATTGTGAAGAGATTTTTTTCTATTATTGTATACGGCATTTCGTTTGGAAAATGCATAGTGGCGTGAAGCTAGCTTCCGATCAACAAATGACTTTGAAAAAAATTCAATTAGCGTTACTGCACACTTCATATCATTCAGACTGACCATCAGACTTAATTTGGCAAGGGCTTAATTGATGTAATTATTTTATTTATGAATAACAAGACAATCTTAAAAAAAATACTTTCCAATTCCTGTCTGCTTGAATATGCCCTGAAAAAAGTACAGACATATACATCTATTCAATAGAATCCATCAGAAACAGTGTATATTTTTGTTGTAACTCATTTTATCAGAAAATCATGTGATAAAATGAAGAAAATATAAAAACAAATAAATGCAATAGATATTTTAGGTACGTTGAAAATGAAACGTTATCATTGACTTTGTAAAAAACATATTCCTAATTATCAATTACTAACAAAAATAGTGTTAGTAGTGAAAAAAACATTAAGCAGTGTACATACGTAGTACGTACGGCAACTAACGTGCAATTAGAGCTGACGAGTGTTGTCGACTCTTCTACCAACATAACAGGCTGTAACTTGACGGAATTACAAGTAATAAATACAGTAATTGTTGAAAAATAAATATGAAAAGGTTTATCCCCTTTTACAATGTAGCCCATTGGTTGTGTTTTCTAGATGATTTTCTAGAATACAGATTGGTATTAAATAGAAAAATATGAAGTAGTAGCAGAGACTACATTATTCAACTCTCAGAAGTATCAAAGATACTTTTAATTAATGAAGATTATATTCTTCAAATCAATGATGCAACATGATACAAAACTAAATTACACCAACAACAATAAGCATGTTATGTTTTCAGACCTACGAACCATCACTTGTAGTTCAACAATATCAACGGCAAATACATTCATCATTCGTAAATCAGCTGCAGACAATTATACGGCCATAAGTCTTGCTTCCATTGTAATGTCAAAAAACCACTTCGGACTCTCATATTACAATTACAGAAAGACACGATCATTTGCAGAAACGGAAAGTATATTGAGCGAAGTGTGTTCGATATTAAACTTGGTTCAGTATAGGCGAACAAAACGGACGGTGTAAGTGATTCGAAAAACAACGCTCATCCTACTTTCTGTATCCACCGAGTCACAGACGGTAAGTCGGTAACCGTGTACGTATTGAACTACTTTCAAGTTTTATATAATATATCTCATCAGATTTGTGTTAACATTATATTCTGCTTGATACAATCTTTCATAACAAACTACAAATTTACTAGCATATATTAAATTTGTTATTTTAAAATAGATTTGATCCTAGTACAGTAACAGAATTTAGTATACAGCTCAGTTTACACATCCCAACCACATAGGATTATATCAATACAAAATGTAGCTGAGATGCAAAGAACAGAGCCAGCTTATATATTATTCAATATTTTTTCTACATACAGTATAACATTCAACATAAACTTATGAATTTGGTAAAAGGGAAAGGAAGAACAGCAGCTTACCGAGCTTTATAAGAAGAAATACGTACTCATAGAACACAGGGATGATTGAATATATATAGAAACACAAGATTTTGACGTTCAGCTAAATATTGCCTTCATCACTGCAGAGTTACCAATACTCTCCTGTGACCCAAGATGATAGCCAAACCGTCAAAATCTCACGTGTTTGTATATAATCATCTTATCAAAGGGCTCTACACTACGAGTACGGTATTTCTACTTATAAACTCAGTAAGCTGCTGTTCTTTCATTTCCTTTCACTCAATTCATATATCCACCCTCAGGCTATTTTTCTATAGGCCTACACACTAATTCAACAGAAATTGTTAGTTTCAAGTTTACAGTTAACGGCAATAACACAAAACGTAGCGCCATGAAAGTGTCAATAATTGGTCACAAAAGAGTTAGGTCTGCTTATTCAAGTGTAGAAAATATCATTTTTTAACTTTACAAACATGGCAAGCGTGTAAGAAAAATTGCTTTGCATCTACCTAAATGCTGTCAAGTAACATGGATAAATGCGGCGAAGAATTCTCAAACGTAATATGAATATAGGACTGTATCCATTCCATATAGCTCTTTCTTTCACATTATTCAACTACTATTCCCTTAAACAATACCACAAATCCCTGCCGAGTATTATTAAAATAATAACATTTAATAGTCTATACTCTATTGTCTAAACCATCAACAACGATAACCGCAATTTCCTCCTCTCGTATTACAGATATTCTAATCCTTGGCAATAAAGCGTGCTGAAATAAGACGTACAATATTTCAAAAAAACATCAATATTAAAATTACCTAATGATGGCCTAATAGAATTACGTGTGTCAAAAACCTTAAACGTCAAATATCTATTAAGAGCGCACGAGTCGATTTAGCGAACTATCGCACGAGTCGATTCAGTTTACCATCAGTTTTTGACTGTTGCTTGCTCAACGATCATAGCAGAGGGTATTTGAAGATACGATGAACATGCCCTTTGCGGGAGTCGAACACAAGCCTGTCTTGATTTCATTTCCTGAAGCTGACTGAGACAAGTATCAGTTTTTTTGTAATAACTTATGAATTGTAGCATAGACCTATATAAAAATTCTAATATGTACAGGCCTCCAACAGAAACACAGATTTATTTAATACTGTACTTTAAAAATAAGCTAGAATGAAAAGTATGGACTATTTAACTTACATCGTAAATTCTAAATTCTCACAGGTATACACGTAAAACTCAATCATTTTTAGACCTTTACCTGTAAAAATGTTAGGATTCAATATAAATAAATTCAAGTTTTTAATGCTTATCAACTTGCTGGTATTATAGAGACATGTGTTTCTTTATATTAAAACTCAAACAAGGACCACCCAATCCAGTATTCCATGTAGTTTTGTTCTTTTCCTAACCATTATTTTTCTTGTTTTAATTTTTAATAGATATTTTACCTTTACAAGGTTTTTGACTGAATGAGCTACCTTTCAGAAATGCTCATTCACCTAACTCAACATTGTGAGCTAGAAAATGTGAATGTCAACAAATAATTATGAAACTAACCCCATCATAACTTGTCAATCTATTGGTCATGTTATCAACACGCGGTTTGTCCCGACAGGCGCGTAGGGAGGGGGGAAAGGGAAGGATAGGGGGAAAGGGAATGATAGGGAGAAATGCCCCCCACTCAATCTACATACCTTAACACCCTTACAATTCATTTACTTATGTCAGAATAAATGCTATCTCATGTTAAATATGCTTCCAAGATGGTCCAAGGACAATAAGTCGGACTGAAATTTTCTGCCTCTGGGGGGCTCTGCCCCAGAGCCAGATCTGCCCCAGACCTGTATCCCGATTACTACCGCATTACAAGCCCGAGATACTATATTACTCGAAAAGCATTTTTAATTTTCTATATTGTTACAAAATATTTATAGACCCTACCAATAATCATTTATTGTACTTCGCATACCAGATGCAGGCATACAAAGTGTTCGTAAGGCATTGCCTATTTGTAAAAAAAATAATTCAACAGGATGTCATTGATTAAATATCAACACGGATATTATAATTAGTGTGGGAAATTGTTGGGCAAAGTTCAGGACCCAGTTTCAGTTAGTAATAGCGTCATTACTCATTAGCAGGTTAAACAGTAGGGTCAGGGTAGCCAGTCGATTTTGATCCATTTGGTATAAAGGAATTAGATTTTCAATATTGTCAGTTTAGATTTCGACTACGTTGTCTTGCATTGAACGGTAATCCTATTAAATACAGAGGTTCAATTTAAAATAAAAGATGATATTAGTCAATTGCTCCTAGCAAACTAAATGTTCATTGATTTAAAACTACAATTGGGCCTACATAAGTTTATTTTTCTAATCGGTAGACTCCGTGAAAACCTCGAGAGCTTTCAGAACAATTAGGCTACAACCGTAATAAAGCTATGAACCTAAAAAGATAATTAAACTTTACTATTATTGGTTAACAACCCCACCAACAGCTACATTATTTGGGGTCTCTTATTCAATTAATCACTAAGCATGTATAAAAATAAATAAATGTGGAAATAATAACAGGCCCCTAATTTGTAAGAAGATTTTTGTTCCACTACTACTCGTAACGATTTTGTGACACGGTCACCTGGTAGAATATATTCAGTATCTATCAAGGGTGACTGATGACTAAACGAAATAAGATCACTTTTCCATGAACGGATTTTTTGTTACGTTACCAAAGCGATATCCGCCATTTTGAAATTCTAGCTAATCTCAGGCCACAAAAAATCATAAACAAATACAAATATAATTTATATCGAATATCGCAATTCCCTCGATTAAATCAGATCTTAAATTTGGTCTAAACGTTATTTATAAACATTCTATGATCGCCCGCCACATCTCTATCCTTTTTCCCTCCCTCCGCCGCTCCCGCGCGCTCTCCGTTGATGAAATTATTCGAGTCGAGGACGTGAGCCTTGCGAGCCCGCAGCGTCTCCTGGCAGATGATCGTCTCGTTGGTGAGGTACGCCTCCCTTCGCATCTGGTCGCGCAGGTCCGACGGCGTGTCCGGAATCAGTCCCTGGACGGCCATCGTCACGAACCCGACAACGTTCTGGAAGACGACGATGAAGGCGAGTCGCGCGGCTAGGATGTGCCAGTAGATGGGCGGACGTTTGTACTTGCGTTCGTGCCACGGCGGGTTGCGGTACTCGGCATACCTGCGTGATGAGAAGAAGAGTTTATGAGTGCGGTCAGTTGGGAACAAGATGTATCAAGCGTTCAACCCTTATGCTATGTTTCCATGACGGCAAAATTCGTGACACTTTTCAGAATCTCCTTAAAACGCATCTACTATGCACATATTGAATAAATACCAATTCACTACCACTCTAGTACTATAGTTTGTGAAACTTCAGTGTTTGGGCTGCAGACTGTTCGATTTATATCGATAGCTCGCAATGCATAGGCTTACCTACCATTATCATTGCAAAACCAAAATACTTCCACCGTGCGGAATACGCAGAATTTCCAAAATGTCTGACAACGTAGCAAAAAACTCGTATTTTTTAGTCAAAAACAGCATAATTTGTAGCCATGGTTACCTGCAGGAAGTGACGTTGAACGTGGCATTATCAGGTCGGGCAGATACCTCGAAGTCTGCCGTGTCGAAGTAAGCCAACGAGTGTTCCAAGTAACCCTCCTCCGTGTGGTCAGCGTTCACGATCATCTTGTACACCAGCTGCGGTATGAAGTTGGACGTGAACGCTATGATGAATGCCTGGGTGAGCAAGTGAGAAGAGAGAAGTTGAGAATAAAATTCAATATTACTACATAATATTATTTTAACTTTTATCGACTTTACAAGGTGATCTCCAACATGAAAATGAATACAATACATTATTCAAGATAAGAGGAGAAATATATAAGAATTTAAAAAAATGAAAAAACATGTTGTTTTGAAATGGACATTTGTAATTTCATCATAGGCGGGAAAACTTGAATGGAATCATATGTCGTCTTGAATGACAAAAATACATGAATAAAGCAGTAGACCTATTCTACTCAGAATGGAATATTTCAGATATAAGATATTTCACTCAGAATATATGAATAAAAACAAAAATTATTCATCGTACCCACACGCTAATATAGATAAATATGGTGTAAATAAGTAGGCAACAAACAACGAAGTACAATACTGTAGTAGGTCAAGGAATTATAGTTAACACTTCAATACTTTCAAACATTAACTTGGTAATTGTCATCCAGGTGCACCTGAAATATTGTGTCACATTTTATATTTCACACATACTGTGTTGATAACTATGTCAGAGACAAGGCAATAACTGGTAGCACTCTGAACGGTTATTTAGGAGACGGATTCGATGGCTGACGTTTTTCTGTCAGGCATCAGTCGTTACAGTGAATACTATGGTTCCCTACAATCAGGCCATGACTGATATGACAATGACAATATGATGTTGAAATAGTCACAAACTTTATAAATTACTTCATCGACTAATCGACACGACTGATAATTACAGTGAAACCTCTATGCATCGTTTTCCAAGGGACCTGGAAAATAAAACCATCCATGCAGGAAAACGATCCTCGAGGAAAATTTAGCATTGATTGAATAGGAGTGGGGTGAGAAAAAATGAATGATACAAGCAGGAAAACGATGTATCTGGGAACGATGTATAGAGGTTTCACTGTACATCGACATAGAACTTATGCATCCGACAAGACGTAGATACTCACGTTGGTGACTACCGCTATACGGCCGAGTATGTCGAGGATCCGGAACCAGACTCCGATGTCCTTGACCCGTCTCGGCACAGGGCGCCTATAGAACGTGAGGAACTTCTTCGCGTCCAGTCTCATCTCGAACACGTTGTTGATGAGGGCGAAGAGCGGGGCGAGGGGAAACGCGGCAACGAAGATCGTTATGAAGCCGTATTGAAGGACTGTAACAAGGTGACAGTAGGATGAACGGAGCTATACGAAGAGAAAGAACGTCGTATATCAATGAAATAACTGTAAGAACTTTGATAAATTAAATGGACTCGCTGCAGCGAGATTTACGGATTCACCGCTACTGAAAGATGTAGTTGCGTTTCTTATTGTACCTCTCATCCTGAAAATCACAATACACTAAAAATATCACTGCTGTACAAATATTTCAGGGATATTTGTATTTGTTATATTGGTAAACAGCTTTCTTCTCTCGTGGATACAAGTATATGATTTTTGCAAAGTAAATTGTCAAGCCGTTCCAGTACCTAAACTAGGTGTTACGAATATTGTACGAGGTCTTATTTATAATGATGATTGATTACTCTTCGATGTTTTTCTTCTTCATTTTTGGTATTGTACAAAGTCTTAGATCAACGCAAGAAAACTTGGAGGTTTGATTCTAAATTGGAAGTCACGATATTAGATTTTGAAAACAAAAAATTTCATGTTTCAGAGACAATATGATTATTTTTAAAACTGAAAAGAAAATACGATTACGCTATGTAATTTTGAATATCTTGGTCGAGACATTTTGAAAACAAGAATACTGGTAGGTCACTCTATGTTTTATTGTGTTTATTTCTTTTAGGTCACTCTACGTATTTATAGTGTTCATTTGTTTTAGTTTATATTAGTCACATGTTAATGTACAATAAGTTGGTTAACAATTATTTGTAGCAGAACATTTGGTTAACTACATAGTACATAGCACAAAGTATGGCTATTGGCTACACATAAAAGCAAGGACAGACAATGACAAAACCAAACATTGAAAAGCATTAGAGACATGGAATTGGAAACTACATTAAAAATGAAAATAAAGTCAGGAATTTTATGTGCGTAAAATTAGGTACCAACTAATAATTCAATAGCTCGAATATTAACAGTTTGTTACCGACTCTATTAGGCTAATCGACTAATTAGTTCATAAAATAAAACCTGTAGGCCTAAGTAACCAAAAGATAAGTCAACAGTTGTTTCAAGTTTTATCACACTATTGAAATACGGGGCTATTGTTTATACTACGAGTATCCCAAGATGAGATATCTTGTGTCAGCTGACTAAATGGACAAGCAGGATGAGATATTTAGGGTGGAGCACTCAAAATGTTAATGACACCACATCAATAGCTATTGGGATTCTTGTTGCCCTAGGAATTGTTTGATTCTTTATGACATTTTGAATAGTGAAATGAATAGCGAGTGTGCGATATATGGATGATAACATGCGTTGATTAGTGAATGATATGTGATATAATTGGTAGGTAAGGTAATTAGCTAGTATAAATAATATGATGAGATATGTACCCGGTACTAATATCACCAATAATTACTAATTATTACCGACTAGTTACAGGTACTAAACAACTTACTAATTACTAGGGCCTAATAAGTAAATAATTATGTAAAGTAGTGTTATGTTGCACGTGAGTGTACATGTCTGTCTATCAGCCATCTCAGACTCACGTTGGAAAAGCATTTTGTCAACAATTGTTTCCATTTTATTGAAGTTTGAGATAATACACTTTTGTTGATCAATATTTTTATTAAAGTTTCAAGATGGTTCTGTTGTGGCCCTGGAATTTCTTTACAATTTTGGGTCAGCGTTTTTTCTCAAAGTTTGAGTGTTTCAAAATTTGTATAGAAAATATTTTTTAAATTTTTGTGGAAGTTTTAAAAATTGTTAAAGCTGTTACAGAACCTTTTAAGCGTGTATTATACTGAACTACGAACTACAATGAGTTACTTGTTCAACCATTTAATCATCAACTTCAATCAGTAAGATGGTGTTATTGCATCAAACAAGCAGTCTAAAATCATGTTCATATCAAATGGCTCAGCAGGAATTTGCCCATCCAATTTTTCCCTGGTTAGTACAATACACTCGTTAACTACTACAGTATACAGAAGTTTGTACACACACTCTAGTCGCGGTTATGCCAGTTACATAGGCAATGTTAGATGCATTGTTAAATTACAAATATCACGTTATTACAAGATGCAATATCACACGTACACAAGCCCGTCATGCGTATGTTAGATTGTACCAAGTTCTTCACTGTAATACATTTTGATGTATGGGATGTGCACATAACGAGTATGTTATGAATGTCAGTATGTTCCTCAAACGTTTCTTATTTCATTTACACGAAAGCATTTTTTTTTGTATCAACCACCATTTTATTATATTATTGCTCTTTCTATTCATTTGTTAGGCCCTATATCTTATTACGGTATTATGTAATTTATGTTATTTTGTTTCAAATAGCCTACCTTCAGGGAGGGAGAGTCTTCATTTATTCATAATAAGGATATTATGTTATATATTATACATATACCTACTATATTATTATTATTACTTATTATAATACTACGGCCAAAATCTAAATGAGTACCATATTATCAATAGGGCTGCTATTCTGTTCACTTATAACTTTATAAGTCATAACTTTAAGCACCATTTCTATAATTCTGAGAGATAAATCAATAATGCTTAGTTATACCGTAATTACTACTCTAATTAGGATTGTTCCTCAAAAAACTGATACTGATTACCGTTCACTCACATCGATAATTAATCGTATATATCGATATTTCATTTCCTGTTCGATAATCGTGTCTAATTTTCCAACTTTTGTACAGTAATTTTTGTACACATTGGCTAGATTGTACCTGACATTTTGCACGTGCCCGTACAACCAATACGTACACACATGCGTCGGTTAGTCCCCTCGTTGCCGTCCGTTCGCAATATGATGTACTGCTTTGTTACTGACACTCACCCATCTCCAGGTACTCGGGGAAGAGTCCGCGCGGGCCCCAGTCCAACAGCCGGAAGTCCTGGTTCCACTGGTTGTTGACCAGTTCGAGATCCTCCGCCTTGCGCATCCCCGCCTTGATCCGCAGCGTGTTGAACCACTTGCTGAGCATCGGCACGAGGATCTCGAGCGCCGTGTTGAGCGCCTGCTTGCCGACCATGATGATCGCCAGCTGGATGCAGAGCTCCATCAGGCAGCCGCCGGGACTACACTGCAACGTCACAAAGTTAGGTTAAGGAGGGATCGAGAGGAAATTAAAATTTTTGTACATTTTTTTCCCAATAATTATTGATTTTCAATTCAATTTTATTTTATTCGAAAAAATTCCAAAAGTGAAATACATGAGTAAGGCAACTAGACAACTAACGTGTTAATGATAGTCACAGGTTACATAAACATAATTATAACACAATTATAAGTAGGCCTACATATTACATATATAGAAGATGATTTATACATGATCGGTAAATAATAGTAATCTAAAATACGTAGAAATAAGTAATGGAATACCCACATAAGCAGTGATTGTTTGCGGGAGAGGATATTTGTAGAAGAAGTAAAGCAGTTTGATTTCAAGATGGCATGAGAGTTAGTTGAGATAAGTTGAGATAAGTTTAAGCAAAAAATTGGATGATAATGAGTTTTAATTAATTGAGAAGAAGGAAGTAATTTGGCTATATTTGGGATGTGTTATTCTAGTAATTTGTTTCAAAATATTGATACGATATTGAAATATCATTGCTAACTGCTTAAGTAAACATCAACCTATAGTCTCATTCCTATTTCACTACGAAGCAAATTTCGTGACTAAAAGTAACATCTTACCTCTTCTTGGCGCAGCCCGAAGACGCGATTGTATTTCGAGGGATAACCGACGAACTTGCCCTTGAGGAACGCAATGTAGAAGATTGACGTGTAGTAATTGACAAAGTGGAATAGGTAGATCTTCAACGTTAGACTGTCGTCGTACTGCGTTTGCGTCCGTAACAATTCCAAGTCCGTTAGCTTCACCGCCAACCAGTCGTAGAACTGAAATATGAACAACATATTTACTTTGGTTCTTATATTGGGGTTCAATGACAATACACGCATGGGCAGGCATTCAAGATGAAGTTGATCGCTTGTATGATTAATTGAACGCCTAGTCCAGTAATGTAGACGTAATTCATAACAACCAGGTATTGTCATCTCGAGTAAGCTTGGCCATTTTCTTTAGTAACAAAATGGAGCCAAAATCAATTATGTAAAACTATGGTTGTCAGAATTTACAGCTTTAATGCTGACATATCTAGTGGATGCATGTGGTCTCTTAAAGAGTGAATATTTGTTGAACACATTATAAATGTTATCAATTGGGTCGACTAAATATATCAACAAACAAAGTTAATATTGATTGATTTCATTACGCTGCATGACTTGAAGATTGTCTCTCTGTAGTCGGTGATACAGTGATACAATCAAGTGATGATGTTATTTTAAAATTGTTTATAACGAATTGGTGACAGCAGGAAGGATGCAGCGACCCTTGTCTAGATTCTGTGTAAAATTACAAATAATCTCTATACGCTGGAACTGGTACTAAATTATGCCTCCTTGATCAAATAGTTAATGTTTTGACTTGATGCAGGACTTGAACCCACGTCCACTTCCTTGACTGACTGACTTTTCAGACAGGCGACTTCTAGCTTCCTAAATTCAATTTTTTATTCATACGCGATGTAAAGCAAAACCTTGCGACATTGAAAACTTGCAAACCTCCAACAAAGATAATTTCCGCGTTTAAGGATCATAACTGGTGTACTACGAGAAAAGTCTTCTATGTCTCACCCAGTTGAGCAGCATGATACAGAAAAGATTGATGGTTGCCGCGGTTGCCGGAATGAAGATGATGATGTAGCTAGTAGAATCGGACGTGTCGTAGAATCGGCTGGACGCTAGGATCGCCATGCGGTATAACACGACACCAAACACGGCACCGACGGCTACGCTTATCTGGCGACACACAATTTTATCGACATATAGAAACCAGCAGCTTACCTTGATAAATTGATACTGTGAGGACTATGAGAAAATGCGCATATGAGAATCTATGACCAATGATGACGTCACTTACTGAAGCGCTTCCTCAGTTGAGTGAGCTACGAAGGGTGGCTCCACAACTTTGGAGTTTATCCAACTGAAGAAAAATAATAACATTAAATATTCTCACCAACAGCAACACGACGGAGAAGCTGAGAATCATGAACGGCACCCTGACCTTCCAGAACGGAACGTATGGTTCCGTTTTGTTGGTAACGACGTTGATCTTCTGGCGCTTGACGTTGGCCAGCTTGGCAAGGTATTCGGGCCGAGGGTGTTCGGCGCTGTGTTCAATACCGGTCAGGCCCCAGCGGTGGGAGATGCCGGCAGAATAGCGCTTCCACAATTCCAGAAACAATGTGCCTGGAATAAAGAGTAGAAAATGTATGAAAATGTATGTTTTTCAATGTTCAAGTGACAGGAGTTCAGGCATAGTTGACGTCACAGTTGTATTTTCATTGGTACAAAGGTATCTTGTAGTTTTTTCGCCGATAGTGTACCCTCTTGTACTGAAAAATGATTACTACTGTCAGCTGCTTTCCAAAACCTCGTTCTAGGCTATATGCCTATGTGTCAAATTGACGAGCCTCTGAATGATAAATAACAATGATATCGGCACATATTGTTTCACATATAAATTAGATCAATATATTAATACAATAAAACCATTTGTTTCTGCTATAAATATTATGAAGGCTATCTAAACACAAGTATTTGTCCGGTATAACCGGAAAATAACCTGGCCTGGGAGTTATGGTCTAGTGATTTTGTAACCCTACTGTCAAGTGTTGTATTAGCTACCAGAACTTGTATTTGAGCATTAATACACTTTTTCATTTTATTGTAGAGCAGCCTTTACGCCTGTTGGTACTCACCCCAGAATGACATGAAGACGGCAAAGAAGACGGTAGACGGATTGTCGAAGAGGTAAGTTATGCGAGCGTAAGTACACGTTTCTGTAAGTTTCCAGTAATCGCACTTGCCATCACACAGAGGGCACATTGTGATGTTCAGTTCTTTGTTGCAGATATCGTTGCTAAAACAAATGACAAACGTAAAATAATGAAGGTTAAAATGCGTTGAAAATATAAAGAATATGATAGATTGTTGCTGATGCTCGTGTGAACTGGGTATTTGGGCTTCATAAAAAGTGGGTTGGTTTCTTCGAATATTTCAGTACATGATAGCAAGGGGTTGACAAATGAAAATCGTGATAGGCCTACACTTGGGGAAAAATCAAGGAAAATGTACAAAATCACAAAATATTTTAAAATCAAGAGAGAAATAATCAAGGGAAGAGAGAAAATAAATCGTTCAAATAAAGACATGAGAAAAAATAGAATAGATAAACACATAAAAACACTAGGAAGTCCCACAAAATCTTTAAAAGCAACTGTCAAGAAATCAGGAGAAAATTTCGATTCAATTATTAATTTGAATTAATATAAATTAAATTGAAAATCAAACAGTAGGCTACAAGATTAAAGCCACAAAATTTAAAATACATCAAATATTTTAAAAACTGAAATGTGTATCAAGAAAAATACAGGAAGAGTCCAGGAAAAATCTAACCATGAGACCACAAGTGTACAAGAAGTGACCAACTTCAACGTACCTTAAACCGTTAGAATACATCGTCGACACGCCGAAGATGAAACAAATGAGTCCGACGAGTGCAGCCGGTATCAACATGTGCGTGTAGAAACCGAGCCAAGCAAAATACAAGCCGTACTTTACTCCGAAGTAGTCTTTCACGTGATCGATCGGCTGGTGCCGTATCCACTTACGCACCGACGCCCACTCTTCATAAAGCAAGAAACGCATACTGCCTTGAGTTTTGTAGTCGCCCTGTTTGGGAAAGTAGAGATTGTGAAAAATAGAACACATTTCAAACATTTGAAAATAGAAGCACCCATCACAGCCACTGAGATACGCAATTGAATTTGAGAAATTCCCAGAAATGAAATGGAACGCGATTTCGGACTTGTTTCAAGCCTTGATGAGAGGTACGCAGGACGAATGGTGCCGTATATATAAGAGGATTTTTAGATTCCATTAATTACAGGAACGTACGTTTTAGTAGACCTACACAAAATAGATTTTCAGAGCGAAATACTAGCATGAACATCATTTGTTTCAAACTTCAAGTTGTTCTAACCGGATGTGTATCGAGTTTTCATTTCCAAAGCACGAGGCACCATTCCTCGGGCGACCTGTTGATATGTGAAGGTTGACTCTGGAATTGATTCATCACAATATCAATGACTCTGGATTCTCACTCAGTTGGTTATCTACCGTCTTCTATGCAATAAAGTGAGTTATCAAATAGTCACAACGTTGTGATTTTTCAACATATAATCCAATGTACAATGAACTTTACGGAATCAAGAGCAAACGGGAATCGAATTTAGAGAAATATCATTTTTTGTGTTGAATTTTGAATGGTATAACCGTATAAGATATAAACATTCTAATGCAACTAAAACAGCCGATCTCTTCAATACCCGCAACACATTCACGTTACGAGCTGAACAATTTTTTTCTCCACTAGGATCCACTAGGATGCATGTGAAAATTATTTAAAACAAGTTAATAGTTCTTACGTATCCGTACCGAGTACTAGCTTGAAAGGTGACATGTTTCTGTTGCATTGGAACTTTTATACGTTACAAAAGTCTGTTCGAAAGTTATTCCGAAAAAATGGATATTTCGCTAAATTAACTCCCATGCGCTCTCAGGTGTTCATATCGTGTCACATTCAAAGCATGGATCAACTTTATTAATGAGATGATATAATCTGCACAGCATCTGTGACAAACAGGAATCGAACCTGGAGCCTCTGATCGATGTGCGACTGATCTAACATGTATGCAGTTTGGACGACATCTAGAAATATTACACTTTCTATTGATTTTTCAATCCAGAGATTTGTTTTGTAGCATAACAATAAAATGCAAACTAGGCTATATCACACATTCCAAAAACACAAAATCATTTCACAGGACAAAACACAAATCATACGCTCAAAAGCAACATATGCGGTAAAAGCAAAGATGCAGGTTACAAAGACGGGCTATTGACAGGAACAAAATTATAATACCAAAACGAACGACTATTTGTAGAACGATGTTCGTCAAGATCATCTAGAGACGCAAGTAACCCGTCTTTGTGTTCTTTAGTGAAAGCTGGATTTAATGCATGAATTGAATGAACGTATTTAATGTAATGATTTCCACGGTACCAACCTAAATATCAAGATAATATTGAGGATACAACATTTTCCGTTGTGGTATAAGCGTTAAATATTACAATATCAACAAGAGATACCTTTTTTTTCAACGAAAAAAAGTTGAATTTAAAAATACTGATGAGTTACATGAATGAGCACAGCAAAAACTACAAGTCGACGATTTTGTGTCGTTATTGTTTCCACTTGTTCATTTAATTAATAAAACTTGGGAATTTCATGAACAAAATGTTAGAAAAGTTGGAAAATAGTCCCATTTAGATACAAAACAAGATTGCCGGGATGAAGTGGGGAGGATTTATTAAAATGTACGAAAAAAAATGAGTTCAAAGGGTAGTTAAGAATGACAATATGTGAGGTACATGCTAAATGATTCCTGTCACATGATATTGATGAAAACCCAAGTTAGAGACACACCTGTACTAAAAGACTATTTCTTTGACTATATAGATTCTACAGTACGGTACTGTAGTCTTCAAAATACAATTTTTTATAATTAGGGATATAAAAAATGATTTCTGGAACATAAGGGTGCAAACTTTTTGTAAAGTTGTTCCCGTGCTGTTAGATCAAGTTTCAACTCGAGCAATTTGATGCTTTAGTAATGCAAGACTTTGGTAAACCAATGAAAACATTGTATAATTGTATACGATTCAATGAAAGTCAAACAAAGTTATAGGTACATGGTCAGGAAAAGCATTCTCAACTGTCATATCATATGCAAAATACGCAAACATATCAAAAGCAACACAGACAAATTCACTTGGGAATATATTTGGGAACAATCCTGAGAAATCTAGGTCTATTTGACCAGAGTCGATCAAGCAGTTCTACCTATCGTAGCTCTAGTTATGCTACTTTATCGACTATGGTTAAATTATACTGTATCCACAAAAGAATGAGATAGCCTTTCCACGAAACAAACACAAATATCATCATTGTAATTAGTAGATTCTTATCTGAGGTATTTTAAGGATCAATAATTTTCCAAGACGAGATTTACGATTAGAAATGCAACTTCATATTTCAAAAGCGTTGAATGTTTGAAGCTGCAGCAAGTTTCTCTAGAATAGCCAAAGTACAATTATTTTGTCAGTCGACGACCTTTTTCCATCATGGATACAAGTATTTAAATAAATGAAGATGCACTTGACATTTAGTAAATGTATGTGACACTATTCTAATAAACTTATTACGTCAAGTTTATTACAAATTAACGTAGAAATTGTAAGCCTGCAGTCAGAGGCTCGAATGAGTTATTCCAACAATATGAAACACACAAAAACATATAAAATCATGGTTAAAAGCCACACGTATTGATATTTTGAGTTGATAATGATTCCTCGGTAAAAGCACACACGGTTAAAAACAAAAAACCCCAACACAGAAAAATGTTATTTTTGAATAAAAAAACAAATAATAATACCTTCCTGCTGAAACTGCAAACCTAAAATAAAATAAAATATAATTGTGAAACGATAAGTATACAGTAGATAGGCAACAAAGATATATTTACAGGACAAACAAGACGAAAAATATAGAACAGAAGCGAGAATTTACGGTCAACATTGACGGAAGAAAGGCGAAATATATTCTGTCGAATACTACCCAACATAAGCTGTTTTTTTTTAAATTTATTCACTCAAAAGAGCGCTCAGTTTTAATAACAATTAGAGATGTCAAAGTTCAAAATCACACAATCGAGGCCAAAGATGAATCAAAAGGTTTGAATAAAATTAATCAATTGGGGTGTACAAGACTGCTTGAACCCTCCCAATTTACTATCCAACGACCATACCCCATATTGGAAAAAACAATCGTTCATGTATCAAGATACCAAAGTACGTATATATACCAAAAATTATTATTAAGTAGTTTGATGTATAATTTTGTACTTGTCATTCGAAGATTCCATCTTCTAACTGTAATTCAACGGATCAACGTATTATAATTTCCATACATCTGATTATACAGTATATTACAGTATTTGAAAATATTTAATATCTAGACCTCGTAAATTCGTGAGTATGAATCCTGATATCTTTAATCCTTCCAAATAGATAACATAAAACCTGATAATTCAGTTTACTTCTAGCGAGACTTTCCAAACGTAGTAAACACATAAATACGGACAGAAGTGCGGGTAAAGTTGAAGGTCATTCCTAAATGATTTCAGCTTACTATATCCAACGAGTGCGGGTATGACATGTTTTGTACAGTGCCAACTTGTGCTGGATGTTTTACCTGAAATACAGGTAAATAAGTATCTACGGGCTTAGTACGTTAGCCTAGTAAGCAATAGGGATGTCGGCTTGAACGGTGATGATTGTTTGAGCGGGTGATGAATTATTGATGTGAACAAAACCCACACTTGGGCGGGACTCGAACCTACGGCGGACTAGATTTCAGTTTCTACAGCAGTGTCTTAGCTGACCAAGCCAGGGGGGCGGCTACCGGTCACAGCCGAAGAGTCTATTTACTATTAAGTAATCACCTAAAGTTACGTGTTACCACTTGATAACGTTCAAGACTTTTAATCGTACTTGCCGACATCCCTATATTAGGCACTGCGCAATAAATTACAGTAAAATCTCTTTAGTATGCTTCTCTTTACTAAACAGAACATAATCAATGACTAGTGATAGGCGTGGTTTATTTATCGACCACCTAGATCTACTCAACTTGAGGTACCCCTGATTTAGTGACGTAAGCGAAGAATATTCTCCGGGTAATATTCTTGAGAATATTATCAAAAATATACAGAATTTATTGAACATAGAAAAAAAGTGTAAGTAATTACTCATGTTGGTAGACGTGCTGAATAGTAAATAGTTACAATGGCTGTAGTTTGAGTTCGAGCCTTGCACGCGATAATACAACGCATTGCAATAAGTTACGGGCTGATTAGAGACTTTGAGAATCCCCCCCTTCAAACAGCCCACTTGATTGAAAGATATATGTTATTATTATTTAGTATTTTTTTTTTCCAAAGCCTTCACATATTTTCTAGTTTCTTCCCAACGTTCTACAGATTTGAGTTGAAAGTTTGCAGCGCGACTAACAAAAAACGTACCAAAGAGGTTTCACGGTTGAGCATCGTTCCAACGAGTGAAGTAAGTAGCCTACAAACAATTTACGAGCAAGCTCTACTATTTAACCACAGTCTGCCTTCGCAATCTATTTTCATTCTGCGGCGGAATTGTACGGAGTCTCAACACATTAGGCCTCAAATGAAATATACGTTAACATAACCAACGTGCAGCTGGAAGAAAATGTATTAAATACCGTAACTATAATTATAATTCTTGATTAGTCCTGTACTACATTTCTAATCAGAGTTGTTAAGCTTTAATTCAATGCTGCTGTAAAGTGCTGCTAAGGATGTGCATGTTTTAAAGCATGGAACTTGAAAACAAATTGAAAGAGTATGATTAATATTAATGAAGTGACTGTGATTATTTGATAAAAAATTGCATGGTGAAATAGCAAAGCTGTAGGCTATAGTGATTTAGTTGAATAAGTGAATTAATGAAATAAATTGCACTTCAAATGGACGAGCAAAAAGCAGTGGTAGTACCTCCGTTGATACAACTGACGACATAAAGAATGATGATGCATAAGATTTCTTCAAACGAGAATGTTTATTCAAGTGGCATAAATGAATACGCGACTGCTGGGATTCTGCTTTCTCAGCAAGAAAACATTCCGGTAAATATCAATCAATGAAATGTACATTGTAACGACAAACTAAATAGACCCAAACTATTCAATAGTAGGGAGCTGAACTAACCAAATGTGAATTGAAATATTTCAATTTACCAGTATATAGCCACGAGATGTACAGACTTGGTTGAATTTTCTATACGTTTATTTGAAAACGGCAGCGAATATGTTGTTCCGCAGTTAGCTGACTAAGCCCGAGTGAATTCGAACTCGTTCACTTCGAGAATCAAACCATTTTTAAGGGGGTAGGTAAAGCCCGAGCCCACGTGAAACTACTAATAATTCAATTAAATACATTTAACGCAACATTTAACAGCTGAGTATATTTATACGTCGAGGCTTCTTTTGTGAGAGCTACGTATGAAGCTGTCCTCGTACTTACGTCATGGAGGGGATAAGCCGCCTCGTAGGTTTTGTCCGAGATGAGTCGCTGAATACCGAATGCAAACAAGTTTGTTGCGTCGTCGGTGAACTTATTACGTTCGAGGATGAAGTCAACCACTAGGATTCGTATCGAACACGTGAAGAAGTTATCCGAGTCCACGTCAAACCTGGAAACGGGGAAAAATAGCACGATATGTTTGAAGGTCGTTTGTGCACGGAGTGTATTATTCAATACGTAGTTAGTCACGTTATTATATAGTTATGCTGCAGAAGTTACATAGTCAAATAATTTTACAATTGAAATAATTCTTCATGGCGTATTCACATTTTCATAGGCCTTCATATTTTATTTCTCTCAAAGAGGCATACTAAATTACCAACACAATAGGCCCTCTACATGACAAACAATTATGCTTATTTTCAAAATAAAAATATTTCTTTCCGATTGAAAATTAAATACCGTAGCAATAATTGATTCATTTTATTAAGAAATTAAAGAAATTTAATCCAACACTCTCTTTTAAGACACCTTGATTCGGGGAATTTGCATGTTTCGTTATCATTACAGCATACAGTTGGACTGCATTCATCATCTCTCAGAAACAGTGCCGAACAAACAACGCCGAACTGATGCAGTGAGAGGATTCACATGAACACGGAATAAATTCCGTCAGAAATAAGATGCTACTCACAGGTAATTTTTGTCTCTCGAGAACTCTGCAGTGAGTTTATGAGGCGTTGGCTTGAAGATTTTAGGATCGACGTTTACAAAGTTGAGAAATCTGTCGAGTAATGATTTCACTTCTTGCATAATATCAAAGCTTGGCTCCTCTAGCGTCTCTTGGCCGGGGATCTGTGAACAATATCACAATCAGCGATAAATTATGAGATGACATTTTTTCTACCGCACACATCTGTATTCTTTGTGTCCAGTAAACCCTCTTCAATTTGAAATTCAATTGAGCTAAATATATCCATTTTGAATGATGAAAGTTTCATTCATCGAAACATTCAACACTAAGCTTATTGATCGGTCAAAACTTCACGCTAAACCAGGCCATGCAAATGTTGAAATAGGGTATTCGTATAATACCTAATTTGTTGAAACGACTGTCAAAAAATTTTAAAAACAATATTCATTGATTTCCAGTTTCTGTTTATAATGTACAAAATGGAAAAAAAAGATAACATGTACGTTGCCTATCGTTTCCCTATAGTATATACATATAGCGTACCTCTTTCATGGGCATCCTCAGTTTGAGAATCTCCGTGTATCGACAAAGAACCTCCTTTGGCGCATGTATCTTCACGAAACTAAGAGTTTTCGTTCGTTCGTGTTCCAACTGTAGTCCCTCTTGGGTGAGATGGCGCTCGAATATCTCTCGTTTGGCGGCCGCTGCCTCCTTCTGTGCAGTGTTTTTCTCGGAGTAGACCAACACAAAGTCCACGGTTCGTATTCCATCGCTGAACACTGTCTCGCCAACCTGAAAGCATTGAATGTTTTGAGGTTAGGTTGCATCTTGTGTGGGGCACAACATCATCAGCTTACTAGGGAACACCACGAGATAAATATTGGAAATTCATTTACTGCGGGTCCCGGTACTGGTAGGTTTGCATTATGCTACAAACGTAGAAAATTATACATGCCGTAATTTGAAATAAGTAAGTAGAACTATTTCATTTGTTTTTATTATTCATTTATATTTGGTTCAACAACAGACTGCAATCATGACTAAGGTTTATTGGCGTCTTATTTTTTTTTTTATATAGTAGGCCTATAGAGTTAAGGGGTTAATAATTTAAAAGTGTAGAGTAGGCTCTACACTCCTCTTTTTTAAAAAATATTTCTTGCAATAATTTTCAACTTTGATTTGTAGGCCCCATACTTTTTTGATTATCCAGTTTATTTGTTATATTTGTTATTGTAATTGTGGATTTTTCAATACTTCTTTTGTTCTTCTTAATTTTTTATTTTACTTTAAAAGGACTGAAAATTTTACTTTACATTTTGCAAAGTGTTGCTTCGACATTTTCACTTCGGTCCATGCACGCTGAATGAAAATTACAGCTGACTGTAGATAGCGTTATATATTACCTAACACTGATAATACCCACAAGTTGAAGTTAAGTACACAAATTATAAATTGTAATTCAAGCTTTCATTAAAATATCCGTCCAGTTGTCAAATATTTCTTGAATACTGAAATGTATTTGTATTTATTGCCGTTTCTGATTACAGAACAAAATACATATATATACATATATAATACAGAACAAAATACATATATATACATATATAATACATACACAAATACCCCTTACGGCTTCATGCATGTTGAACTGAAGGACTTTCCAAATCGAGCATTGGGTACAACAGACAGGCAAACTAGGCCTACTGAAAATTAATTTATTGAAATATAACATTTTCAAACTACAAAACCACTGTGAACATTTTAATTTTCAACCAATTTGGAAAAAAAGGCTCAACAGCTTGTACCCAAGACAACTTTAGAAGTTGATGGAGCTTTTTCTAACCGATATCGTATTACATCATTAATCTTTGATACCGTAAGTTATCGTCCTACCTCATTCTCCATAGATTGCACAAACTCGTAGAAATTAGTAATGCCATTTATCATGTGCTCCATTTTTTTGTCGGAGTGTCAAAACGTACGAGAAATAATGACCGGTTTGCGGTTAGTTTGACTACAGTTATTTCGATAATCAAGCACATACTTTTCAGAACTACATTTAATTATTCAATGTGTTATTTATTGAATTATTGGGAGAAATGAAAATTTAAATAATATTTTAAATATAGTATCTTTGAATTTTACCTCTCTTTACCCCGAAGCTATCAACTCTATGCTACCAGCTACCAGATATAGGCCCCATATAATTATTGTAGGATTTAAAATATATACTTTTAACATGCCCTACATTATTTGTAACGAGCACGCAACCATGTATGTCATGTGTATGTTATGCGTGTACTTATGTATGTTCCTACAACCAAATTGAAATCACATAGTTTGCCTACATGTCAAAACTTGAAAACTTTGTAATTAAATTGGGAATAAACAGAATTATGATTTATTGTAGCATATTTTACAACTAGCACAATATTATTTCAAAAATAAACCAGGGGTGAAAACTGTGAATTTACTTTGAAAACAATATAATGGCATTAAAAAGTGCTTTAGATTTTTAATGCGGCACACTACCCGTGGATAATAATTTACTATGAAATGTTATTTCCACTGCAAACTGTATATCTTCATAACTGTTTCAATGAATTAAGCTACATAAGGACAGAGATTAACATTAACTGCGACTATATTACGTCCTACGACTACAAGCTTCACATTGGTACTGCAAGTTCTCCATAATAGCATTGTCATAACTAAACATTAGGTAACCGATGGTCACTGTCAGACCATGTGACGATTTTACAAGCTGATTGTAAATATCAAAATATGCAGGACAACTGATATCATAGTAAACATTTCTTATCACTTATACTTCCTTATGCTCTTTTGCAAGGAAGTTCGTAAAGACGTTATAACGAATAGTAACGTTGTGAAAATCGGTTGCTTCTAGTGAAAGTAAAAACGAAAGAACAGTTTAAAATCATAATTGAAAGCTCTCTTGATTAAATGTTTAAACTTGACCAAATTGATTGTATTATTTAATTTCACGCGATTGATTTTGATTCCCTACAAAATAATTCAATTCGACAAATGTGCAAATGTAATATGTACTAGGATACGTGTAATTGTACAATGGATTGGTGTAATTTCATTAAAAGGGACGAATGAATGTCATATTTGTATATTTCATGAATCATGAATAAATAACTAGGCTGTGTTTGTTCAACACCCCAGCTAATGTGCTATGTGCTATGCACATTTGCTATGGAAGTCGGTAAGTGTTATCAGACAGAATGTACGTAGATAGGGGGGTTTGACTAGACTACACAAAACCAACATAATCCTTATCTTCACATGTGACCAGTCAGAATTGTAGATATGACTATTTCATATTCTCTGTTCAGCTGTTCGTCTATAGAGCTCAGAAATGTTAGTTCAACGAATGGCATTTTAATTTGTTTGTAAGCATTTATGGATTACGGTTTCACGACATAACTAGTGAGTAATGAACAGTAATAAAGCACACATCATAACAGTGATTGCCCTCCCCCTTTTTCCTTTCCCTAAACAGTTACAAAAAGTGGCATTGAAGTATTATTAAATACCGCAGATTCCGCATCTACCATCTATTTGAGATTTAAAAAAAAACTGGAGCCAATAATTTTAAATTTGTAATGAGGAAAAGAAACATATGAAAAAAGAAAAGCTCCCAAGTCAAATTATAGGACAGTCATATGTCACTCATATATAATCTACTATCTTCTACTTGAATGCGGTTATACATCTAAAGAACGGTACATGCAGACAGCTACAGTTGTTTCAATTGCCAGATGGAACTAGCCTGACATTGGACGCGCGAACATGACAGCAGCTCGATCACTGTCGATTGAGTTGGTTTGGTGACGAAAGAGAGAGCTTGTAAAAAGGCCAACCCAATCGGTCAACTAGCGGTAAACAACCAATGAGAATGCAGTAAATGTGAGACGTCACATTTGCCGTCTACTAGTAACTTCCATCTTCAACCTTTGATCTACCTTATCAAATATATCGAACTTCGATTATATCACTCTTTCCTGATTGGATGCTTCAATTGTACCGCGCAAAATTGACATTTATCTGGTTATCGCCGATTGCCGTTGGATACGTATGATTATACATTATGAGTAGACAATCCAATTTAGTTGGCCATTGTGACAACTGGATTCGTTCGTGTATATCGTGCTCTAGGATGAGTTTTAGATAAATTTAAATGCCACATAGGCCTACATGCCTCTATGACTCCAGATAGGCATGCATATGAAAACGTAAACGTAATTCAACATTATGAATTATAGCCACACTTCGAAGTCTACGAGCTTCATCGGAATTTTTAGTTTTATTTAGACCTAGGCCTACTGTGGAAATCTAGGCCTATGCAATATACTGTTAAGCAACAATACACAGTGAACTCTATTCAAGAGAAGAAACTCAGCTAAGGCACCACTTCATAAACTGAGTTCATATTTGAATATAACTAAATGTAAACATAACTTTGAAATGTAGGTTTAAGCAAAAAAATTAATGACATATACACTAGTACCGTACCTGCTAAATATAAATAAAACTTCATGCTCTACCTTGACAAAGTAAGTTCTGTCCTGTTAATTTTTTCGCACCTACATAGGCCCTACTCGTAATATAAAAAAATAATACCTAGTATGGCCCAGATAGGCCTACAAATAAAAACAACGGTTGAACTTTGAAACGTCGTAGGTCTCTATGTTATTTAGATCCTACTGATTTGAAAACACATTTTTACTGTGTTTTTAAATCATTACTAGAGTAGGCCTACATATATGTAGATCAAATTAATAGGCAACATACATTTAATTTAGATGAGGTTTAATTTACATTTCCAAAACAAATTATATTTTCACCAGATTTAATAATATGGCAGCAAAAAAGAACGACAATGGGCAATGCAATGCAACGGAATGCATTGAGAATACGTAAATGATTCAATAACTGTTGATTCAATTAAAACACCTGCTTTTGAGTCTCAGTAATTTTACTGTGACACTGAGCATCGCCCAATTGGTGTTTTTGATTTTTTGGTGTTTTCTGAAAGATCTTGTTTATATCTTTTGAAAAAGTTGCGGGAGGTTGAGAATTGTTGGTCTTTCCATTGAGTTTGTAGTTATCGTTATAGTTGTGTTAACTACAAACTCAATGGTCTTTCTAGTTTTCGAACTCACTTTAATCTGATGGTTTTTGCATGTTGTTTGGGAGGGGTGGTGCTGGAGGGGATGATTTTTGGTGGTTAGGTTATGGGGGTAGGTTGGGGGGGGGGTAACTGATGGAGGGTGTAATATGTTGGTTAGGTTAGTGGGGGAGGTTGGGTAAAAAAACACAAATAGGCGTGCTTAGTGTCTCTGTAATTTTACCAACCCATATGTCTAGCAAAGCATCAAATTTACCTTTTCATCGTGGGAAGATGCCATATCTACACCATTTGAGTTCACAAGGTTGCTTGCCTCGTCAACAATCACACTGTCTGGCTGCGACAAGAATGTACTGTCCTTGTCTTGATCTGTCAAATCCTCGGCACTGTGATAAACCGTGAATCTCGACAGGCTAATAAACTCTCGGTCAGTTGGTTTGTCCGAAGACTGAGACTGTGAATCCTCACAATTATCATTATCTTCCATTGCAGAGAAGAAACTCATTCACACAACCTAGAATAAAATATAGGGTGACTATTAAGACTGACCTAACCTCTAAATTGTCTAGTAGTAGGTTTATGCAATTGAGTAAGTATTGTTACTACAAGTACATACAGCTGAATGAAATTTTCAAATAAAAATCAATAAACGGGCCTAAAAATAGGGGAAAGCATTATAATAATGAATGCTTTTAACGGGATAATGAATAGATAGCCTACAAAAAGGTACCCGCCTACATGTCATGGGCAACATGCCAACTGCCAAATGAACTCCCAAACCCAGTCAGTACATACACTTCGGTAACCTACTTTACAATTTTACACCTAAAATAAACAATTAAAGACTGCAAGCAGTAAATGAGTTTGATAAAGACACACTAGTTTGTTATCTTATTACACTAGTAGTTCTGCTTACATGATATTTCCGTTCGCAAACTTTATTCTCGCTGATAAATTATAGAAAACATTTCAATGTCACTTGACAGCGAAGAAAGATGGACTCGAAAAGAGAGGGGGAAATGAAAAAGCAATAGCCACAGGGCGATGTGTGACATCATAGGCCAAATTAAACCGCAAACAAGAAATTTCATTCACTGCCGTTTATTGCCTACCTAAACAATGACTTCTTTGTAGATGTTATATAGTATAACAAAATGTACTGTTATGCTGATTTGCAAATTTAAAAAAATCATCAAAACCTATGGCCACATGTGGATAACCTGTTGCACGGTCTCCACAACCATGTTTTATGGCTTTCAGTTTAATACAGATTCCCACAGACATTATTCCTTTGATAAAAAATGTGAATGTTGTTTTTTTTTATAAAAGGATATTAAATAGTTTGGGAACGTTATCTGTAGCATCTAGCAAAGCACGAACACTGCATACATCATATGAAAATTGAAAAAAAATAATGGCCTGGCCAAGACTTCCTTAAAAAAATAGTTTTGGTATTAGAGCAATAATTAGTAAATTTATTAAAATGTATAGTGAATAAATGAAAAACTTCGTCGATGTATAATGAAGTAGGGTTATTCATGAACATTTTTCAATATTTCTTTTTATTATTTTCAAATAATGCTGAACATTAAATTTCTAAAATTAATAAATACACTAGATGACTCAAAGTTTACCATATTTTACAGAAACAAAATATGATGGAATATAAAAATATGATACGAAATCTACAAGCATCTACAAGAACTTATTGAGTGTGTATTACCAGTAAATATTATGTCAAACATTTTAATGGTTTTTTAATTGACTATATGTACACTTGCTGTCACATAAAATGGTTTAATCCAAATTTTAAGTTTAAATTTACATTCATTTAACCGTTAATTTATCCTGAATTATGCATATGCATGAGCAGATTGTCTTCCAGTTTCAGTGCGTATAATATCAGTATATTTTTTTTCAGGATGCTCGAACAAACCCTCTTATACGTAACTACAACCACAAAACATCTCTCTTACCTGGGCCACAGTGTTGGTACAAGACTAAAACAATCTTCTCCATCTTGCACTATATTATTACCACAGTTCTTATTAATATTTCTTCAAACTATCTTTAATATTGAAAATAATATGTGTGTGTCTTGATTGTGGGTCAGCACACAACTGCTAGTCACAGCTAACTGATGCTAACCTGCAGAGTAAAGGCCCACTGCTCATCACCACAGATCAAGGTTAAAAATAACTCTCCATGGAACTAATGTATTTATACATGGGTTAATCAATAATGTGTGACTGACTACACCCTTTTTTGTTGTTATATTACCAAAATGATAACACTAAAAACACAAAAAGTAAAAAACTGAAAAATAAGTATCTATATATACTGAATATAAATAGATGAAAATCCACATTTTTTAAAACTTTCACTTCCCAACTGACTACAGAATATTCTCAATAATGAAGGTTTTATTGCTCAACATTTATTTGGCCAACATTGCCCAACTAATGGTATTCCAATCAAATGATATATGTAGCCTAAAAAGAAAGGTCTATAAAAATGATTAAAAATGATTTTTATTTAAAGTTATGATCCCATCTGCAAAAAAATCAGTTGCCACCAAGATACAGTAGAACAAAAATATATCAACTTCTAAAACACTAAAATATACAGGAAATAAATGAAAAAGACATCATAATAATACAAAATGTAGGCGTAATTGAAAAGAATTGATACTTTGGAAAACTAAAATTATTGAATTAAAGTGTGTCATTCATAATCATCTACTAAAATAGATAATTAAAATTAGGGAATAAAAAAATATATTGAAATTATATTTTTTATATTTTTAAAGTTTCAAATAAAATGTATAAGTATATGGTAAGTAGAAATGAAAATCCAGTCTTGAAATAAGTTTCAATAGGTAAAAAAAAGAAATGATCTGAATAAATTTATGATAACAATTATCAGCTATGTGTACACCAATGACAAGTGTTAAATTTTGATAGGAAACATTCAACGTGACAGTAATTGATAATTAGTTCACCTACAACAATTAAAAACAGGCAATCAGTGAAATGTTTTTTACGAGCGTCGAGCGTATGGGAGTTGGTTCAGTGAAATATCAGTTCTTTGATGATAAGTTTTGAACGGTGAATTTTTTATTCTAATTTTACGAATATATTTTTAATACATACCTTCAAAATAGTATAAGTAAAAACTATTCAACTTATATAGTTTAATTTTCACAGGTATGAAATCATTTTCATTAAGGTGAAAATATTAGAATCTAATTTTAACAATTTTATTTCACATCATTTTGAAGGTATACAATTATTTGTTTCCTCCGCATTTTAGTACATAATATCGTTCAAAAGTTATCACCAATAAACTGATATGTAGCTAAATCGACTCCCATGCGGTCTCAAGCTAATGTGGCAATGGTGTGCACTGTAATCAGTTTCATCAATAGATTTTCCCAAGAGAAACTCAAGTTTTATTTGATAGTAAGTATAGAACTCTCCACACAACAGCTCTAGACACGGTAGTATTTAAACACATACTAAATAAATGAGGTAACCAACATATGAAATGTGCAGTGAATGCAATAGTCAATAAATGATGAATAATCATTTTATGTACACAGTAATCAGATTGTTTGAATTAATCAACTATTGCATATTTATGTCATAGCCAAAAACATATATTGCACCCATAGAAACAAAGATTGAAATAAATACATTTTAAACGGAGATTGTCTTTCTATCAGGTTATAAGTACAAAAGTTGGGGCCTTACTAACTAATAAAAGTTCAGGTCGGGGTCGGGGTAAACATTGATATGTCTACCGAAGCAGAAAAAGAAGAGAAAATCATATCTCTGAAACGATTTAAAGTTGCCGCAGGTGATGCTCTTATTCCATCTCTCATTCAATCGCACAGAACTCCTTCGAAGCTAATTAAGTCATGCAAATGCAGGTTTCACATTTTTTATACATTCTACAAGTAGGCCCGTTCTGCTCAGTTCAGTTTATTACTTAATGTAATTACACATGTTCGTGTTGATTTTTAAAATGAAGAAAGAGGTTGACACTCTTCTCCTCACTAAATCACAGCCAAATAGTCACGTCTTCCTATTAAATTATCACACTTCGCCAGTGCTCAAGCTACGATTGGTCGGATTGGAGAACACAATTTGGGGGACATTTTTTCAAGGTATAGTATAACAATATGTGATACCATGTGAAGGAAGTCTGTAATAAATGAAAGTCTCAATTATTTTATAACATTTTATTGATAAATAATTAATTCATAACAATTGATTAGTTTCTGAATTGCAGACATGCATCTTCAAATATTATGTACTACTGGAATGCTGGAACTACAAGTTGGCGTAAAAAAATTTATGCGAGCTTCGGCAGTTGGCCTTAGGCGTACAACCACCGACTGTAAAACTACGTACTAGAGAAGAGTAGAAACATACATAACTAACTAGTGTTAAAATAAAGGAATTTAAAACTAGGCAATAAATAAATGAGAATCAACTGAAAATATTCCAATCAAAGCCAGTATTATTTCCACTGAAGTCTCGTGATTATCTCAAGCTCTGTTTCGTCACCACGGAAATCACGAGTAATGGACGATTAGCGGAACTGAAAGAAGACGAAGATACATTTATAAATTTAGATAAATTCTCTAATACATAGAATAAATAGATACGTGCACCTGTGTTGGCACATCAATTATTTGTACCCAAATAAGATGAAGGAGTGAACCACCTGTGTGCTATTGTTGCGGAATAGGGTGGGAGGGGGGGGGGGGGGGGGGAGCGGAACCTTCGGCTTTCGAGAATTCAAAAATAATACCAATACCAGTATCAAAACTCTCAAGAATTCACTGAATGACACTGATTTGGGACTCTTGAAATTTTATTTAATAGGATCCTACATTTAGTTGATCAGTTTTTTAGAAAATAATCACAGAAAAGTCAGTCAACATAATGGACAGTAATGAGGAGTCTTCATACAAACGAGTTGAATGTTTACCACAAAATAATTAATTAATTAAGTGGGTAAGCTAATTATTAAAGGAAGTAGGCCTAAAGGTATATTTGAAACTATTTTTGATTTTATACGAGAATGATAATATAAGTAAAACCCTTTGACAATGTAGCTTAAATAGTAAATATTGAGTGATTATTGATTACAACACATTTTGATGATAAGTAAAATTATGGAATGATTATGATCACAGTGAAACCTCTATGCATCGTTCCCGGATCCATCGTTTTCCTGCTTGTATCATTCATTTTCTCTCACCCCACTCCCATATAACCAATGTTGAATTTTCATGGATGGATGGTTTTCCTGCATGTATGGTTTTATTTCCCTGGTCCCTTGAAAAACGATGGATAGAGGTTTCACTGTATAGTCCTAGTCATAACGACATAATTACATATTTTCACAATCACTAAAATAGCTCCAAGATACAATTATTTTTCTTTTACGATTTTGAATGTTACACTGAGCAATTATACGCGGTAAATAAAATCAACAAATTTACAATTATTGATTATGTAAATCTCATAATCGATTATTAAATCTACGATTATGCTCACCAATAATACACAACAGCAGGACAATTACGACCGTTGCCAGCATGGCTCGAGTCTTGATGTGCTGCATCCAAGCGCGTTTTCGCATCCGTGTAGCCGCTGCCTGAAAGTCGAGACTAGCCGAGCCTAAACGTTCCGACGCGTCTTGGAGATCTTCGAGGCGTTCGCCGCGTTCCAATATCTTGCCGACGTTGGTACGCATTGTGTCGGTGACTTCTGCAATCTGAACGCGCACCCTGAAGAAAAATATAAGCAGTAGTTTTTTTTATTTTCATACGGTTGTTTTAAAGTATTATTATAGGTCACTGTTCCGTACAAAGTTACCGATCTAGGTTAATTAGCTGAATAAGAATAGCTTACCGGTACGTCTGATGATATTTTGATTATCTGTTGGAGATATCTTTAGTTAACTAATATTACTGAAAAATATTTTTGAATATAAAATATAATAATAATAATACATTTTCATTTCCTAATTGTTTGCAAAATGTTTACCCTTAAGATCAGTGGCGTCGTGTGCCCTGAAACTTGTTCGGGGCAGAACATTTTGAAAAATACTACACCAATATCCAATAACAAAAATTTATAAATACAAATACCTACTGTGTTTTTGTGGATTACATTTTTAACAGAAGACATACAATATTAAAATATTTCTATTCATTTATGGTCCATATTTGATAAATATTTCTGGATCTCCGTAAAAATAAATGATTCATAGGAATAAAATCAATAAATTAAACTCGACTCGAGTAACGTGTAAAATTAGAGACGCAATCTAAAATTAGATAGCAAAAGAAATGTGACATTGGATTCCGTCCCCGCACGTAATTGGTAAGATTCTTACTGTTTAATTTTATCATCTTCAAAGTGCACCACTTTCGGTTTTGCAGAGGGACCACTGTAAAAACACAAAATAAATTATGAACTCGACAAAGTATGAAGTTTCAATTAAATGATGTAAGTAATAATTGATGCGCATACTTTAAAAAGAAATCGTCGTCGTCACTTCTTTGTTCGAGCAATGTTTCCTGTAACATAGGAAAAAATATGTTAGGTTAGACCGTTTTTACAGTAGGCTAGGCCTAGCCATAGCAGATATCATTTTTTCTGTGAGGTATGTGTCATTTGTGACACAGTACTCACAGTTTCCTCGCTTTGAGCAGTAATTAAATCCTCTTCAGATAAAGTTCTCTTGAATTTTGACATCTTGTATAAATGATCCAACCAGTCAATGCATGAAATTCGTTAAAATGAAGGAATAAATCCGGCTAATGTCCATGTTGTACATCTGACGTCCGCACAAGTCTGGACTATGAACAGCTGTTTACATTTGGCACGAAAAGTACGCCCACAAACGAAAATCAATACAGGATAGTAACAATGTAAATTCATACATTTAATCTTTAATGAAGTGACAACTTCATCAGACAAATAATTGTGGTTCCATAACATATTCTGCTAATTTATTACCTAATTCCGCATTGAAAACTATCGTCAAAATCATGTTTATTCGCTCTTCAAACTATTTCTGACAGCTATAGGCAACTGAGCCAACAGCAACAAGTAGGCTGTCAGCCAAGTGTCGGTTTCTCGGGAGTGAACTTTTAACTATACGTATAGTTTAAACTTTACCACTAGATTGAGGCACATACTCTCTTTTATTTGCCATTTTGTTAAAATTACATACCGTCACGATTCCAACTAATCGCTTGTTGATTCTAGAAAAAAAACGTCATCGCCTAATTGACGTCACACTTCTTTATCTCCAGAGATTTTTCAAATTTTCAGGTTACATCAGCTTCTTCAACAGATGATTTGGTACGGAACACTTTCGAATGTGATGATGGGAATGGCATAATTATTATTAAAACACATTTTTACTCTTCTTTCATTTTAGGTTTTACTAAACAATTTATCATAATTCACATGTCATGTGTGTCTCGACATTTTTTGAGGGGAATTATGCCCATGGTTTGATCATAGCGCATACTTGAAGCTTTTATTATTATCTTTAAAAATTAAAATGTAGTATTTAATAAAAGCGAGATTTTCAAGTCGTGTGGTTTGATTTAAAAGAGAATATCCAGAGAAATATAATCTAAATTACGTACAACGTTGGAGAGATACGAACATAGTATATAGTCGTACCCCTTCGGGTTCCACTTTCAATTGTAACGAGTTATACCAAGGAGAAATTTCTCTCCTATTCGTCGTCATCACTTACTGTATCCAACCAACTAGTGGCGTGCGCGGGGGAATATGAATATGATTACCTTTCTGCGCAACTACGTACGTCGTCAAAGAAACTAGAGTTTTCCTACACGGAAACTTGCATCAGCTTGTCATTCGACGTTCTAACGTCGTTGTATTTAGACGTGACTTATCGACCGTGCCGAAATTACGCAGTTGTGGGCGTAACAAGTGTGTGTGTAGTGAATAATTTTTATAATCATATTGAGAAGTAAAACATATATCAACAGTGACATTTTAATTTTTATATTTTATCAATATCAGTGTAATTTGTGACGTAAATAAACAACGGCTACATTTACAAACTTTTGTTGGGAAGAGGATTTAAGTTCGCACAGTTCGTTGGAAAACATATCTCATATAAGTGATACCGAAGAAACAGAATTTTCATTGGAGTCCGACCAATTATGTTATGTGCAACAATACGACCCAACAATGGATTCTCCTCAGATGTATGACAACAATACGAATCCAATAAATCACGTAAACCAAGATCATCTCCACAAGAAACCACCTGGATTAAACAACAACAATCTGACTACATTAAACAACAACAATAGCAACAACAATAAGATTTTATTAAAACAGTACCATCAAGAAAGCGAACTGGCTGACTTAAACGGACCTGAAATTTCCTTGGATCTCCAAAACCTGATCGACGATAGCCAGTTCAATGAAGGGCTATTCACTGATATCCTAAATCCTGGCCAAAAACAACACCCTCTCCTTCAACAACAGCAGCGTCAAAACAATGGTCTGCTGAATAGTTACCCCAGGAATAGTCTGGCGTATATGCCACAGCCTGTTCATTCAGGATCATCGTATAATATCACAAATACTAACTCCAATAGCAGTTCAGACTCATGTGACTCTAGTGGTACGATACCGTCCATCAAGGAAGAACCAGAAGATCCTTTGGATTTCCGTAACGCATGCCAGCAAAATACCACGGCTGTTCCTGTTCCCTATAACAATTCCTATTCCCCACCAGCGGGAAGCGGGAATTTTGTCAGCAACGGGTCCGGGAGTACGTTCACCACATTAACCCCATCGACACTTCCGGGTGCGATTCACCATTTGGGACTTGGAAAGAGTGTGAAATCATCACCGAGTCATCATCATCATCACCATCGAAAAGGAGGTAAATCTGTGGATAAAGCTAGCGACGAATACCGACGACGACGGGAGAGGAATAACATTGCTGTGCGAAAGAGTAGAGAGAAGGCGAAGATACGTTCGAGGGAGACGGAAGAGAAGGTGAAGTTATTGGTAAAGGACAACGAAAGGCTACAGAAACGTATCGAGTTGTTATCGGAGGAATTAAATGTACTAAGATCTTTGTTTGCAAATGTTGGAGTTATGCCCGAACATCTTCATCGAGAAATCAATAAACATTTGGACAATTTTCAAACACAACACTAATAACGTGGTACGCGATGACTTTATGATTATTAATATTAACGAAATTCCAAAGAACAAAATCAGTGTTGTGTACGGTGATGACGTAGGTAAATATAATCTACTACGAGAAAAGTTCAAATATTTAAAATGTTGTGGTGAAATTACTGTAGCACCAGATTCTGAGCATCTAGATCAAAAACAGGATATATCAAAACATGGTCTAGTGTTTGTAAGTGTGGAAAATTTTATAAAAGGCGATGTAAGAAAAACATGTGAATATCGTATTTTGATTTCGTGTCGAAGTTTTTTCAGTGTCTGTGAGAACAGTGGTTTTCGTCAGTGCCTTTTAAATGATTTCCATGCTTGTCTGTTGTTATACGGTTTTTTAATAATTGTTTTAAATATCGTCTACTTTGAAGTTAGTATTATTGTTAAACCGAGAACATTACAATGTCGTATTTCGACGATAAAATCGTGTTTTTCGCCCGCGTTAGCAAAACCATCTTGACAATGGTTTAAAATATAATTATGTAAGGAATTGAAAGTATATAGATATCTTAAATACCGTGGGTGCTCTTTTTAAAAAAAATAGTATGTGTATTAAATTTTATAAATATTTCATGAAATTTACGGAACGTGCATAATATTTGTTTGCTACGCAAAATACACTTTTTTCGGAATGTAAGTCAAATTTTTAGTTTTTCGCTACTTACGAAAAGTGTGTATTCTTTAGAAAAACTGCAAAAGTGAGCACTCTCGATGAAAATAATTATATCAAAAAATATTTTATATTAAATTTAAGATGTAAAATATTTCATTGTATAGCCTAATATTGTTTTTTTAATGACAGTTTTTTCGTTTTTTGAGTGACAAATATATTTCTATTATAACTAATTATTCCGTTCCATTATGGCGTTGTGATTTCAATTATATTAATTAAATGTATATTTGTATTTGATTATAATAATAGAATATTATTAAATATATATTATGAAAATTCATTTGAAACATTGGAAGTGTATATTTATAGAAATATATTATCTTTCAAATGTAAAAAAGAATGAATAAAATATTTCTGTTTTCATTCTGAAGATTTTTAACAATGAGTTCAATATATAGTTATATCAATAAGCCAATTATTATGTCAAGTTGGTACAAGATGTTTAATATGTTGAGCATGCTTCCAAACAATAAGAAATTTACAATTTACATTTTATTATCGGTTACATATAAATTCGTTTTTCAATTTGTTTGAAACCATGATGTTTGTTCTATATCAATTTCATTAATAATTGTTTACTCACAATTCTGAGGTAATGCAATTCTTTATAAATACTTTATTAAACTTTGCAACACATAATTTTTTAATACGATTTAATTGGTCGAAATTTTATATAATATGATGACGAGATTTTATGTGAAGTATAGCGCCTTTCTGTTGGAATTGTACTACATTGTTTGTTATACTTGATTTTCAACAATTGAAAGATGATATATTTTTATTCTAAGTTATTTTTTTTTGTTAATCAAATATAGTTGTTTCACAGTATCTAATATAAATATATGTAATTTATAATATTGTTTAAGATTTTGTAGTCTTTATTTAGAAACGGAATATATTGAATCGACGAAATAAAATGTATTCAAACCAATGACAATTTATATCAATCACACTTGTTCTTAAATAGTTTTTGTGAAATGTTATCAATTAAATACCATATCAATATCAATAAAATAAATGTTTTGAATATTTTTGTCACAACAATCATGTTAGAAAGTGATGAGTTGGTATTTTTCAATCACTGACTATTGCTAATTTAAAGTTCGAATTCAGTGCCTATTAAATAAATGCCTAATTAGCAATTAAATTAAACGAAACTTGTAGTCGAAAGAAATACTTTCTTAAAAAACACTATTCAATGTGCGTTGATCAACTATGAAAAAAGAACATGCAATCTGTATTTTCTTGTATATTTTGAATAATTTTACAAAAATAATTTATTTCGTTGTATTTTGAAAAACTGTAAATGTATCTGTTCATAAAATATATTTTGATATAAAATATAAACAATTTGTACTTCATTAATTTATAACCACAATTATTTAAATACTTCCTCAAACATCCTCTGTAAAATTTGTGTTCACCTAAATTAGAAAGTTCTGCATTGTTGGACTTGAATGAAAAGTCGGTCGATTATTATTACTGCAGTAATCTAATTACTTCATTAATACTCATGTTTACAGCAAGATTACTGGGTCTAGTGAGAGCATATTACTAAAATGACATATTGCGTCCTCTAGTTTATTCTATATAATCATGTTAGGACTCAATAAGAAGAAACATATTGACGGAAAATCACATAAATAATTACTAAAACAATATAATGAAGATCCAAGAAATTATATATAAGTTATATATTATCTTTGCGTGTATTTTACAAGATGGCGTTAGGTTGTTGTTTTTGTTGTTGACAATATTCTTGTGATGGGAGTTGTTTCATTTGAGTCCACTTCACACGTCGTAATTTGAAACGTTACATGTCTTAGAGAAAAGGAAAGTTGGTGCTAAACTGTAGGTAAACGCCTGTTTTGGTGTCGTTGATGGATGAGTGAGCGGGATATGAAGAGTATCATGATTAATGAGTAGAGTATTTTAATGGGAACCAATGGAAATGGATGATTCTCAAGGTATTAAAAAATAAGAAATTCTCTTTATGTTTTTCTAATACGAAAAATAGTAAAACAAAATGTTTACTATTTTTACCGGAGATAGGCATATGATTATGAAGAGTGACTTTTTTAAAAAAGGTTACACTTGAATGTTCGGTTATATTACTCAACACGCAAATTGCAAACCCTCCTTGGGTTTAAAAAATATTAAAAACCATTGCTTGAGAATCGGGATTTATTACATGGAAAAATCACCAAAGTAGGGGTTTGATTTGTAATATTGATAAATACAAATTATATTATATAAATGTTATATTACTGAATTATTAATAAGAAAATATTATATAGGTCAATACGCCTATATATTTAATCATATGTTATTCGATCTTTTCGTTTCTTTTGTTATATAACTTATCATTGATCAATAAAAGCAAAAATTCCATATACATTCATAAATATTTAATTTATCACACAATTAGCAACCTTATACCAGGAAAAAAAAATCAATTTTTCATATTTTTCAGAGATGACTAATTTCAAAATCAAATACTTGCACTGATTCATAAAATCGTAAGTAAATAAATCTTATTTATATTACACCTGTTCCATGAAATGAATCATTTCTGGTATGTAATTGACAGTTGACTGATATAGAAGATTGTTGCACCATCTTGCATCATTCGACTTCAAATCATGCAGTGACTTTGGGCAAAAAGAATACAAACCTTAATTGTGCTGTTCCATAGAGTTGATCGACACTGAACCATATGAGAATATAAATATAATAACAATATTAAAACTTGTAAAAATT
Source organism: Brachyptera putata (assembly GCA_907164805.1). Lineage (NCBI taxonomy): Eukaryota > Metazoa > Arthropoda > Insecta > Plecoptera > Taeniopterygidae > Brachyptera > Brachyptera putata. The sequence continues at coordinate 14,030,255 of OU015469.1, forward strand.
GCAAGAGGTTCTCAGGTATAATAAAATGTTACTCGACGAAAAGAAAATAGTCGGTAACTTTTCATGTGTAATTGCCTATATGTAATTGAGTACACACACACATATATATATATATATATATATATATATATATATATATATATATATATATATATATATATATATATATATATATATATATATATATAAGTTTTCTCGTTTCTGTGTGATTTTTAACTCACACAAAAATTATTTTCTTTTCAAAATTTGACACATAGTCGATGTTTCCCAATCAAGGCTGACAAAATAGGATCGTTCGGTGAGGCAAAAAAATATGAAAAATAATCCCTTCGAATATTTGTTGAGATGATACTCGAATTGACAAATAAATTCTGTTGCCATTACACTGACAGAACAATTTCAAACTATCTAGCAGTAATTTCATTCCAATGTAGGAGTACGTTTGTATATTCTGTCATGTTCAAAAGAGAAGAATCTAAGCTATTAGAAGTTATTTACGAGTTATGTTACGAGTTTTTCACGTGCAAGCGTGTAAACCTGCGATAAAAACATACACACACACACAAGTGCATGCAACTTGTAGTGCACATGAACATATTAAAGTGCAACAATTAGCTGCAACTGCAACGAGCGCCCGGCTAACTGACAACAATATTATAGTAATTATAGGAATAGATGCATGTTGAAGTGTCATAACAAGCAAGAGAGAGAGAGACAGATAATGACGTTTGTGTGTGTGAGAGAGAGAGAGAGAGAGAGAGAGAGAGGGAGAGAGAGGGGGATGGGAGGGGGATAATTCTCGCATATATTAGTATGAATTATTATTTGTTATGGTTGTGATAAGAATTGTGGTGATATGTGAAGGTGCAATCATCTTTTATACAAAATATAGCATATTTGACGTGGAATTAAATTATTAATAATTCAAACCTAAGGGCAGGCAGTAATTTTTGTTTGTCTGGTAGACGCATTTAGGTAGAAAATGTGAAAAACATCACAGGATTAATATTAATCGTTCAAATAATCAAAGATTAGTACGAAAAGAGTCGACTGAAATGTTTCCTCAATCTAACCAATAGATACATATAGGCCTATTTTATTAATATATTTCAAAGTTTATTCTCAAAATGTTTACCTCGTAGCATCTTAACTGCTAAAATGATGATTTCAATTATAAAATGTATATTAAACTTGTAAATATAGTTAGGAAGATTTGGAAGGCAGACAAAGAAAAATCGAAGACAAAATGACTATAAAATAGATAATTTCTTTTCCTCATCGCGAACGATTGAATAGGTAATCATCCACAAAGTTACATTTTATTATTCACCCTTGTTAAAATGAGTTACATTACAAAACAATATTCATACTTTGGGGTTGTTATAGATTGGTCATGTGTGCCCCGACCGAATGATCTTGTCGAATAATCTTGTCATCCAATTTCTACCCTAAAGACTTAGTATAACAAGTTTCCGATATTTATAATAAAACCATTAAAAGAAACTCGCATTGTTTATTCATTTGACATTTGGTTGCAAGTACCATCTAACGACAAATCGGGCGTGGGTTCGAGTCCCGCCTAAGATACAAGTTTTAATGACATCATTCATATATCATTACAAATCATTAACAATTGAAAAAATTGCCAGGGACAAATTTCCGAGAGGTCAGGAGAGGAAGTGTAGGAAGACCATAATGAAGGTGGCTGATTATTTATCATTTATTTATTATAAATGTATTATATTATATATTTCTTATTTAGATATCTCATTTATTTCAGTTAAATATACATGCCAAAGCCTTATAAAGAAAGAAGAAGAAGAAGCATCATTAGATCCCCTAAATAATATCGTTATTGGTTGAGTCGTTAAACAAACAATAATCATCGTCAAACAATCATCGTCAAATAATCATCGTCGACTGAATCAAAGTTTACTCTCTGCACCTCCACAGTCGTATGCATGTCATAAAGTAATATCCACTATAAACCCACTATATTGTCACGGCCATGCCTAACCTAGCTGTCACCCCACTTATTAACACAACGCCAACGACCTCAAGTGATAACTGTCACTCAGCATAATACAGCTGCGCGACACCTTATCAGAGTGACCAATACGTGTACTAGAGTAATCACGCCTGAGAGGCATCCTACCTACACTCACTCTCACTTCCGCCCAGAACATCCGACGATCTACATGTAATGTAATAAGTGTGCAACGTGTGTGTGTGAAGATGAGGACCGCCTTCGAGATCTACAATCAATAACTCGGGCGCACGTCTTGTATGGAGCAGATCAACAGCTCGATGAGTATAATGTTAAATCATTATTTTTACTAATTATTATTTTGGAAGGGTTATTTGGTTAGCAGGCTTTACTATGGTTGAACGACAGATACGGAATACGTGTCAACACCAGTATCTTCTTGTTACGCAAATGCTTGCTCAGCATTTGCATCATCTTCGTTCACCAATAAATCTATGTTAGTTATTCCAACGACTGTATCTAATTCCATCAGATAGTATCCCCGATAATAGTCAATCTAGGATGACCACCTTCCTTTCGCATGCCAAGCGATACCTAATCCAAGCTCCCACAAGTATGAGTTACATTTCCCACTTCACTGATTATAAGTAGGTATTACAAGTTAACCTATAATAATTTAGAAACCACTTATCTTCGTGACAATTGGTGGAGGTGCTGAGCACTAGATTTGACAATTAGTCGAGGTGCTGAGGGCAGTTTCGACATTCGGCGGAAATGAGTAAATCCCAACGCAAAAGTCATTTTTTTTTTTTCCCTATGCAAGTTTTTTTTTGGGGAAGTGTGGTAGTTTAATAAGTAAGTGCTTGCTCTAGCATGAGAAATCAAATGCGATACATGTATACACAGGTCAGAGTTTTATCAAATGTCACATAGAAATATTAAGGTAGACTTATGTTTGAGGAACAAGTATGGCGTCGTACAGGGCACAGCTACACTAACAAACAACACAAAACAGACAGATAGCATTGCAACAAGGGAAATTGACAATACGCAGTTTGACGCACGTTCTCCTTCACCGGACTTGCATTTAACACCTAACGAATTAGCCGATCTTGACGTGTTCTTCAAACCCACACCAAAACCGAGGTATACAGTAATAGATAGCGATAGCGACACACCAGAAGAAGGTGAAGAAACCGTAGTCAAAACAGTAGGGAATCCAGGGAAGGCAGGATTAGAGGATAGTTCATTCATCTACAACAGGGCGTACAACAGTCTAGAGAACCTACGCACAAGTCGCCGACTACGTAATTTATCGCCAGAGCATCAGCTTCTACGTTCACATTTTCGTAAACGGGCTAGCAGCGTGGGTAGTGTTTTAACACCGATTATAACGACAGAGAAGGAATACACGATGTTCCCATTCACGTTTCTCCAAGCAGAGAGGTTCGACGACAGGCGGGATAATATTAAAGATTGGCTCAAAGACTTCGACATCGTCGCGAAAGCCAACAAATGGACGGACGACGACAAGACCAATCGGCTCAAATATTACCTTCGGGGAAACCAAGGAAGGAGGATACAGCCATACTACAGCCCGAAAACATGCCCCATTCGATGCTCGACAGGACCCGATGCAAACACAGTCGATCCGACAGACACTTAATACAACGTGCTAGAAGTGACGACAAAGCACGCACGGTAACGCGTAATATAAATACAGCTTCCTAGAATGTATACAGTAAAACAGTTTTAATTTCATTAGATGCGTTAAATATGACGTTAATATTTAGAAAGCAATGGATTTAGTAGGGATTTAGAATTGTGTAGAATAACATAGCATGTTAAAGTTGAACAGCGTCGTCCACGCAAGCAGCGCAAAACGACATAGTGTATGACGAGATCAAAGGAATGAGCGTGTTAAGACAGGAAACAGCGATAAGACCGAGCAAAGTGCAGCTACACGATTACACGTGCAACAAAACCTATAACACACGACGGAGGTTCCGAATTGTTACCGAGTGAGGGTTCAGAATAGACAGATAATTAAAAGATGAGCTTGCAGTAAACTTATGCCTTGGAAGTTTCCATGCGCACTTCTCAACAACGTTATCAAAACCATACTATACAATGCATGATGTAAATTATATTATTGTCATCTTTCTCTGCCAACAAACAGTTAGGGCGGGGCGATTAATTTTTTTGTGTGTTTGTTTTGTTTTATTGATTTCATTATCATTTAGGAAGTTCGGATCAATAGACATCAGACGTCATGAGATTGAACACCGCAGTTACGAGTTAAATAAGGCGGGAAAACGTAATTTAATGATTTCAGTTTTGTGGCAAATAATAATGAGCGGGATAGTTAGAATTCAATAAGCGTATAAATTTGGTTTAATTATAAGTTTTTCAACAATGGATTATAACAAGAGAACACGTGATACTTAGAAGTAATACACAGAAAACGTTCTCACGGCAAGCGAGAGAAGTCGCGTAGACGATCTAGAGAATGTCAGCATTCTGTCTCGTATTGCACGCTCAGCTATATAGTTGCTCACCATAGCTAGAATCTCGTAATGCAGGACAACGCCATAATTGACTAACATGTAATAGCATGAAACATGTACATAAAATAGCATAGGAAAAGCGTACATAGATACTAGACACACTTTAGGGTCGGACAAGCCTTTAATTTTTAAAGGAACATGAGGTTCGATGATTAAAACCAAGACAAATCAGTTCATTGACGAAAAGAAGGGCAATGAGGAAATAAGCTTACACATGATTGAGATAAATATATGACAGTCGAAACAAGAATAGCAGGGATATAGATCGAAGTCAACACAAACATACGAGGAAACCATAGATAGGGACAGTTACACACATAAACATAATTCAATCTTATTCACCCACAACGCTCAAATGAAGGATATAACGCCCCATATATAGGGACATGTACCAGATACGAAACTCATAATTGGTTACTATACAAAAGCTAATATATACAGCAGTCTAGTACACACCAGAGTAGATATACCTAAGTCCTAGGTTCGATTACGGTTCACACCACATTACAATAACCATAGGACGAATAAACACAACATCAACACGAGTTTGGATAAAACTGTAGTTTTAACACCACGAATGCATGGTTGAATATACAATCAAGACCTATTGCGATATTCACAGGCTGAAAGGGGACAACTTCTTAGGATTACTTGACCCAATTAACATTGTCAATCATCTCAGTTTTCAAGCGGAATAATCTTCGAGATCTCCTAAAATAATTAAGTGCGGCCTGTATGCGAAGGTCTGCGAACTTGAATTCTGAAACGATACTTTGATTTAGTTCACATAGGGGAAGTAAGCTAACAAGAGTTTAAGGTACCCGAAACATCTAGCCAAAGACACACAGACCATCAGCGGCTAGAACACTACATTATCACTTCCAAATACGGAAACAAACTTCGGATAGACAGAAATATTGAGAACTAAATATACCTGATTCCAATATACGTACAAACATAGTACATGACAGAATAGTTATATCCAAGTAGTTGTGTACGGCAAAGGGGGAGATTTATGACACACAAGCATGTCGCCTAATCTCATTATTCACACTGACTTCGATTAATAATACGCCCACACCAATAACAATTATAACAAAAAATCACAAAAAATTATTAATTCAATTAGGTTTGCTGTCATGTTAAAATATCAAATACGCTACGGAATCACATTGTGTAGAGAGTAAGTTAGTTCTATGAAGGTGCAAATACGCTCCAAGAACGATACTCTTATTTTTTGTAAGTTTATCTCGGATTTCACTGACGAGCACGTTATAATGCAACAGTGTAATCACACATCCTTTCCTTCTCGTCCACCACCCAGACACAAGAACGAACATGTAAATATCTCTAAGCTAACTATGTACCGTATACATCCTACGATAATTATGTATGTATTTTATTTTTAATTCTATATTAATAAATACAAATAGATATAGTGGGAAAATTTGTTGTATTCATACAAATGTATCTTGAATTAATTTTAAGTTCATACGAATATCTAACATGAAAAATATATCTATATATATATATAAAAATAAAAAAAACATGAATAAACGTTTGTCATCATTATGCTCTATCTCAACGTACACCTCACGATACAGAAAATCTTGGATTAAAATCCTGGTAACAAATAATTTGTGTCATTGTTGAAGTTATTTAATCAACCACGTGTCATGCATAACATTGTCATGAAAATAGCTTTAAAGGGACAAATAAGAGACACAGCAGTTACTACAATTATTCTGGAGGTGATACAGTTGAAACGTGAGATAATGTTATAACACCCATGACTACAAAAAAAAAAGGAAAAAAAATCATAATTCAGAATGTATAATAATTATAATTTCATGAAGTTTATCTTATGCAAAGAAATTAATTGTTGTTTTCGAAGTTATAGAAATATATGTCGTACCGACGAGTGGAGCACTTGTTCAGGCAACCACACACGTCACACAGGGTGACGGCGAATGCACGCGCTATATTCGGGGTACATAATACACTCCCGAATATCCAAACCCATGTACGGCAAACGGAGGAAAGCAAGCCAACGTCATCGGATGAGTTTCCCGGCCATTGCACAAAGCACATGATCTTCTCGCACAGACTGTACTTCCACGGGAGTGCAACGAGAAACTTTCTGCAACGTCGTCAACTCGTTGATAACAGGCACACTTCTTCCATCTACACATGCATACTCCAGCCTACATAACAGTGCACAGCTGACACCAAGGGCAAGGAATGAAAAGCTAAGTTTTCCAACATTTCAGAATAATTGTTTCTGATCAGTGAAAACGATAACGTATTGGCATATTCAATGTTTTTCTTTCTATTGATTTTCAAAGTTTGTTTTCTATTTAGTTCAAGACTTTAGCTTGCCAATTTTTTTTTTCTGACTGTTCAAAGTTACGACATGATGAATGGAAACATTAATATTTGTTTATTCAATTTTAAACGTTTTGATCCTACAGGGTATCACTCAGTCACTGAATGTAGAAACCAAACTCACGAATGACTTTCTATAATTTTTGTTTAACTTTTAGCCATAGCATTCAAAGAGCTGATATACTTTTTGTATTGTATTTAAATCATAATCTTTGCAGCTCTCAATTAATTTGTTTAGTATTCATATATATATTTTTACTTGAATTTTATATTACTTTTTGTTTCTACGTTACAACAACATTCAAATGAGGATGTGAATAACAATTATGGATTAGAATATAAGGTCAGTCTCTTCAAGACATAATAATCAGAATGAATAGGTAACCATGTGCAAGTACCACAACTGACAGATGAATGATTTCAATAAGGCAAAGTTACCAGAAAAACATTCGACAATGTTTTCTTACGCATGTTACATCTCAGCATCCTGTCACAGTTGCATAAACATGCTCATATTTACGCACTCATTACTGATACAACAATGATACTTATTATTGTTTATATTCTTAGATTACCATTCATACCATGGATACCATGTATTCCATTTCACTATAACAAATTTGGGAATTAGTATAGTCTCATATAAGATACGTCAATATGACAATTAGAGAATACATAAGCCTTCAGCAGGGAGTATTGCAAGACACATACTTCCATTCCAAGCTACAAATAGGGAATAACAAAGGGAATTTTATACTTATATACTAGCTATATGAGCCGCAAGTCAATCACCATACTGATCCCTTCTGTAATTTTTTCAGTTCCACTGGAACCAAAGGAAACCGGACGAGTGCCGACCGCTTCACACGGATATTCGACAGTCAGCCCGCTGACAGCCAAATACCGTGGGGGGACGTTGACAGTCGACGAGAACAACACGATTCAACTAACGACACCACACGAACACCGCATTGAAGCCGACTCGCCCAAAACTGAGGATAACTACTTCGTTTCCTTCACTCGTGCCCAAGTGTCCACATATAAAAGTGTTGACTTAATAAAAGTCACTTCTATCAGTGTCACGTGATTATAGTGTTTGCTAGTGAATCGTGTAAACGATTATAAATTTCAGATGATAATTCAAAGACAGAAAAACCTGAACTTGCCAAAGGCTCATATATATTTTTTCTCAATCACATGATTATTGTGTAGAAAATATTAGGTTATTAAAGTACATGGACAACAATCTTCAATTGATACCAATATATATGTACATGTACAACATTTTTCATACTAATAACTAGTGATTAACAGACATCTGTCATAATGTCTCAATGTCTAACCAAAAGACAAGGTATTAAATATTTAATAGTCATTCAGTAGCAGACTATCAGTAGCTTCAACCTAAGGGAATTTCACTTGTTTAACCAATAATCACATACTAGTGTTTGATTTTATTGTTTGATTTTATTTTTCAATACCATCGATCTAGATCGTACTGCATACAAGCCGTACTCTGAGTTATTGATTCACATTAAGAAGACGTGGAGGACCAACGAATAGCGCAATCACACACGCACACACATAACATCCAGAACTTCCACGACGTTGACGTCAACCAACAGCCGACGAAACGGGAGACAACGCTACGAAGAACAGTTTCGTTACATAACAAACTAACCGAAACAGTTTCAATCCAGAACAAACTGTCCGAAGTCTCACGACAGACAACAACCTCAAAGAAGGCCATTCACAAGCCGAAGACGACATCGCTCTCAGAGGAATTTATTACATAACAGGAGAGGACGTCGACGTCAACCGATAGACACCGGAACGTCAGATAACAACCGGGGAGATAAATTTCAAACCAAAACAAACTGTCCGAAATTTTCTCGTAACAAACAGCAAAACCAAGGAAGGCGATCTACGAGCCGAACACGACATAACTCTCAAGAAGAGGAGGACCGATAAAGATTTCGGGACGAAATCAAAAGGAGAGAGGGTGCTGTCACGGCCATGCCTAACCTAGCTGTCACCCCACTTATTAACACAACGCCAACGACCTCAAGTGATAACTGTCACTCAGCATAATACAGCTGCGCGACACCTTATCAGAGTGACCAATACGTGTACTAGAGTAATCACGCCTGAGAGGCATCCTACCTACACTCACTCTCACTTCCGCCCAGAACATCCGACGATCTACATGTAATGTAATAAGTGTGCAACGTGTGTGTGTGAAGATGAGGACCGCCTTCGAGATCTACAATCAATAACTCGGGCGCACGTCTTGTATGGAGCAGATCAACAGCTCGATGAGTATAATGTTAAATCATTATTTTTACTAATTATTATTTTGGAAGGGTTATTTGGTTAGCAGGCTTTACTATGGTTGAACGACAGATACGGAATACGTGTCAACACCAGTATCTTCTTGTTACGCAAATGCTTGCTCAGCATTTGCATCATCTTCGTTCACCAATAAATCTATGTTAGTTATTCCAACGACTGTATCTAATTCCATCAGATAGTATCCCCGATAATAGTCAATCTAGGATGACCACCTTCCTTTCGCATGCCAAGCGATACCTAATCCAAGCTCCCACAAGTATGAGTTACATTTCCCACTTCACTGATTATAAGTAGGTATTACAAGTTAACCTATAATAATTTAGAAACCACTTATCTTCGTGACAATATATAAACAAGGGAAACGCGATAATGATGTTTGTGTAGACTACTCGAGAGTGTATAGACAAATGAGAGTGATTATATATTGTAAAATAACTCATTTAAAAAAAATCAAGTCATGCAGATGTTACTGAGTAGGTCAACAATAATAGAACTATTAAGGTAGGAGATCGATTGATATTTGCTATGGCGTCGACAATCTTAGAGCAAACAAACTATATATACGTTACTTTAGTATTCACTAAAGTTGACGGTGATCTACCAACATAACAAACGAAAATATTGGTGTTATATTTGTGTTAATGAAAGAGTCGATGACAATATAACAAGAGATTTGCGATGAGAAAGAATGAGAAAGACATATTAATACATTTTTAAAAGTGTTAATTGTTTAAAACTTCAGTCTATATTTAAGTTATCGAAATATTGGAGGTTTTGAAATTATTCTGTTGGTATAGACGATCTGCTTCGTCCGTGCTTCGTCGTTCGGACATCAATAAGGTTCTATTTAATTTAATTATATTGTGTTTGACGACGCACTGTATCCATGAATATATTGGGGTAGCTGAGTATGTTGCGAAAATGAGATGGAAGTTTTTTTTATTGTGTGTTTTTGGATTGTGGGAATAATTCGGTCCAGTATAAACTCCAGTATAAACCTAATCGAGACAAAGGGAAACCACGAAAAATCTCTGTCAGGATGGTCGACCATGGCGGGAATCAAACTCCGGATTGGGTGGATTGGGTGGTATTGGTTTCTGGAAAGAAGTCCGTCGTGGCCTGCTGTTAAGGAACCTGTGTATAAATCTAAGCTATGTCAGAGGAAAACCACGAAAAATCTCTGTCAGGATGGTCGACCATCGTGGGAATCAAACCCCGGTCTCCTGGATGACGAATCAGCATGCTAGACACTCGACCATCATTGTCAATGTTATTCGATCACAAAGTCGATCGAGATATATACACGGGCCGAAAAAAGAACATGACTTCTTGTTTGATTAATTTTCGTGTGTTTTGAACCACACACACGGTAACAGTATCAAAACCACAAACCGATAATTCTTATCAATATTTTAGGTTCACAAATTAGGCTAATCTTATTTATAGATATCAAGTCATTAAAGCAAATAGAAACTCACATCTGTTGGTTATAGAAATACATATTCCAGGGAAAACGCTATTAATGTGTAGTGTTGATGGAAGTATGTGTTGATAGTTTAAGATGTATTTTCCCGATGATTCATATCAAACTGCATGAACCTCACTGAAACTGTTGTGATGTATATTTAGATACTAGCTTGATATAATATATATATATATATATATATATATATATATATATATATATATATATATATATATATACATATATTCCTTACCTCCAAACATACTTGCTTTCGTTGAAGTCTTCAATTGTTAGGGTTTAAAGTCTTCAAATATCTGTTTGATGCCTTCAAACGAATTCATTAATCATACATAGAAATAAAAATTTCCCATCAGTAAAATCCCACTGAAAACTCGGAACATTTTCATTTTACCTGTAGTTCTATTATTGAGGCCGTACACCGAGTCCTTTTCCAGCCTTTCACCTATACATTAATTTGTATTACCACCAATTATATATCAATGTTTAATTATCAACATTATATACATTTTCTTCTAAAAACGCCCTTTTTTAATTTCTATAATCATTAACATTATTTTCTATTTCGAAAACAGATACTAAAAGCTTATAAATAAGTACGAATGCACGTGGGTATAGGTCAGTCCCCGCGCCGTCTGTGGGGGGGTGGGGGGTTAGTGGGATGGGGGGTGGGGGAGAGGGTGCCCGATGGGCGTCGCAGCGCGGTGCCGTGCTTGTCAGGTTGGGGCCCATGTTGAGGCGTCGCGACGGTGTCATGCGACGTTAGGCGTCGGACGGTGGCGCCGTGTAGCTGAGTAGCGTGATAGGCACAATGTCGGGTAGAAGGCACCAATAATAAAACTACTTGGGTTCGGAGAAACAGCACAACTATAGTTTCTGATTAAATAGTTACCTATTTTTGTGTGTATGTGTGTTCAAGCTGGGACTTGAGGACCTATTTAAATGATGAATATACTTAAATAGGGGTTGATGTGTATTTGTTTTATTCAATATATCTATACTTTATTTTTTTTCTATTTTTTTGTATCTATCAACTTCATGTTTGTAGTAGTGGTTTGTATATAAGTGATTTTTTATTTGATTTATACATTCAAACTTATGTTTATATACAAACACATTACTTCCCTTTAAATTACATATTCAGTAGGGCCTACCAGAATTTCGAAATTCTGAAAATACACTTCTTCATTTTCATTGTGTAAAAATAAAAATAAAAATATTCATGTCACTTATTACCGAGATAATCTCTGTATTTCTAAAAACATTATACAAATCAAAACGGTCTGATTGACCGTGTTTGAAACTTCTTAAAAAATTTGAAAAGGTCCCGGAGAAAATATAAATTCTTGATCTTGATGTAATTTTTAAAAAAATCACAGATTGTACCGTCAAAAAGTAATCCAAATCAAATTTCAAAGTATTGTTGTCATCAATAAATATTTTAAAATTTAAAACAGGAGCCTTCACATTTCTAGGTTGCTTTTCAATGAATCGAGTCTCCATTTAAATGTCAGCCTACTTAACTACCCTTGTAGACCTGGTATTCGTTTCTCGGGATAGTTTCCCACCAAACTTCGGTTTCTGCTAAAACATTGACGTTCTATTGGCCTTAGGATCAACTAGATACCTACGTCACAGATTACGCCCTTTCTACAAACTCTACGAGGATAATAATTATATTGTTTTATAATCAAAAAGACAACATTTCTTTCAAACTTCTGCGACGTGTTATTTGATTGAGAACATTGAACTTTCAAGGATGAGGAACAATAAATATTTAGTTTATCCAGACACGTTTTTCTTGTAGACGTTTTGACGCTGATTCAAAAATAAGTGACGATGTATATTTATTTATGTTCCAGTTCAGTATTGTGGCTGGGTTGAAATAGTTAAGAAAACTCTATAATTATATTGAATGAAGTGATGAATAATATATACAACGTCTATGTAACGTGTAGATTTACTGAGGGCCCATATTACCAATAATAAAAATGTTTTAATTAAGCTAATTAATCAATTGCAGTACAACATTGGTAACCAAGGGTAATAACAAGCTAATCCAATAATTATCGCTTAATCAACAAATTTATTAATCGTAATACCAGGCCTGAGTAGAGGCATGTTAGTTATTTTTTCATTTTTTTTTCGATGATCTAAAATTGAGGCAAATTTCGTTCTATTTTCAAGGTCTATTTAACTTAGATAAACTGAGTAGACATGTTCATTATTTTTTCAACATTTTTTCGATGATGTAAAATTGTGGCAAATTTCATTTTATTTTCTGCTATTATACATCCATATTGTGTTCAACCACGCACAATAATGATCCACTGGAGTTGGTGAGATGATGGGAGAATGATATGAAAAGTATTTTATTCGTTTCTTGTGAAGCGGTTGTGGCTACCATAGGGATAGCCTTTCAGGGTTTTTCAAGGAAAACCTTTCTGGATGTTCGACCATGGCGGGAATCGAACGCTGGTCTCCTGAAAGTGGGTCTAGTGCGAACTAGCGATAAAGCGCCGTCTCAAAATCAATTCATTGACGGCCGTGTTTGTACGAAATTAATTGACCAGTACGATTCAGCCTATTAAAAGTTTGATTAATTGCCGAAAATTGTTGATTGTAAAATGATTGATTGTAGAAATGTCAACAATAAAATATACTGTACCGTACACTTTTTATGTATATTAACATTTCAAATAAATTGAATAAAATGAAAAAATATTTAATATTCAGCAATGAGTTATATAGAGATGAAATTAATGTCGGTCGAATAGAATATGGCTCGATTTCCTAAGGATTCTTCGAACAATAATATCAACAAATGTTGATTCTATAATTGATTGTTAGGACGACTTCATCAATTGATAATCAAGTAAATAGTCAATTGATTGACTATTTTGGAATGGAGTCGCGATAGCTCCCAGGAGCAGGCCAATAGTTTTTATGAACTCATACATTTAGGTAAACATCTATTGATATAAGAGCATACAATTATGTACGTTGAAATAACTAATTGGTTCGTAAATAAAGCTTGAGTTAAAATCGGTACGCATGTGAAGACAATTTTGTTGTTACACTATTGTTTGAAACAATTTCATATTAAAATTTTGACCTAAACCCGGCACCTCTATAAGTTTAAAGAAACCTGACTTATTCTTTCATTAATAAACTAACGAATTAACGAATGCATAGTGTTTTAATGTATTACATTGCTGTTATTGAATTCTTTCATAGGTTAAATCGACATTACAGCTGAGAATATTCTTGCATTATTAGGCCTACAGGAATGAACTGCTTTCAAAGGAGGATTGCTTGAAAATAGTTTGACATTAAATTTAAAAGCCACAAAGAAGCAGTTTGGCCGATTTACTATATTAATTGAATTTTTATAAGTATCAACTTGTAGCAAACTTGTACACTACGGTAATATAATGCAATTTTTATATTTTGATTATTCGAGACGCCACATTTCAGCGTATATCATCCACAGACCGAAGAACAAGTGTAGAAGTCAATAGTGATAAGAAGAGGAGAAGCGAGTAAAGACAAAAAAGAAAAGACGAGGAATGCATAAAAAGACAGTGCTAAAGAAGGGCAATGGAGGCTGCATATATATATATATATATATATATATATATATATATATATATATATATATATATATATATAGGACGTAATAAAGAGAGCTAGTATCCTCTATTGACAAGTGAAAACGTTCCAGAAGAAAAGGACAATCTGAAAGGAAGGTTAAAAGCGGAGTAGAAAGGTCTTCGGATAAAATAAATTGATAAAGAAAGGTTATGGTGAAGATAGTGAAAATATATTTTCAAATGAAAGTGACAGTGATAAGAAAGGAATCAAAATACGTCAATCGTGACCGATAAAAAGGTGTTGAAAGAAAGTGATAGTATCAAATAAAGGGCCGGTCGTACGCATAAAAAATCATCACACACACATACACACATAGGTTTAAATAGTGAAGATAGTGAAAATATGATTCCAAAAGAAAGTGACAGTGATAAGGAAGGAATTGAAATGAGCCATAGTGTCTGATAAAACGAAAAGGTGTTGAAAGAAAGTGATAGTATCATCAAAAGGGCCGGTCGCACGCTTCAAAACTCATTATCATCACACATATATATATATAGGTCTACACACGTCTGTGGGAGTATATATATATACACAAATAAATAAGCCTATTCTAGTATTTAGTTATGCTAAATCATGACTCCTCGTGCTTAACGGGTTAGGCTTAATAGGTCACCCACTCAAACATACTTGTGTCTCCCATCCGCTAGCCAGCTGACGTCACTTCCGTTTGCATTCGGCTGCACTCGGCTATACTCGGCTTGGCACTCGGGACGCGTGGTCGGAGCATGTTATTGAGGTGGTTCGAGCGGATGTTCGTGAATGATGGTTGGTATGGTAATGGCAAAGGAAATCGCGATGGAATCGATTTTGATTGGATTGATAATTGATGTTTGTAGGAATTTATTGAATGGAATAGTAAAGCGTTTTAAAGTTGAAGTTTTCAATGAAATGCTATTATTATACGCCCCGATTAATGGTTGGGTTATTTGGGAGAGAAATATAGGATTGATTGCAATTATGGTTATAGCAGTTATAGCAGTGGGACTTGACCCAAATATTAGTGTAATTTATTACATTCAAATTTCCGATATAAATATATATTAGGTTGTAATTTACGCTTGTAGTCAAATGGAGAACAAAACCGACGAAAAGCAATGGTGAAAAGACAGAAATAAAAAGGCATTTTATAGGGAGGGACGAATGAATAGTTTGTATATTTAAGCAGATAACGAAAAATAAGTAAAATATTACGATGAATAAAAGTAGCCATCAAATAAATGAAGATGATGGAATATGTGTCCAAAAAAATGTAGTGTATATTTAAAATAATTGTATAATCATTTTAAAAGCCTTATGGACCTAAAACCCAATGAAAAATATATATGTAGGCTTATATATTCAAATCTAATATATTGCATATGATATTTTACACTGCAAGTCATTATTTATCTATGATGAATATTTCTATATCAACATCGGTCAATATCAATAATATCAATCAGCATTAATTTGTTACAAAAATTGGCAATTGTACTAATCATATTCAATGACAACTCTGCAATTCAAATAAATCTATTCAATTAATTATTCTCCAATATAAGAGTTCCTTTCATCACACATATTCACCATCTATTCAGTACGTCAATGTGAATCTCACACGAGAGATATCGATGCACAGTTGTGAATTCATCTGTTGCATTTCCTACGTCACAGACAGCTGTTCCGTTCACGCGAACCTTTGTTGACCCACTAAAGACATTACAGCACATTGCGCAATTACTATCTCTCTCATACAGAACCAATCGACCGTCTCTACTATACACTCGTATCCGCGAGAGATGAGCTCGTCGACCAACTAAAAATAAACAAATAAATAATAATAATAATAATGGGAAATATGTTTTTAATAAAATGATATATATAAGTTATTATATTTCAAAAAAATTCAATGACATAATTTTGCTGCAATTTCAAGGTATCTGGTTATCCCTTGAAAGATTGTTATTGCTCATTTCATTAAAAACGAAACCTGAAACAGATAAAAATGAATGGATCACTGAATGTAATTAGATAATTTTGTAGCAGTTTTAAGGTAGTCATGGTTAGTTAAACTGCAATTGGTTATCTCTTGAGGAATTATTGTGTTCATTAACAACGAAACCTGAAACAGAAAAGAAAGAATGTATTTTTAAAATAATGTGAATACATAATTTTGCAGCAATTTGAAGGTAGTTGGTTTAGTTAGACGGGTGTTTGCATTCCTTTGGACGGATATTATTGTTTCATAAACAATAATGAACGGATGAACATAAAACAAAATTTTTATTGCCAAATTACTGCAAAGGATGGAAGTTAAGATCGCTCAGAGGGGCACCACAAGGGCGAGTACCACACGCGGTTAAAGTTATTTTAAACCATAAAATTGAATATCACCAGAATGACACAGCAGTAAATCCAATAGGATGTGAACATACAGTAGCCTACTGGGTCGAGTGGCTGTCACACTGAACCGTCACTCAAGAGGCCGAGGTTCGACTCCCGCCATGGTCGACTATGGTCCTGACAGGGGTTTTTCGTGGTTTTCCAGGTTGGTTCTTCAACAACAGGACACGACCGACTCATTTCCAATATCCAAAAACACCTAATAAAACCTTTCATCACATCATTCCATCATCTAATATATTATTTAGCGACGCCAATAGATCGTAGTCATCAGTATAGTGCGTCATTAAACCCAATACGAATGTAAATAAAATCCAGAAGACCCTTTATCCGAATAACAGCGTCTAGATACTTTGTGTCTGAATGAGAAAATTTCGATAAGTATAATAAATAAATGGAATACATAATAATGTAGGCTATAGGTCCAACAGATCAATTTTATGGATTGAATGCTTTTGAAAGATGCAGATGTGTTGTTGATTATAAACCTCGTCCTGTAAAATTATAATATTCTAAAACAATCAGAGTTACACAAATATAAATGATATTTGTGTTTGTTATGTTGGTACACAGCTTTCTTCTTTCGTGGATGAAAGTATACTATCATGAACCATCAGATGTTTCGAACGGTAATTTCGCGAATATAATATTTATATATTGTTATTATTATATTTTATACAATTTATTATTATTATATTTTATACATTTCATTATTATAATATTTTATGAGATTTATTGACGATATAGTTAGAACTAAAAGGTATACGACGTTAGTAATGTACTAAGAATCTTTGTAGGGTAACTCAATGTTCTCATCATTTCGGTATTTTAACAGTTTTTATCTCTCTTTCAAGTTTTTTTTATATAAAATGTTTTCCAGGAATTGTCATACGTTATTAGGGTGAGGGTATAATGAATGAAGGCTTCCCGCCAAAATGTGGATTGAAGGTTCGAGATTCGTGAGCGTTAATGAGATAGAATGGTGAGACGGTCTATCGGTACCGCAAGCCAACTATCGTGATGGAACGGACATTTTTTCTTCGTATTTTTTTATGGGATGTTTTAAACCTCAAGATCCTATATTTAAATACATTTCGTTTTAGTCATTTTGTTAGAAAACATATTAAGCTTGAATAAAGATAGTATGAAACTTATGAATTTGTAGCTGAATCGATTTAGGTCTATATTGAACGAAGTATCGGCTGATTTTTCAATTTTTAATTGAATTTTTTTTAAATTTTAATCGGCAACTGAAGACTTTTATCTGCGACGAAGAAGTGTGGTCACAGACAGCATAGACCTGGTATCAAAGTTCACTGCTTTTAATTTAACATAATAATGAAATGGGGTGGTAAGATCGCCCTTGTGGTGCCCCGTTCAACGATCCTACTTTCATCCTTGGCCTCAATCGGGGAACAATGATTTTGTATCAAGTTTCGATGTTATTAAAAAAAATATGTATAAATTTAATTTTGTGCCTTATAGTAGGCCTACCGGTAGGAGAAACAATTCACACTCTTTTCCAATAGATAAATTCAGGGAAAAAATATTGAAAAATATACTGCATAGTGACAATTATTAAATTGCATTGGATATAATAGTTGATTCATAGTTCTAGAGAAATATAGATATCTTCACAAAATACTTGTATCCACGATAGACGGGCGGTCTTCCCTATAATCTAACACCATGCACTAACGCACGGGTAGTTCGAGCCGTCACCTCTCGGGACTACAAGTGGAACTAGAAACCTGTGTGCATTAAAAACCATTGTATATTTATATAACTGTACAAAATTTGTACAAAATTATAATTTGTATGTAGCTAAAATGAATCATTTCCGCTTTATATAGAAGACAAATATATTGAATAACACATATTAGTATATTTTCATTTACTTATACCATGCTTACATAGTGTTTTTAAAAATTATTATTTTTAAAAATTATAACAATAAAGTAATCATACATTTTATAAAATAATTATGAAACATTAGAAAAATGTGTTGCTGCAATAATTGAATTGTGGTTGTAGCCCATAACATTGAACAAATATGTTAATAAATTATCGATGGAATGAATGGATGAATGAATTAAAATCCCCCTATAACCTAGCTGTTGGTGGGGTCGTTAAGCAAACAATAATTATGAATTGAAATCTTATCACCAAAAATCTAATAATTCACTCAATCAAATCGCAACAGCATTAACCATAAGTCTATTTTAGTCACATTTCGGACAAAAAAAATCCTAAAACAGCCTTCTCGATTTTACTTATATGTCATAAAAATCAACATTAAAAATTTAAAAAATCAATTTGGCTCTGGTACGTGACGTCACCAATTATCTAATCATATGATTATTTCCGTTGTTCCACGAAACCACTAATCATACTGTTCAAATAATCCAAAACAGATATCATCAGTCGATATCAATACTTATCACGTGTAATCACATTACTGATCATTGAGAATGCTCATTATTCTAGCAAAGGTCAAAGGTTAAACTGATAGTGAGTACGGAGAACTGACCTGCACAATGGTAATAACCTAATAATACAGACCTGGGGAGGTGATTGAAATCTTGGATGAACGAACTTTGGTGCATATGTATAACAACAGTTATTCATATATATAAATATATATATATATATATATATATATATATATATATATATATATATATATATATATATATATATATATACAATATAAGACAATTTCCTCCCAATAGACCAAACTCGGTCAACCCGAGAAATCTCAAATATAAAATACTCAAATATATATATGTATATATATATATATATATATATATATATATATATATATATATATATATATATATATATATATATATATATATATTTGTGACTCTCAGTTATCATCTCCCCATTATGAATTTTCCAATTCGATCATTGCTAGTAGGCCTACAGCTCGGACCAAAAGTAAAAGTCCTTTTTCTACCTAACTCACAGGCAACTTTGAGATATTCCATGAGGCTCAACAGGTATTGTATACAGACAGAAAACGGACTTCTACTTCTTTATGTATATATATCTATCTATATGATAAAATGTCACTTTTCGGAAATTTGCCCTTCCTTGAAACAAGGAAAGGAAGGGCAAATTCTGAAATTTGCCCTTCCTTTCCTTGTTTCAAGGAAGGGCAAATTTCCGAAAAGTGACATTTTATCATCTTCCTCCGGCCCTCAAAATCTACGCTACAACACACACACATATTATATAAATATATATATATATATATATATATATATATATATATATATATATCGGTAGCTCAGTGGTAGAGCAGCAGACCGGCAATATGAAGGTCCCGGGTTCGAGTCCCGGTCGAGACGTATCTTTTATGACATGACTAAAACATCCCACATATCTCGATATTGGATCGTATCCAAGAAGTTAAATGATCACATACATATATATATATATATATATATATATATATATATATATATTATATAGGCCTATATGTAATTGAATTGAGATCGACATATGGTACCATGACAGGGGCTGCCAACTTGATCGCATGTAAGTTCCTATACAGCGCTGTGATGACTGGGTGGAAGAGAGGAGCGACTTCCCGTATTAAAATAGTTAATACTAGCCGTCGTACAAAAATATTCTACGATATATCATCATATGTTCCATGCAGAAAAATTATGGGCGTTATTAGCAAAGTTTTTCATTTTCAGATTTATTTATAGATTTTGGTACATTGCGATTTGTATTTTGCAGAATCGGTATATTTGCCGGACGAATGAATAACTCTGACCATTACTGACAAAAACTAAAATCCCCCTCAAAAAGATCAAGGATAGGCCTAAAGCAATATTGATTTACATATTTACATATTTTATTTATTCATTACAGATTGTTCATAAAACAGGTGGTAATGGTTACTATACCTAATGACATTACAATCAAACATACTCGATATAATTATACTTTATTTTTTTCTTGGCTCTCTTTTTTGATAATATTGATGATATTTTATATTGATAATATAAAATAATAATTGATAATATTGACTAAATTTTTTTTAAAACAGAAGCTTATGATATAAAGCTTATGTCCAAGCTAATGTTATACAATTTTCGTGCAAATTAATAAACACCAATGTTGTAGGAATATTTTACGTTTGATAATTTTGGTAATAGATAATCTCGAAAATATACAAAAAAAGTAATATATGAAAACAATTGAATTACATTTTTTTTTTATAATCTATTATAAAGAATATGAGTTGAACATTATTGGATTTCAATTTTGCCATTGACATGAAAACAATTACGATTTCTCAAAAACGTATCGATCAGGAAAGTACTATGAATAGATTATATAAATTAAACGTACAATATGCTAATTATTAAACTGAGCAATGAAGCATTAAAAAGTGTTATCCATGATATTTCTTTAATTTTATAAGGATAATTAGAGTTCAATAAACACAATACACGACTGAAATTTTATAACAATTCACAATAAGCAATTGAAATAACAATGGAAAAAATGCGGAGAAAATTATTTACCTATTGAAAATGAATCAAGCTGTGATCTAAATGAAACGAAACGACACTATAATATTATATAACCTACATTAACGTGGAAACTAAATAATTTAAACTCTTAAAATAGATTATTTTGTCATTTTATTCTAATTTCTAGTTTTAATTATTTTTATTTTACTATTGTATGTGTGATGTAATTTTGTTTTGTTTAAATATAAAGTTTGCTATCTATTTTTTTTTATTAAAATTTAACTATGTAATAAAAAGATATATTTTATTAAATAAATGTAACGGTGATTTTACAATTGAATTTAATGAAGTTTTTAATCAACGTATGAATCTGATCACTTTCTGTATAAAATATATATCCATTTAGAACAGGAAGAATGATAAAATAATTGATAACAAGAATTCACATAGTCAATGAACTGTTATATTTTAAATAATTAATTAATTAATCTTTAATAATGAATCTAAATTCCTTCCACATTTTATTACTCTTGAAGATCACTATTTTTATATATTGTTCGAAGTTTTCTCAAGATTTATTATATACCTACCTACAAGATTTCGTTTCCGATTTTCACCTTTACAAATTTACATCGAAAAAACTTTCCATTTTTTTAATTATACTTTTCCTATACTAGTGATAATAATTATCAAATGGGCAAAGTCTATACTAGAACAATTCATCATCTACGCACTGTTGGTTATTCTTTGACTTACATTGTAATCATATTATTATGCACTATTGTTTTTTATAATACAGTATTTCAATCATTTGTTTGCAACAATAGTACCATGTTTGGTGGACATTTGTGTAGTGTAGGAATGGGCGTAGAGATGATGATTTTCAGATTCCTTTGTTGACTTGGGAAAACGATGTATAATACCTCGTGTTGGACAGTTCAATGGTAAATGAGAGGCGCGAACAATGAGTTTATCTTCCAAATAACTGATCATTGTTTCATAATAGAAAAAAAACTCAGTATAAATAAAAATAAGTAAGATAATATTAAGTTTCCGTTATATATATTGTTTTATCAGTATGATATAAATTAATTGGTTAATTCAAAATCATATTAAAATATATAAAAAAAAGAGGATGAGCAAAGCTATAGAAAGACATATAAACAATACTTCGATATATCTAATCCAGACAACGATCTACCTGAGATAATTACGTCGATATCCGGCTGAATTTGCATTTTTTGAATTGAGTAATAAATGTGTTTCATTGTGACCACTGAATTAATTACCCAATTACTTTATCTAACTGTACACTATAAAAGCAAATATAGTACACAATTTAATATCTTAGGAGATGTACAGCTCGATATGATGAGATATATAAGAAGTCCCTCAACTTTGTATCGTGCCGATTTCCTCCCAGTTTGAGTATATACTCAAATTGATCGAAAAAATTTCACATCTATAATTAAAACATGCATAAAATTAGATTATAACATGATTATGCACGCACTTTGTTGATAACCAAACTATATTTTATAGCAAGATGGCTAAAAGACCTTGGTTCACAGAAACCACCCATTGTGAATGTACAATTGATTAGATTAAGATAAGGTTAGGTTTACCTGTGTATTTTGACCTTGATTTCGGTTCATAATTATAGAAAAATTAATAAATTCTGAAAAAAGTGCGCGATGGTAATCTTGATGACTTGAAGATCGTGAAGACTAATACATTTTTTCAAATTTTGTTGAGCATTTGGGCTTATAAGAAAATAGTCTCGAGATAGAAATATTCTCAAATTAATCGGCATTTGATATTGGGAAGGTCATTAAGCCTCTTAATATTCAATTACTAATATTAATTAAATACCTACTTTTTAATATCGCATGTATGACCACGGAGTCACGGACCTTAAATATTTACAAGTCAAAAGTCATGAAATTGGGTCTAATTCAAAGTCGAGGTCTAAATTCGAGTTCGAGAATGATTGATGTCTATCGATTTCGCGAAACGTTCGAATATTTAAAATAAGAAACAAGTCCGCACCGCCACCTCACGGTTCTAGACAGGTATTGTCTACTCCAAATTCCAGAAGTCATCGCCACCGACATTTTAGTTTAAAAAGTAGAAAAGAAGATCAAGAAGAAATATCCGATCAAATGAAAGTGAAAATATTGTGTTTAATAGGTTTACATACGACAGGTAATATGATTATGTTTAATATAAATGGTTAGTAAACTCGTATAACATTTCAAACTACGCGCTATATTCTATTAATTTCCATTGCCTTATCGATAATTCCGTCAGACCAATATAAAACTAACGTAGGTGGGCGTAGGTACCGCTGGCTTTGTGTCTGACTGATATTCCACAGGCCGTACGTAAGTGTGTAAACAAGTGTTATTTCATTATCTGTGACTATTTGGTACTTAACAAGTTGACAAAAAAAAGTTGTTAGTAAGTGAATGAGGTGTGCTTGAAGCCTTCTTTGATCCAATACAACAAACAGCTCAACAAGGTAAGGACCTAGTTAGATTTGTGCCAATGACAGAACCTATACGGTAGGCCTAGATATGTGGGTAGGCCTATAAGTAGGTCTATATATGACATGTTTGCGAGATGAATTGTCTAGTGTAAATTGGCTTGTGAAAATTGTGTTTCCTTATAGGCTTCGAGCCTACTAGCATTATTATTAATTTAATATAACATTATTTTCATTCACGGAGAAGCTAGGGTATAATCGGTATAACTGCTACAGGTGTCCACGCATAATAAGGGCTGTGAGTATTGCTAAATAAGTCGTATGGCTTGGTGTTTCATGTACCGCCAGTTGGGTTTAATATATATAGTACGACTACGAGGGTGAATCCACGGTAATAGATTGGTTGTGGATGAACCGAACTCCATATACCGCGACTATACCCTAGTAAATACGCCTTCGCAATAAGTAACTGATTTCGGTGTCAGACGGCAAATGCCTAGGACAATAATACAGATTCATTGCACGGAGGTAATTTTATTGATGTAAGTGTAGTGATAAAACTGAATAGACCTACTAATAATTCACTGAGACGAGTAGTCGAGATAGGCTAGCATACTGAACCGTCTTTCAGGAGACCGGGGTTCTATTCCAACCACGGTCGACCATCCTGACAGGTATTTTTCGTGGTTTCCCTCTTGTCATTCAGGTTAATACTGGAATGGTCACGATTACTCCGTCACTATCCAATACACCTGATGAAATAACCTTTCATCTCATCATCCCATCATCTCCTATATCAATAGATCGCCAATAGATCTTAATCATCAGTACATAGTGCGTCATTAAATAAAATAAAAAACTAATAATTCAAGAGAGGAACTTGTGGAAAGGTTTGTGATTGGGGTGGGACGTTGGTGTTATCGCTTCCTATAAACATCGGAAGTCTTTGCTATCTCTCATCCAACAATTCTTCGGATATATCATGAAATCAATTTATGCAAAAGATATAAGGTGCCTAGGACTATAACATTCTGATTTAATTTGGTATTTATATATGTTATATTAATTGTTACTTTTTAATTATATTTAAATATTTATATTTATTATTTTTCTAAACACGTGTACGTGTCTATATATATATACATTATTGTACTTACAGTTTACAATTAGGCCTACTCTTCAGCATATATTTCAGTACGGTACCAGTATCTGTTATTTTATTACATTTACATGCCTAATTATTTTTCTGTACACGTGTCTATAGGCCTATATATATATAATTCTAATTGTATCTACGCACAATTTAATCTACATCCTTACAGTTTACAATAGGCCTACTTTTCAGCATAGATTAACGTACCAAACAAGTTTGAAACTTTTGTTCCTTCGATTGATTGTCGAGATATGAATTAGAAACCTTCACTATAATAGGCAGTAGACTGATTTCTAACTTCTCACACGTTTGTCTAAATTGAAATGTCTGTTTAGACTAGACTTACACTAGACAATTTTAGTATGTCAATTATTCTATATAGATCAAATTCTATAAATATTGCCAAGCGAGAATTTAGGATTCACTTTAATTGCACATTTGCTTTATATATGATAGTTGAATTTTAATTGTAGGGTTGAATGATGTTGAACGAAACAAAATGTATAGACCTATACCTTTTTGTTTTTCATTTTCAAAAAGTCTTTTCAAGTCTTTTCAATTTTCAAGTAGTCTGATTTTTCTTAAATTCATCTCCATGATGAAAAAAAATGAACCGTTGTGATTTTCTTTTTTCCGATTTTAAGGATTTCACTTTATTTATACTACCAACTAGTTTCGATCATATCAAATTTAATAGAATTATATGTTTTTAAAAATATCAAAATAATTTATAATCTTTTCGAAATATATTTTACATAGTTATTAATTGATCATAATCTCAGTTTTATACATTGTGATTTCCCTTTTTTATGATTTAGTTTCCAATGAAAGTGAAAACTTCTGTATAATGATACTCTGCGTAAATTATCATAAGAAGGACCACACGATAACTTATACATATAATAATTATGCATGCTTGTGAATTCAAAACGCATACATCTTTTATGCCAAAAAAAACACATAAAAACCAATATTACACGCACTGAAGTTTATAATTATCATTTATAATACATAATAATAATAATAAAAAAATATCACCGCGAATTATTCGAGTACTCTCTCTCTCTCTATCTCTCTCTGTCTCTCTCTCGCTCATCACAATTTGTGCGTGTGAAAGTTCTTGGCTACAAGTTTCGACTGAATGACCCACTTTCGCTTTCTACCGCTCAACAGTTGACCGGTCGACACCCCTGATCGGTACATGTGGTAATGTGAGCGATTCGGTGTTTCGATCAGCTGGTGGTGGGCAGAGTTCATAGTATTATTATACTTATTAACATATTTCAAGTAGAAATCACGACTGGCACGTGGAACGAAAAAAAAAACACCCGCCATTTTAAAGTTTTCTTATATAATTTGGGAAAGAATTTGATTGGAAACGGAATTTTATATATTTGAAAGAAACCATTTATTTTATTATTGTTTCTATACTGTATTTTTCGATTGAAAATATTAAAATATTACATAATAATCTATACATAATAAGCGATGCAAAGATTACATTTCAAATATTGAAAAAATCGGGAACTGTATATTTTATCACTATTTTTTTCTTTGGTCAGAAAAGGAATTCTAATCAATTTGCAACTTTTTCTGGACACCGATGTTATGAAAAAATATATTTGTTTTATATTCTAGCCAAATCAAACAAATAGGTTCAGGACAATGATTTTGAAAATTTTCAAAACGCTCATTATAGAATATCATTGGGTGAAATGTTTCGAAACATTTTCAATGTTTCGATCTTTTAATGTTCAATGTTTCGATGTTTCGATTTTCAACGATTTGATCCGATTGCCACGAAATTTTCACAGAATGTTTTTATTGTTCTGGTAGACCTACAAGCTTTAGCAAGTTGAAGAAATGTGAAATTTGGTAGAATATTGGAAATTCATTATTTGATTTTGTTAAAATGAGAAAAAAGCGGTTCAAGTTTGTAAGGCAACAAGTTGGCCTGTGAATCAACAAGAAAAACTTGACACAACGTCATTATTGCCCAATAAATTCGATAAGGTAGGATCGTTTGTATAGGGTACCACAAAAAGGCAGTCATAACAGTCCAAATCTTACACCCAAAGACCTTCATTTTCAAACTCTAGATTTGGAAATTACGTATTGGTTAAAACGATGAGTAGGTCGGCACAACTTCCCTGCGCGGCCATCAATTTAATTAAGTATTTGTAGAATAAATTCCATTTGAAATTAGTTAGGTTTTTTAGTTAGGAAGAAAAAGAAACATGTCCCATAATCTTGTCGACCAAGCATCATTTTTATACACTCAGTTCAATTAAAAGAAAAAAGTAGCCTGGAAAAAGACTATATACACATGTGCGAAAGTGGCACCGATAAGCATGCGGGACAGCCGCGCAGGGAAGCAGTGCCGACCCACTCTTTTAAAAAGCTTTATGCTTGAGAGTTGAGCATGCATAAAACGTCATCAGTTTAGAGTACAAAATTAATAAATATGTAAAGAAAGATTCAGGTAATAGCTGACCAAAATAACTGAATTAGTAAAATTTGGAAAGACACGTGTGGAAAGGTTGAAGTTGTGAGTTTTGGAAAACCAGATGTATTATGTGTAAAACTTATGGACATTTCACTTCGGAATGTAATTATACCAGATCGGATGTACATGTGAGTGCTGCGGTTCTTGGAGTAGTTTCGGTTAGTTAAATTAGTTTAGGATAGATTTGTTGGATTGGGCTGATTAATTCAACAACAACAACAACAACAATAACGTCTTCATGGAGTTACAGTCTGATGAACAGAGACTGCCGTATTACTTCTGAAGATAAATAAAGACATGCAAAAACAGAAAATCACTTTGCGGCGAGGCTTTTATCCGGATTTTATGTAAAAACCTACTTACAGTTACATTCAGCACTGATCTGTTCGGTGTTATTTTCCTCGTATTGCATTTGCAGGCACTGTTTTTCTCCAATGTGTGATTATTACTATTGCTTGTTTAACGACCCCACCAAAAGTTTGGTCATTCGGGGGTTTCTCCAATGTCACGTGACACTATCACGTGGGTGATAAACATTCTAATGATACGTATGATTTGGTTAAAGAAATTTTCATCGTGAATCTTTAAACATCGCGCATTTTTTCACCAGGCTTTAGTTTTTGTTATTACCAAACTTCATTACTCTATGGTATTACTACAATGGTTATAAAAAGGCAATTTGTAACTTGGTATTTTTAATATTATGAATTTCAATGTTCCTCAATATCTTCTTCAAGCCACGGTTACATTTCTAAGTTTAAATGTTTACACTTTGATTTTTTTTTCAATATTCACAAGTATGGAAGTAAGGAGTATGGGAAGTATGGAGGGTCGAGCTAGTGTAGAGAGTGGAACGAGAGGAGATTGAAGATGGCGAGGGGTTGTTGTGCCTGGTTTAATCACGACACATCGCAAGTGCCCACGATTTTGGTGGTAACCTCCTCCCCCCCGAACCCGACTATTGTTGGAAAAAAGGATACGATTTTATTATTATCCACAATAACTTTTCAAACTTTCTCTGTAATTGCAACTCTAGTGTAATCTGATGCCGAAGCCCATCGTAGATTTGATAGAACAATAATTATTGTTAACTTAGCGACCCCACCATCATTTTTTATGGTACGAATGAGAATGGTGGGCTGTATTTAAAAACCTATACCCTATACGGAACTCGAACCCACACTCGACTTGACTACAGTTTCTAACGTTGGTCTAAAAAGCGGTTCAACTCCATTTTTTTAATTTTTATTATTGTCATTCTTTTTATTTGTTTCTCTACTCGTGTTACTACTAAAAATACTAGAATCAGGAAAGAGTATGGATTTGGGCTTGGCAGTCAAGGCAGGCATGTACAAAACCACGGCCTACTACGTTACTATAACTGCGTATGGCCCACGGGTGCATATTATTATGTGTGTGTGTGGTGTGGTGTATCTAAGAGGCCATGCAAGAGTCATTCACCTCACAAGGTCTTCTAGCGAACCAGAAGACCTTGGCCTGAACACTCAGTATACGTATTTGTGCGTACGCGTGTCACAACCCCCCCCCCCCCCTTCCCGCCACCGACAAAGTGTCTTGTGTGAATCACCCCCGTCTCCCCCCCCCATATCGTAAAGCATGTGCTAAGTACATCGGGTATCAGCTGTTCCTCGGTACGCGAGATTCGAAAACTGGAGTTGGAAGTTAAGAGTTATTTTTTTATAATTTCTTATCAATAGTCGAGTTTTTTTGTTTACCATTGAAAATTTAGTATCAAGTCATTGTTCGCCGATGGGCCAAATGAATGAAATATTTTTTATTATTATTTTAGATAAGGAAGATATTAGGAAGATATGTAAGGAAGTTATAGAAAGGATATAAGATGAAAAAAGAAAAATCGAAGAGAGAAAATATATTCAGAAATAAGATTGAATACTTTTACCAACATGATTTTTGAAATGTTCTTCGTCTCTCAAATTATCACTATAATTTTTATTTTACAATGTGTTGAATGAGCTATTTACTGTATCTAACTATGTATTCGTGGTGATTACATCGCCCTTGTGGTGCCCCGTGCAAACGATCCTAAAATTCATCCTTTGCCTTTAGGCTATAGGGAAACAATGGCTTTATGTGTCAAGTTTACGATGTCGATAAAAAATGTATAATGATCAGCTGCTAGAAATCTATGGATCCGTTAAATTTTTTTTCATGAAAACTAATACCCTATTTCAACATGGACATGGCTCGGTATTGCATAAAATAACATATCATGATACGTCACAAGTATGGAGTGTCTCCCTGCGTCATCTTAAAGGCAGTAACAGTCTTTATCAATAAAGACACATCTCAAAAGCACGTGCTTTAATCGAATCAACAGGTTGTGAATGTTTTGAATATTTTGAATGCCATTTCAAGCCCATTGATATTTTTTTTAAACTTTTTTGGCTGCCATATTTGTTTTATGCAGATATAAAAACGAAATCTATAATGCATGCGTATGACCTATTAAGAATGAAGATGACAACTGACAAGGTAGGATGGATCGAAGGTGACACCACTGGTACCACCACAACAAGAAGTGAACAACAGAATGATGAGAGTATAATGAAAGCAATATAAAGTAGAAGACATTTGAATAATACATATTTGCATGTAAATTAATACAAAATTTATAACCGTGTGTCAATTTTATCGAGTCAAAGTCAAATGAACTTCGAGGAATTTATTTTTAATCACTACTCTATAGCAGAGATATTTCTGTTTCAATCTGTAAAATACTAAATTTGCTCATGGACATTTTCAGTTTTAACTATGTCAAAATCTCATTTTGAAGAATAATCATAAATTTCTACTTTTCCACCTTTTTATCCAATTTCTGGAAACTTCTTCGAAGATATTATGATATTATATGTAATTGGTAGAAGGTGGATTAAATTGTCTGATTTTGATAAGTTATATTGAAAACTTGACAAAGATGTTCTCCAGAAGCTAAGAACGACAAGGTAGGATCGTTCGGACGGGGCAACACAAGGTCGATTTAACCACCGCAAATGAATTTGATATACAGATTTCAAATGCAATATATGAAGCCAAAATATGATATATTTTAATGGATATAAAATGTACCACATACAATTCACAAATCTAATGTTTCTTCCTGTATCCATTAAATAACGATTAACAAAACATTAGAACAATAGCTAATATAAAAAAGATCCTTTAAAAGTCCCCCATTCACCCCCCTCTCCCCTCTAAGTACATCTGTGCATACTGGCAGCTGTCCATGTGTGAAGTAGAATGAAACTTAAGGAGCACTTTTTTTTATTCCATCTCCTTTTATCTGGTTAAAACTGCGCGTAAGTGTTTCTTGACTTTGTTAAACGAGTGGGTTTCAACTTTTAATACTCGTTTGTACTTTAAATAATGTCGTCGAGAACGTGTACTTTAAACCCCGAACTAGTTGCGGCTCGAAACATCCGGAGTTAATGATAATTGATAGGAAAGACGGTCGATCGGAACCAGTTCGAGTTGAGTACAATATGTTGACGGATCGACACCCCCGGTGTTAATGATAATTGATAGGAAAGACGGTCGATCGGGAGGACATGCGTGTACATTAGATAATTACTGACGACCATGTCATCCTAATATATTAAAGACTTTCACTCTTTTAATAGATTTAATGTTGTGATTAATTATATTATATAAAGACAACGTGAGTTAGTGAAGGCTCGTGTCTATAATTTTAATAAGGATTTTTTTTCGGTGGTATTTCTTTAATTTCGATATGTTATCGTTTTTGACTTTTTATACTCAGGCTTAATGTAGTCAAATGAGTTGAATGGATAAAATAATTATACGACATATTTTAATATATTATATAAGTTCTTGCTACATCAGATTAAGTCAAATGAATGTGTGTCACTTATGCATTTTTTACTTTTCAGGAAAAGATTTCTTTGGTTTTATGCATCAAAACCATTGGTTTTGATGCATTGAGTTTGAACCTTTGGTTTTGTGTAGGTTTTTATTCATCAATAGTAGACTGTCTCTAGGCCTCTCATCAATTCTGCTACAGTAATAATAATAACAATAATAATATAATTCCTGTTTCTCTGTCTTATTTGTGATTTGATATCTTGATTCATTCTTAGGTTCTAGGAAATGAAGTTCATGCATGCATCTATCATATTAATTATTACCTATACCTTCTGTTTGTTCATTCCTCCTCTCTCCCTCTCTCTTTCTCCCCCTCTCTCTCTCTCTCTTTGCCCCTCTCTCTCTTTCTCTCTCCCTTTCTTTCTCTCTCTCTCTCTCTCTCTCTCTCCCCCTCTCTCTCTCTCTCTCTCTCTCTCTCTCTCTCTCTCTCTCTCACTCACTCAAGGTACATATTGTCACTTATATACATCATTAATAATTGTGTTTACTCGAGACACATTAAACGACTATTGGCGGGTCGAGACACCTGGGCGTTACTGCTACAGAACCCCCGATCGTAAGCGCCAACACTTTTGTATCGAAATATGTATGATTTTTGGCGACTTGAAACCCCTGAGCGTTATAGCTAATTGTCGTAATCGCCAACTCTCAGTCATTGAGGTATGAGATTAAAGAGGTGTGAAGGGTAAATGGGTCACTTCGTATGTCAAAGGTCAAGAGTCATCCATTTTGTAGTCGCATTTCTTGGCAGGTTCCATTAGAGCTTCTCTTTGTAGAATATAGTGCCGTAGCCGAAAGAGGTCCTCTAAATAAAACACGAAACACCTGCTGGTTTATGTTAAATGGCACGTAGCTGTTAGGCTAATATGAAGATATTTCCAATATATCTAAAAATATCAATATTTGCTAATTATTTCCCAATATTTTCAATGAGTAGAATATTTATATTATAAAATGTGATAAACATGACCTATTTATTAATTTATCAATATATTTAAAAAACAAATTCTTATTCTTAACGAATTCTTAACGAAATCTTATTTATAAATAAGCATACAATTTCAAAAGTTGAATAATTCCTGAAAAAAAATCATCACTACTGATTTTCAAAATGTCAATTATTTATAAAATGTACAATAATTCATAAAATGGCTGCTCAACCATAATAAAAATAGCAACATTTAAACTTGCAATAAACATACTCATAAAAAAGATGAATTTCATCAAATAAGTTGACATTCTTTTCTTAAATTAGACGGAATTGGGCCATGAAAAAAAGAGATTATCTTTCTATTTTTAGTAACTTGAATTAGATTTTGAAATCTTCTATTTCTCGGAATATCCGATTAAAATCATCCGTTTGGTTTGCATGAAACTAACAAATAATATGATAAATCACTTTGTCTTGTGTTTTCCAACGTATGTTTGTCAAGCTTCCGACTGCAGATGTGGGATATCGAGCCCTATTTACATGTATATTTCCATCTCGACGACCCGTATCCATTCGCACGTTCATAAATCTCACCTCATCTGCTTCTATAGCACGTGGCCGTGTGCGTGTGTGTGACATCCACGCACACACGCACCTCTCCCCTTCCCATTCACCTGAACGAGGAAGTCACACGATTCGGTTAACATGTGCTGGATATAAGCAGAAGAATTGAGAAAAAGTGTCAGAAATAATTTGATGAGCGAAGCAAAGACTCATTTTCATAGTAACAAAACTGAAAAAAACTTTTTTTTTTTTGGTTCGTCAAACGAAATTACAAATTCAATTGAAACTTGGCATCCACAAGTGTCATTATCTAATTCGATACTGTATACTTTTGAGGTGCAATTGGTTGCACCACTTAACTGTCTCAGAAATAAGCATCTTTATAAAGGTCTTCAATTGAAATAAAATGAGCTCTTACACATATTTTGATTTAATTTAAAAAAAAAAGTTTTTACAATTTTCAATTTTCGTGATTGCTGCAGGCCTATAAAATGAATATTGCGATGTTTTAAGCTTGATGTTCCAATCTTGACTCGAACTTTAAACTGAGAAGCGAAATAAAATATCTATGACAATAAATCATATACAGTTTGCTTGATAATAATTTCGGTGTCCATGGTGACCATAAGATAACAGCTAATAGCCCACTTCAAGTATCAACGTTACGTATTAACCACGAGAATGCGTATTTGATCGTTGCAGCTTCCAATATTATTATATAATTATTCAACCTACTTAGGACCGAGGTCAGACTAACATTCTATTTTCAATTTTAAAATTTAAATTGATTTTGTTGAAGCATTGACATTTTTACACAAGTTTCTTTTAAGATATGGGAGATCCAAGTGTATATCTGTTATGGTTACGAATCCATATGGAAATTGCAAACGATATCGAAATTGCCAATAATAACGACTATTGTTATATTCGAATCTTCGTTTAATAACGAATATCGATCGAAATATATCAAAATTTGCAATGTTCAATCGATATCGAATCAAATAAAAAATATCGAAGTGAATCGGATATATCGAATATGGAAAAAATCGAGATTGGAAATCACGATTCTCGATTATGTCATGATTTAGTTACTAAATTTCTGAATGTTTCCGATTTTCAATTCGATATCGATCATCGTTTCGATATCGAACTGATCGAATATTCCAATTCGACATCGAATCGAAGTTCTAAAATATCGATCGATCGAAAATATCGAAATCGAACCACAATCTAATATCGCTATATTAGATCCAATTCAACTGATTCCTGAAGTAACCAAAACTAATTTCCTTCATCTAATTATTCCTACATCTTCTTCCTGGACCATCTTCTACACCATATGTGAGATACGCACATTCACGCATGCACGCGTGGTTTGACAACCCCCCTACCCCTCCCCCCCTTCTCCTCATTCTGATTCACCTCTGCAGAAGTCTAAGGACCGGTGTCACTTCTTGAATAGCCCGTGCTTTTCATCTAGCTAAGTCTTTGTCCACAAAGCTGTATGGTGGACTTTGTAGAAGGCTTTATATCTTTTAATAGCTCCCCTTCCCCCCTCCCCCCGTCTTCCCTCTTGTCTTTATACCCCTTCCTTTCCCCGCACCCCGTCCTGGTAGCATGCAGGACGTGAATTCTAATGTAAATTACGATATTGTGTAGTGAATGTTTTGTATAATGATGGTGGAAAATGTGCACCTTGAGATAAGTTTTCATTGCGTCATTGTTTTGATTGGTGGAGATTAGTAGGCCTATACTGACAGAAAGTGGAGCTATATATAGGAAATAAACAGAATCCTTCATTGAAAGATGAATTTGTTTGGTTCAATTTCGAATGGTGTCGTTATGTAATATGTTAAATATGATAATGCTGACAAGTGAGGATTATAGAATCTCCAATTTTCATTTCAATATTAATTGGGAAATTATTTTCCAATTTTCTAATGTTACCAATTAACCAATTTTCCAATTTTCCAATGTTACCAATTAACCAATTTTCCAATTTTCCAATGTTACCAATTAACCAATTTTCCAATTTTCCAATGTTACCAATTATCCAATTTTCCCATTCTCCAATTTTCCAAACAAATATAGGAGTGTGCCCTTTTGATGAATTGTATTAGTTCCATTCTGAGATATATATTATTTATTGATTTTATTGTTATATTTCATTTTGACTTGTAATATTTTTGGTGCGTCAGTACCATACTTAAAGAAGCGGCATTATAATACAAATAGATAGTCATTCATCGAATATTTATTTTAACGAATCCAATTGCCAGTTACAATGGGGAATTTTTTTTTTTTTCTAGAACGAAGACACACAATTTTCTTTCTAGTCTTCATAACGTCGGCTCTGAGGAGAATCAGGACTTTTACATGAGTAAACGAAACACATAAAAAAATTGGTTAATAATCCAAAAATTGATAATAGACCTATATACATATAGCCATAGGCTCACTACATTTGCAGCAAAAATAAAATATTGATAAGCATTATATTTACTATTACATTGAGGCCCGGTGTAACGTACTACTGATGTGCCTCACAGTGTATAATACTATGTACTCTAGGTGCCGTAATACTCTGCGGGGATATTTTTACGGCACCGTAAACTATTGGTGGTACCCTTTTACTGTGCAGTAAACTATTACTGGTATATTATTATAGACCAAAACTGGTAAAGAAATCCCGTCACATCTACTAAGTCCACAGTTAGTCTGGATCTAAGAGTTTGTTAAAACAAATTGCATGGGTAACGATGGTGACAACTTTCAACTGAGGGGTTAACAACTCCTTAAATCCGGTGTACACTTGCCATGAAATCGCATTAAAATCCCCTTGAAATCCATTTATGAAATTTCTTGAAATCCCCTGAAATCTCTTGAAATCTCTGATACCACCTAAAATCAGGTGTACACCAAATTTGCTAATTGTAAACCCCTCGCTCTCAACTGTTACTTCCAATTTGGTAATTCCGACACTGAGACTAATATTTTCAACAAAATGTCTAATTATTCCGTTCAACTATCCAGTGAATAACACATGTTAGTGATAATTGTGCTCAAGTAGCCGAATAATGCATGTATTTACTGAATTATCCCGCGTACGTGAGTGCACCTATGGCTATTCACTCTACTACCTCCATTGTCTTAACACTATCAACCATAACACTGTGTACATAAACCTGTTGATATCGCTATATTCATATCGCTATAATCCATCCACTAGCATTGACTGTACTCTACCAACATACACATACATATAAATCTAATGCAACTCTTTAGAATTCAGATAATTTCAAGTCCTTATTTAATTTAATTCAAGTGAATGCGCAAAAAAAAATGATAAAATTAGTAAATGATATAGAATTTTTGGCAGGTCACCATATATTAGATACTTATAGAAAAATTGGTGGCAAAAACAAACTGAAAGTGGTTTGGAGATGACAATTTTTGTCCACCATACAACAATATTTGACAGTATTAGAGAGAGAAGCCTATAGATGGACCGAAGTGGCTATTCATCGCACCGGAAGTAGGGTTTAGTTTGGGTTTAGTTCAGTTTAAAATATTCTAGGATAATAATAATAATAATAATAATAATAATAATAATAATAATAATAATAATAATAATAATAATAATAATGTTTTTATTTTCTCATCAGATTGTGACATACAATATTGAGCATCGTCAAATATAGATTAATGAAATAATATATTAATGAACAGGAAACAAGATGATTCTAGGATGTTGGTTTGGTTAGGGATACTCAGTTTAGGTTGGTTTGAATAGTTTAGGTTTACTCAATTAGTTGGACTGGGTTATTTAGGTTAGTTTAGGCTGCGTTTAACAACAACAACGTCTGCTTGTGGTAATATGCGTATGGTCCAATTAGGGGGGTGAAGACATTGAAAAAAACTTTCAATTTAAAAGTAGTTATATTTTAGTTTTATCTTGTTGGTAGACAACAGTAAACACCAGTGACTCGAGGTATATAACAAGCAAGTCATAATTCACGTTATTATCACCAAAAAACCATGTCTTAAACGCTAGAATCACCTTGACTCTGTGATAAAAACAAGTATTTCTATGAGATGGCGTGTCGAGACACCCGATTGCCACGTGGTTAACAGTTGGACGAGCAGGCGTCTCGGGTATGCAATGTGAGGAATCCGAGGTGGCTATGTTTTTGAGCAGCACGTGTTCAATTAGTGTAAGAAAGAATGAAAGAGATAAGAGGAAGAGACGAATATTAATTTAAATATTGTTATTTTAGGGATAAGAAATGTGGTGGACGAGATAACTGAACTGGGCTAGATAATAAAATATTTCACCCAGAAAAGTTCGTAATAATAGCAAGTTATTCCCATTGACAATTAGTTTTCTGGGCTATTTCAGAAAAATATGAATATTTGTTTATACCGTATGAATATACGGTATAAGTTTTTTAAGAGATAAGAAAATAAGTTGGCCGACTGAACAGTGTATACAATATATAATTATATTATACATAGGCCTATATAAATTAGTATCTGGATAATAAATATATAGCCTAATATTATATCGTTGAGAAAAAAGATTGTTCAGGGTTACAAAATAGCACATCATTTCCATTGATTTTTTTTTAGGATATTGCAAGGCCAAGGCAGTTCATTCATGCCAATTAAGCTTTCCGTGGTTTTCCTCAGTTATTAAAGAGAATACTGGGAAGATTAATACTAATATCCTCAGCCGATTCCTTCCCATCATTCCAACAGACTACAGATATTCCAACAGATAATGAGGAATATTTACCAACAGATTAGCCCCAAGTTTACAGAATACGATAATATAAAATCGACTCCCATTTCCAACAATGCAAAATACAACAATACAAAAAATACTAGTAGGGGCCTGTACCTATGAGAAAGTTTGTTGATCAGTCGTAAAAAAGTATTGAACAAACTTTTCAACAATTAAAGAGGACGGACCTTCTACTATTAATAAGCGAATGTACCTAATGACTATACGTATACTCCTGAAATGAAGGAATATTTTTGTAAAAAATATGATTTTAATTTTCCCCTGCGGGGCTATACCCTGTCTCACACTGGTTGCGTAAACATATGTGACTCAAGTTATTAGATTCTCATGAGAAAATGACCAAATCGAGCAGTGAGACCAGTACAAATAACTTGGTACTAACCTTCTCGCACCTTCTCACCTTGTCAAGTGAGGTTAGATCGGGCCTCGGTTCGATCCCCACCACCGTCCTTCTTTACAGTGGTCTCCCGTGGTTTATTGTGTACAGCTTATACATATACCCGAATGGTTTCGACAATAGGGGTCGAACTCTACCTTCCCACTATCCTTCCCACCCATAATACCTCATAAAACTTTAATACCATCATCACATCATCAGATTAATCATTCATCCGACGCCAATAGATCTTAAGTATCGTTATAACTCGTAAGAAAATTCCCAATTCGAGCAGGGGAACCGCTAACACTTGAGTCAGCAATATATATATATATATATATATATATATATATATATATATATATATATATATATATATATATACTTGTATCCACGAAAGAAGAAGCTCCTCTACCAACAAAATAATTGTACCAGTCGTGTGGAAAGCCTGTATTGTGAATCGGGTGAACCATCACTTGCACATCGTCGCCAATACCTTCTCGCAGGCTATACCTCTAAATTAAAGTCCATGCGTAATCACCCTTCATACAAACACATATTCGATCATCAATTCCAACCCGTTTATGATGCTAAACCTTCTGCTACCTTACCTACAGGTATTCGTTTGTCTCGTCTTTTAGTTGACTTTGAATTAATTCTACCCGCTGTCTACCCAACCAGATCCAGCATTACTGCTCCCTGGCTGGTGCAAAGGCCTCAAATTAATACCCAACTCACAAGTTTTAAAAAAGAGGATACCAGCTCACTCATTTATCGTCAGAAATTTTACGAAATATGTTCACATTTCAAAAACTTTGTTCATTACTTCACGGATGGATCAAAACTGAACGACTCCGTAGGGAGTGCGTTTTGGTCAACTGATATTCAATGCTGTTTTAGACTGAATTCAATGTGTAGTGTTTTCACGTCCGAAATTGTAGCTATAATTAAATCTTTGGAACATATCTCCAGTCGTCAAGAGAAAGCATTCTTTATATGTTCAGATTCGCTTAGTACACTTCAAGCTATGACAAACATATACCCTGATAACTACTTGATACAGAAGGTGCAAAACCTGCTGACCAACCTGGCATTACGGGACGTCAACATAGTGTTTTGTTGGATTCCTGGTCATGTGGGCATCCAGGGAAATGAGATCGCTGATAAAGCAGCTAAAGATGCTACTCTGAGAAATTTTGTCGACGAACCTCTCGTACCTTTCTTTGACTTGAAATCTCATTTCAAACTCTTATTCAAACATAAATGGCAATCAGAATGGGACAAAGAGATAAACAACAAGCTTCGTGAAATTAAACCTACAATCGACTTTTGGGATTCCTCTATCCGAAGTTCGAGAAGAGAAGAAGTGGTGTTGGCCCGTTTGCGAATAGGTCACACTCTCCTGACTCAAGCTTATCTATTTACAATAGAACAAATCAAACCGCGATGTGATATTTGCAATGATATTCTTACTGTTAAACATATTCTTATTGTTTGTCAAAAATACTCGACCATAAGACAACAGTTGTCCATGGATACTACTCTGGATAAAGTACTGTCAGATGACTCAAAACGTATTGATAAGATATATA
The DNA here is from genome assembly GCA_907164805.1 of Brachyptera putata. Taxonomy (NCBI): domain Eukaryota; kingdom Metazoa; phylum Arthropoda; class Insecta; order Plecoptera; family Taeniopterygidae; genus Brachyptera; species Brachyptera putata. The sequence goes on from OU015469.1 coordinate 14,069,893, forward strand.
TATCTCTATTATATATATATATATATATATATATATATATACATATATTTGTATCCACGAAAGAAGAAGCTCCTCTACCAACAAAATAATTGTAAACTTTTCGGTTATTTTCGCTGCACCGCAAGTATTTAAGGATATTGAAAGATATACTTTATAGTTTCTTGTAAACTTCGTCCTGAAAAATAATACCACCCTGAAAACACCAGAGCTAAACAAATACAGCGGTGATATTCGTGTTTGTCATGTTGGTAGACGACCTTCTTCTTTCGCGGATACAAGTCTAATATCAGCTTTATGCAGTTCTAATACAGATTGAAGTTCATCAACCTTGTTGGTGCCAAGTCTTCTTGATGTTGTTGTTAACAGGTCAAGCTGCTGGTCCCGAATTAACCGACCTGATTAGAGCCCTCCCCTCCCCCCCATCACCCTTCACCGTCCCTTCTTCTTCCTCCTCCGGGGCTTTAATCCGACCACAGTGGCGCCGGTTTCGAGGACCGCCCAGGTCAACCGGAGAAGATGGTAATTATTGGCTAGGATGAGAAAACAGGTTAAAAAAATCTGAAAATGGGAAGGTAGACGAATAATGGTAGAAAAAACGGAGATAACAGATAATAAGCGAGAAAGCACCACCTTATCTACGCCGTTTCGTTCCAACCTCTATTCTCTATAACCCTCCACGTACACACGCACCACTCTGTATACGCCGTTGCCGTTTACGGATCTACCCAAGCACCACCCTCTCTACGCCACCCTTACAATCATCACCTCACTACCCTCTTTACGCCACCACTACGCCCAACTGTTTCGTTCTCTTCACGCTATTACCCTCTGCGATTCTTACACCAACCTCTCTACAATCTACCCTCTACGCGTACATGCACCACTCTCCCTATGATCTACGTATACATACACCCCAATTTCTACACCATTACCAAGGCAGATACACCTATACACCACTCTCTTCACGTCATCATCCTCTATGGACCTAGCCATTGCACCACCCTCTTTATCCTCTACGCACCCATACACTATATACTACCGTCTCTCTACGATCTACCCTACCCTGTACGTATACATTCACCTCCGTTTCCAAGTACGATTTACCTTTTGCACCACTCTCATATTGCACCACACTCTACGCCACCCCTACGAGCATTACCCGACGACCCTCTTTACTCTACCTCTACGCCCTCTGCGATTCTTACACCAACCTCTCTACGAGTACATGCACCACTTTCTCTACGATCTACCATAGAGTGGATATACCCTACTCTACATATACATGCAACCCCTTTTACCAAGTCAGATTTACCTATGCACCACTCTCACAACGTCATTACCCTCTACGGATGTAGCCATTGCATCACCCTCTTCATCCTCTACGCACCCTCTCTCTACGCCACTATCCCAAGCCACACAGACGGCCATCTATCCACACGCATGACGTTATGCACCTCTTGGACGGCGTCTCAACGCATAACCGTGTGTATGTGCGGATGCTATTATTAGCCGTGGTCTGCCATACATAGTATACGAGGTATACTATGTGACGGGTCAAACGGGAGAGTAGGCGCTGTGTGTGTGTGTGAGTTGGAAGGAGCACCGACTTGTCCGCGGACGTTGCTTGCCTCGACACGTGTACTCCACGTAGGAACTAGGTTAGAGGCTCGTTCGGAGTTCACGAGAGGAGATCTCGCCGTTGTGTTAGTAGTGGTGATCGGGGGATTCGAGCCTGAAAATAACTGAGGAACGAATCGTATAAAGATGAGAGGCGCACGTGTGGTGAAGGTGACGGTATGGGGTTTCGACTATTTGGTTTTTATTGTCGGTTGGGGGGTTCGAACCTGAAATAACTGAGGAACGAATGGAAGATGAGGGATACATGCGGAGAAGGTAGCGATTTGGTGTCTCTTCGGTATTTTAGCATTGTCGTTAAGGAGTGTTGAGACTTCAGTAAGTCGGCTCGAGGAAAGAAAAATTGATGGTGGAACCAATTTAGTGGTGGTTCGAAACTGACGTATGTTAGTGTTAAATGATAGGGGAACAGCCGATCGGGAATACAGATGAAGAAATTGAGATGAGTGGCGCAATTGTGAGGTTCGACACTACAGTTCGTTGTGGTTATTACATAGGGGAGACGGTCGATCGGGGAATATAATACTCATGGGTGATGTGTCGAGAGGGAGAGAGAGGGAAGATGCGCGGGTTGGGATGAGGTGACCGACCTAGGGAGGAGAGAATTTAAAGAAAAAAATGAATGGAATTTCAATTGGGAATAAATGGGATGAAATTTGCGAGATTAGGAATGAGTATGATGAGCGATACATGAAGAGATCTTTTGATGGTACTGAGGGAGTAACTATACAGGCAAACGCAGCATATTATGCGTTATAAGATGAGCCACATGTTTGTATGAAATGTACTCGAAATCTATGCATTGGTTTTGAAACTATAATCACTAACAATCGTTAGTATAGCATTACATCGAATTGAGGAACTATCAAAGCTTGCGATTGGTGGACATTGGTTCCCTCTATATTCAACACCTTTGCGACATTGCGATTGGGTGGACATATTCCCTTGAGTGACGTCCCTTGACAGACGCTAATAAGTCTATACAGTCACTCCCCTACTTCGTAATACAGGCCAAATTGTTTGTACCTCTTGATCATTTTAATAAATCTAATTGAGTCGGGAAAAATATTCTTTCGTTTTCCTTTGAAACGGATGCATATATGACTTATGCAAATTTCGTTTTATGCAAAACTTTGTGATAATTTGTAATAATTCTTGTGTTTTAGAAATAAGAATTCAGTGAAAAAACAATTCTACACCTCTGTGAGTTACATACCTTGGATTATAGCTATATGGATTCGCAATTGCTTATCCCTAATACAGACTCTCCAGAGCTAAGAAGTATGATCGTGATTGGTTGATTCTTTGGGATAGAAATCTGGTGGTGACAGAAGTTCAAATTATATATTCTGAATCTGATTATTGTGATCCTCGGCGTTTTCTTGTTTGAGTATAGTGGAATGTTTTTTTATCCGATTTTTAGGTCTACGAGATATCTGTTATACATAGAATGTACTCCCATGTAGCCAGAAGAAATGCTGCCCGAAAGAATTATGTGAAAATTTATTTCCGTGTTTCTATTTTATCCATGAATATAACATTTAAAGTATTTGATTGAAACTAAAGAACTTAGAAGAAACTGGTGCATTTCAACATTAACAGTATTTTAAACATTACGAATACCGTCAATTTTTATTTTTTACTATGAATGAGTACGACTCAGTACGGTACTGATTTTTCAATTCGAAAAATTCGTGAACTCAGTATAGGTTTCTTTTCTATGTAAATCTCATTCACACTTTGATGTCACACTTTGACAACAATGTTCCCCAAATAGTGTTCTCCAATCACTCAGTGTATGTTTTGTTTGCCTTTTTTTTCATTGTTGCTGTACAGCAACCTGTTGAACATGCTATCTCCCCTATACGTCATTATAGCAGGATTGCCTTTAACCGGAAAATCGCGCAATCGCGATTTATCAAATATCGATCGAAATATATCGAAAATTCCAATTCTCAATCGATATCGACATAAATACAAAGTCGAGTCGAAAATATCGTATGAAAAAAATGCGAGATTGGAAGATAAGAATCTCGTTCATGTAATACTGTTTCAGTTTCCATCCATTTTATAATAATTATATATCACAAAATATATTTGATAGTAAATTCATTTTTCAAAGGAGAAAGTCATTGACAATCTGGTAGTTATCTTATAACAATCTTTTACTGGTAGTTACAAGAACATATTACGAGCACATCGAGGCTCTTTCCTCTACATATACACATATACTCAATCAGCACACACCATTACTGACAGCAACAAGAAACCATGTCCCTATCATTTATTTTAATCACTTTTGGGTAGTTATTAACTTTCCTACTTGTTTTGTTGTGAACTTGTTAATTGACTTGTTACTTATTTTAGCAATTTACGATTTTATAATTCAATATCGATCATCGTTTTGATATCGAATATCGAATATTTCAATTCGATTTCGAAGTCCTAAAATATCGAATCGATCGAAAGTATCAAAATCGAATGGTAACCCTGCATCATAACCATCCGACAGCACTATTATATATAGCATTATCCAACATATTACGGATTGTATTACCGAGACAATGTAATAATGTATTACCATACCGACAGTTATACATTGTTGCACAGCTGTATTCTCATGAATATCATCTTTACCATTTTCTGTAAAAATAAAAAGTAATTAATTCAATTGTAAAGTGATGGAATTTCTACAACAAACTAACTAAATCTGTCTCACTAGATTAATAGGTGAGTTAATTAAATATTTACCTCGACCACAGGGGTGTGCCAGAAGCCAAACTGCATCGGACGATCGACCGTCTACCCTATTATATAACAAGAGTGATCTGGTGTTTCGAGTCGTCATTATAATGTTGACAGAAGTATTTGGCATTGTTGTTTTGGCTGTTATGAAGTGGCTACAGAACTTTTAGCTAGCTAAGGCCAAAAAGATTGTACCGCGTGGCTATTTTTACCTTTGGGATTACAGCTCGTTTGGGCGTTTGGGTATAGGTTCGTTTGAGAAATACAGCTGTCTATAAATGTACGTACGAAAGAGTAATGGGTAACTATCAATTAAATTATATATATATATATATATATATATATATAAGCCTATACATATATAGATTGAGCTGTCAAAATATATTTTAATCCCAGATTTCCATATTTTTACGCTCATCTCACAACGCACATTCTGCGTTTTCCTAGTTAATTTTCATTCCTCCCCCTTTTTTATATACATATATATTTATTTACACCTCTACGTGGCTATAGTTCATGACAAATTAGGCCTACTCATTTTATTTCCTCATAGCTTCACTTTTTTTTTCATTTTTTCAATCTATCGTCATTCTTTCATTCATTCTATTTATTGATCAATTATTCTGTGTCACTTATGACAGCCATTGTTTGTGAATGACAGACTTAAATAAATAAACATACATATGTTATGTATAACATACATACATATATATTGGGCTATATTTCAAGTCAATTATTTCGATCCAATAATTTGAAATATTTGCGTCGGGAGAAGAAATTCTTCGAACAATGCATGATAATTTATATAAAATAGATACAAAATGTAAAAAATATCATATTCATTCACAATTCATATATTTGGATTCATATTTATTAAAATTTAAAATATTTTCACAATATATTCATTTAGGCCTATATCTAACAAAAATGGTAACAATCCAGTAGGCCTAATGAAACTTTTTATGGCATTAAGAAATACACAATGTTTTGTTCTGAAATAACGGCGCATTCAAACGTCATTGCAACAATGTGTCAACAATAGAAGCATATAAATATTCGCCTAAATGTTTGTTCCCTTTTCAAGAAAGTATGCGCATAATTTATGCGCATATACTTCATTCGGTGCATTTTTCCACGACAGTTGCACAAAGTCATCACAAGAAAATGTCAACTCTAAAACTTATTACTGCAAAATTATCTCCTTTTATTTTACAAGTTTACTCTATTTTGTAACAAACATTAAAATCATTTCAACTTTGCAATAACTTCATCTCGTAAAACGTCGAGTAATTTATTATATTTATTTACATTTTCAACCAAGAAAATAAATCACTAATTTTGCGCAACATTAAGTGCGCAATTTAATTTAACCCCTTAAACTAATTATTACGGAATATTTCAAATTGTTTTTATTCAGAAATTATCAATGTTTTGAAAGAATAATACGGTTCGAGACTCGTGATCGTTCATGGTATAAGATATACCGGGACTGTTGTTCGTCCCACCGGATATATCTTGTAGTTAATGGTGTTTCTGTTGTTTCTAGAAATGTAGAAATAATGTCACATAAATTCGTGTGATAAACGGCCTTGTCTGTTGGTTAGGATAGACCAGGATGCATAATGCAGTTTATAGAGTAAATTAAACCGTGATTTGTGCATCATGATTTGCCGGCACAGTCAAAGTGCAACGGTAAAAACTTGTAATAATAGTAATAATAATAACTATTTGTAATGCAATTGTAGGTTTCAGTTTAGGAAATGTTTATGAAGTAATTATAATGGTTTTAATTAGGATAGTGTTGTATGTATCTGATGATTGCGTTTTGGGTTAGAGAAATTTTAGATTTAACCATGTTACAAAGTTTTTGTGGGCACTCAATTTTGATTCTTTATAGTTTTTTTGGAATCTCATACGTAATATTTTGTTTGTCAGTGACGTATTTAATTGTATTTCCCATCAGTTCTGAAGAAATAACTCGGTGACAACTAGTGTCTATATTAACAGCATTAACATATTTTAATTCTATTTATAATTAACATCGAAAACTTGACGTAAAGTCATTGCCCTCCAATAAAGACTGTAAGGATGGCTCGGTCCCGACAGTTCGGACGGGGCACCACAAGGGTGATCTTACCAACCCAAAATAAATAATTAATGATAAAATAACTCTTTTAACAGATTGTAAATCGATATTTTTCATTAACACTGAAATTTGATACAAAATCATTGTTCTCCAATTTAAGCCAAGGACAGCCAAGGACAAAATAGAATCGATCGGACAAGGTTGATCTTACCACCCCAAACATATAGGCCTAATGAAGTAATACATTCTGGAATTTAATACATTTTTTTTTATAACATCGAAACTTGATACAAAATCATTGTTCCCCAATTAAGGCTATGGATGAAAGTAGAATCGTAAAACATAAATTAATACTTGATATAACAGATAAAATAGTGCTTCCAATAAATATTCAAGTACCTCACAGTACTTCCTTGTAATAACATCAGAACAATATAGCACTATTCCATCGTCGTACCACAATGTTATTGAATATAATTTACAACATTTAGCCAGCAATACCTATACTTTAATGTAACGATAAATAACAAATGTATATGTGCGTATGTGAGGAAGAGAGATGCAAAGAGTTTTATAGCGATAATTTGTAGCACACATTAACTTTATATTTATTACCGTGAATACAAAAGACAGTTAAACAAGTGTAATTTGCAGAACGCGCGTACGCAAATAGACTTGAAAAGTGAGGGTATACGATGAGAGAGGTAAAAATGTGGATTACTTGATTTATAAACAGGGTTTAACGACGCACTGTACTGATGACTGAGATATACTGGCGTCGGTGAATGTTGGGATGGTGAGATTTTATTAGGTGTTTTTGGTTAGTGGGAAGGAGTCGGTCGTGGCCTGTTGATTGAGGGTTGAGAATCGCGATTGGTTATTTATTAATAAGGACGATCGTAATAATATTTTCCTATCAAGATCGGAAATTTGGCCAAAAATCAGTGTTCCTTCATATTAAGGCTATGGATGATCCAGAACTTGAGAGAGAAAGACCCGATTTGGATCGAATTCATGTTAATTCGCTAGATATCGCTCAACCACACACACATATATATAAATATATATATATATATATATATATATATATATATATATAATTTTAAGAACTTTCTGATTAACCACCAGTAGGTTATTATAATGGTGTGATTTAAAACTGTTCAAAAATCGCGACCTTTCCCGGGACTTGAACCCGGATCTCCAGATTACCGGTCTGACGCGCTATACCCTTTACGTCAGAGAGGAAGGTCTTCTTGAACTGTTTTAATTTTTCAGTAGTCCCGGGGGAGGTTGAGATTTTTGAACAGTTTTATAGCATAGCATATATATATATATATATATATATATATATATATATATATATATATATATAAATATATACATAAGATCTTTTTTTTGGTATTTTATTTTTATCATTTTGTATTTCGATTATTTTGATATATATATATATATATTATACATATTTAAAAAAGTATTTTGATTTTTTCCCGATAATTATTGACGGTGTTTGAAATACAACGTTTTTATTGTAATTATTGTAATGCCTTGATTCAAAATGGTGTTAACAACTTACGAATTGTCATCACACTCGCGAGTGTAATCTTGTGTAAATTGTCTCTCCAGAGCCTAAATCCACACCGCCAGTGCGATAAGGAAATCGTGCGCTTGAATCAACGCGGAAAGTCACCCGTAATTATACCAACAAGTATTATTGTCATTTTCTCAGTACGGTGTTATAGTCATGTTGACTTGACGAATAATTACACCAATTATTAGTAATATTCCAAAAATCTGTGACATTTTTATAATGTGATTGCTACGAAGAAGTATGAAAAAACACGCGAAATAAGTATTGCCATGGAAATAAGGATATAATATATGAAATAAAGTCAGTCAAAGGAAATGGATAATTAGTAATGTTGAAGAATTTAGTATTTGGTGAATATTATTAACAAACTCAGATTTAAAAAATGGCGAATAAGTTATATTAATTATCAAACTAGTGTTAGATTCACGTTTTAAAATTGAATTGTTATTGGTAATTAGATTGTACGAAGTAGAAAGTATCAAAATGTACACAATTCAACTAATGAAGGTGACTCAAAATATTCAAAATCAATATAAATAGAGATGTTATTTTTAATTTCTTCACTTTGTATGAAATATAATCAAGTAGGTCTACTGGCGTGAGTTTCTAGCCGAGTAAAAAATAATTATTCATAAGTTGGCCTTTTACTTATTTACAATTTTATCAACATCGAAAATTTCACATCGAAGCCTCAAATTGAGGATCATACATAAATCTTACCACCTCGAAGGGAATAATTAATTATGATATTTTTTTCAATAACATCGAAACTTGATACATAATCACTGTTCCCCAATTAAGGCTATGGATGAAATTATACTATAACTCATTTATCAAATTAAAAATAGGAAATCAAATTCGGATAATGAAAAATTCATTCATAAGTTTTGGGAGGACAAGAAATCTTCGATTTATTTATCACTCTTCATTTACTTTTTCTTCGATCCTTCTTTATCCTTTTCCATTCCAAATCTTTGTGTCCCCTATTTATTATATAATACTTGTCTTAATTGGTACTCGGTATCAATTCTTTGTTTCATTCAATAAATCTTCATGTATAGTCGTTGCCTGTTTTGACATCACAGTATCCACTCTAACGACCGAGGAAAACCGCACGAGAAATCCACAATAAGGATGAAATTACGTATGAACGAAACTCACATCGTAGTGAACATTAAGCTCATAAAAACATTCCGAAAGTTAAAAAGTCGTAAGTGTATTTTTTTGGGATAATCTCACAGCAAAATAATAAAAACCTCACATAAAACATTGTCCCTGAAAGCCTTAAGAGTCCATGGAGTCGATTTAGCGGAATATCAGTTTTATCGTGATTAAATTTTAAACGATATGAGATATCGAAATTTAAAGAAAGAGGAAACAGATATTTTCTTTACCTTCTTAGTAGATACTACATTTAATAACTATTCCTCACAAAACTTGATTGTCAGGTGTATACGGTTGAATTTTTGTTTAACCGTATGCGCGTGACAATTATGCTATATGAGATAAACAGTTATTATTTACACCATCTTGAAGATATTGAAAATATCTGTGTTTGGTCATTATAAGAGTTTTGATATCTTATATCGTTAAAAAACTATTACCAAAAAAACTGATATTTCACTTTATCGACTCCCATAGACTCTTAAGAGATATAAAAAGTACCGCCTACACATGCTGTTGTCGACTGTCAACAAGTGTTTCTCATTTTATATTTTAATTACTTCTTCATCCTACTTGTGACATGTAGATCATATAGGCCTACCTACTCATCCTCTATATGCTAACAGCTTTGGCGTAGTATTGAAATGACTATAGAAAACCGCTTCAGCGTATTTTGTGTTGGTATAATGTGACATCAGACATTGGATTATTTGTTAATATCTATTCATTCATTTATAGGTAATGTTTACGGTTACATAGGGTACAGCTAGGGCGTTGAGAAGGTCAGCACATAACATATATGGTATACTTCATTATTTAAGTGATAATAAATCAATATACGATATTAATAAATAATAAATCCCAAAAGAAAATGATAAGAATAATCTTATTACTGAGACGAGTGGTCGAGTGGCTAGCACACTGAACCTTCATTCAGGAGACCGGGTTTCTACTCCCGCCATGGTCTGGGGTTTTTCGTGGTTTTCCTCTGTCGTTAAGGTCAATACTGGAAAGGTTTCTTAAACAGACCGCGACCGACTCCTTTCCATTATCTAAAAACACGAAATAAAATAATCTTCCATCTCATCATCTCCTATTCCTCCACGCCAAATTCCTCGACGCCATTAGATTTTGCCGCCCCGGTGGCCAAGTCAACTATCGCTAGCGTTCGAGTCCTGCATTAGGCATGGGTTTTTGTAATCGTCTTCTCACCTATCGTCGTTTCATTATCATCCGCTCATTCGTACCCCCGTATAACCTAGCTGTTGGTGGGGTCGTTAAGCAGCATTAAAAAAAAAGATCCGAATAATCAGTACAGTGAGTCTTTAAAACCCAATTTAATCAATAAAAGTAGCCTATTCTTATATTATCGTTGACGTACTCCGAGGGATTTACAGGAAACAGATTTCAAGGCTGTCAGATTACTTGACCGAACCGATCGACCGTCTCCCGTATCAGTTAGTGATAACGGTCGGGTGTGTCCATATGTCACGTGACTAACTGCATCCATGTAGCTCCATCACGATTCTACTGGACAACTCGCAAAAACTACTTGTTGATTCGAGTACTTGTACTTACCGATGAGTTTCTTGCAAGTAACTAGCAAACTCGTTACCATAGCAACACAACCGATACAAGGATACTTACAATATTCTGATTAATTTTAATATCAATATATTTAACATGCTTTATCAATGCAACAATATTATTATTATTTCTATTCTGTACGATTACTTATATCAAATTATTCCTGTAGAATTTCCAATTTTTTATGAAAACTAATTATGTGACAAATTGTCTACACAATTTGAATGGTACGGTTTTGCATAAAATCGTATATATACGTCACAATACGTCATTATTCAGGTGCGTTTTCCTGCTTTTTCCTACGGGCCGTGACAATTATGAACAAAGCACGTGCTTTCAAAAGCACATGTTTCGAATCAACTGGTTTTGAATGTTTGATATATTTTCCATGCTAGTTCAAGCCCATTTCATTTATTTCTATAACTGTCCATGCTTCTATAATATTAAAATAATATGTCTTATATTCTTAATATTTTTCAATATTATTGACATTCATACAATAATAATTATTGTCTGAATTACAATAGGCCGTTAAAGTCCATATTCCTTATCATCCTTCTTCATACCCCGAGAGTAACCATGGTGATAACAAGATAATTACTAAAACAAAGTAAACCCACACATTATAAATCAGTCTCTTGGAAAACTGAAAATATCTCAACCTTCTCAAATACACACATAACCTTCAATACCAACTGTTCGTTACCATGGAGATGGCATCTATTATTTTTTCATCTGTTTTTTTTTCTCTCTCTTAATTCTCCTCACGCCTATTTTTGCTGCTCCCAGCTCCGCATGCAAGCTGATATCAGTGCTTCCTTCCTTGTAGCAAGCAGAACCAGTTTTTATGGATGTTTCTTGTGAAGAACAGCAGAAAGAGAGAGAGAGAGAGAGAGAGAGAGGAGAGAGAGAGAGAGAGAGAGAGAGAGAGATGGTAATGAAAGGATTGAAGAAAGGGGGGCTCGTAAAGGGGGCTGTTTGTGTTATTGCTCATGGGCATATGTGTAGAAGGGGCCGTGAGGGTAAATAGGGTAAAATTGCATAGTTTAGCAACTAGTCATTCTGAAAAGTTGTTTGTTGATTTTCTTCTATTACGTCACAACTCGAGTTTTTGACTGATTGCTAATAATTGCTAATAATCAGTGTGCTTGTTTTGTAGATTGGGCCCTGATCATGAATATTTATTTAAATATATTTTCCCAAAAAGGTATTCAAGTTTTTAGATCCACAAGTATAATATTCTGAAGATCAACCAATCCGGTGATCGCCTCTAATTAACACTAATTATATTCTAACTCTTTTTCTTTATTTTTTTTCAACTACTATGTGTTTATTCACGTAATTATATGACTTTAATTATACTTATTATTATATTGATTTTTACCAAGCAATGTAATATAATTTAAATTATTGGTAAACCTATTGGTTTCAACAATGAGAATACATATTCAGCGAGGACTTCCATGCTACTTTTTTTTTTTACTCTTTATACTTCCAAATTTTCAAGCCAATGTTTGTAGAATTATCGAGTATATAGGTCAAGCAAGGTGTACATAATTTTCGAGTGTTAAGTCAAGGTGTGTAGTGTTTCCGAGTAGACTTCATATGAATATCTCGCTCATCTCACCACGCATAGCTCATGCTGCGTTTGCCCAGTTTTTGTCTACATGAATCAATATTCCGATTTAATAATTTTCCTTTATTGATGTAAACAGGGTGTCTACAAGACTGGAAAACCTGGAAAACCTGGAAAAGTTAGGGAATTTAATAAATCTGGAAAAGTCGGGGGAAAGTCAGTGATTTTATTTTCTAGAATGTCACTCAAAATGTGAAAAAAAAAATTAATCAATTAAATACCATTTTTGGTTGCTGCAAATACAAGTTCACAATTTAGAAAAATAATTCTTCAATTGTTTTGCCTTGCCTTATTTTCTAAAGTCCTGCCTATACCTGACATCCCCGTTTCCCATATCTCCAAAAAAAAATTTTTCAATATAAATTTAATTTGTCGAAACCGAAATTGAATTCTTGAACAATTTTTCCTATATTATAATCGACGGGAAAGCCAAATTTGCAGACTGGAAACATATAATTTTCCATCTGGAAAACCTGGAAAAGTCAGGGAATTTTGTAATGGAAAATTTGTAGACACCCTGTGTAAGTAATGTCACGGCCCATAAGGTTAAACAGGGAGACACTCTTACATTATGACGTATAAGGACGCAGTATGCGATTTCATGCAAAACCGAGATATATCCATGTGTACAGTTACGTTTTTTAAAACTATTTCCTGGGCAATTAGTTGTTATTCAAAATTTAAAGACTGGACGTTTCCATTAATATATAGTTATACTGGTCTGAGTACTGGTCTCATAGAAAACTAAGGAAAACGCAGCATATGCATTGTAAGATGAGCGAGATTTTATATGAAATGTAATGGAAAGCTATTTAGGCCTTCACACTTTGATTTTAAATATATTTAATTAACCAGCTCCCTTATTCACCTATTGATTTAATTTAACCTAAAACTAACCTAAATTTGGGGAGTGTGCATATGGCCCACATGCATTTCTGGTCCGATAAATGGTCACTTCGCCAGATAGAAAATCCCAACTGAATCTGTTTCTTTTACACCTGAGTTTGAGTTTGAGTAGCTCTACGTACTATAATCGTTCAAAGCGGAACTGTTCGGATAACTTGCATTATATTTACTATAGCTTTGGTGAGTAATGACAAATTTTCTTAAAAATATACAAGATTTAGTTATTGGAAGTCACCCTAATTTTATGATTCACTACCACCTAGATTTTTTTCGCGCTGTTCAATAATACCATCTAACTATTTCTCACATACTTCCAATATCGTTCGATTTTTCCAATTTAAATTTACACCTCGAATAAAAAAAGAACACTATCATTATTCTCGTGTGGTTTTTCGAACACGAATCACCAATCAAAACCGTTCCATCATTATTATTATTTTTATCATTATTATTATTTAATATTGATCATAATTATTGTTGTTTCATCATGTCAATAACCTTGTAAGGTTGTTCGAGATGGCGCTTAAAGCAACAACTGCCCAATGCAGCACAATAGAGGTCACTGTCCGGCCTTCACAGTCACAGCCTCCTTTAATCTAGTCGAGATTCACATTGCACTGCACCCACTGCCTTCCAGCCATCAATTAGAGTGCGTGTGTGTGTGTATCTCTTGTGCCGTGACCCGTAACAATGGCACACGTTTGGAATGGAGATCTGTTGACGTCATTTTTGAATTTTGCGAGCGCGCACAAAAGGTCAAAATTTATTTTAAAATACGGAATGGCTATACTCATGCGGAGTCATACCCCTAGATTTGTTTCACAATATTATATGGAATTCGACACAAAAAGTAACAATAGGATGCGATTTTAAATGCAATATTGGCTGAAGAAAAGTTACGAAAAAAACAGTCGACGATATAATATTTGAGTCAACGTCATTGTTGGAAATATGCGCGCGCTTTATTTTTTGGCTTTTTTCTAGTTCCATTTTCTAGCACTAACAGCGTACCAGCAACTTTTTCTTGCGAAAACTTTTCGTTTCAGGTTAGATCAAATAAATTTAGGTTGGATTAGATTATAGATGGATTTATATTGTTTCAGGTTTCGCTCAACAATAATATCCGCGAGGGTTGCAGCGTACACAAGGTATGGTTACGATTTGAAAACTATAGTTCCTGATAAATTTCTTAGAAAATAAGGGGTTGACTTTATTTGTGTGCATGAGCTTGGAAGGGATGGCATCCGTGTTAAACGAAGACGACACGAATCACGAACTTGAGATTTGTGGTAAATGATATGAACACGAGAAATTATTTGTATTTGTGTTATCACAATTCGACACGAATAGTAATATCAGATTCCGTATCTTAATGCAATATGGCTGACAAATATTAACAAAAATACTGTCGACAATTCAATATTTTGAATGAATTCAGTTTAATTGCTCCTAATATTTGTATTTAGTTTTTTCCATGAGTTATATGTGATGAAAATAATATGTCTGTGGTGGTGGTAAGATTGCCTACCCCATCGGAACGATCTAGCTTTAATTGGGTAACAGTCACTTAGATTGTCAAGTTTTCGTTGTTTATAAAAAAATATATCACCCAATAATAATCATATCACATCTCATCACACTCTCTCTCTCGAGATAAAATGCATCTAAATAAGAGAACTCAAAACTTAATCATCAATAAAACAATAACTCAAGTTAGTTGGCACCGAACTTGGTATTTCACTTATACAGGTGAAGAAACATTTGAAACAAGAATAAAACTAAATATGTCACGGGATGCTGTATAATTGCTGTGAAACATGCATTATTATATACGGTACACTATCATCGCAATCTCATCATAAAGTAAACACTATAAATCATGAAATCACAGGAGAAAAAACTGTTAACTTGTTTTAGTTTAAAAAAAAACACACATTCGTTATGAATCATAGTCACATGTGTACTTGTATCCAAGTGAGATGAACTTTCCGATCGACTGTTTCCCCTATCCCACACTATTGGCGCGTGGGTGGTTCGCGCTTTCATCTTACGCGAATACAAGTATAGAAGTGTACACAGTGTTGGTTGTTGTCTCGATCGGTAGTCTCCCCTATTTATTAACGATAACGGTTGGGTGTTTCGACCGGTCATAACTAGTTGAACACGTGTATTGTTCGTCAACTTATGCTCGTTTGCAGGCAGAAGTTGTCACTAGCAAAATGTCACATGGATTTGACGTTCTATAAGTAGTCTCGTCAGCTAAGTAGAGAGCTAACTGAACCGAAACCGAAAACCGGTAAAACCGGGAACCGGATATGTAGGATTGGGTTAACCAGCCGTAGGTTTTATAATAAGGACTTTGATTGACACTGTCACAATTATTTATAGTCATTATTCAATTTTTCACTATTCATATATGAAATTTTATTTATATACGTTGATATGTATATAGAGATCTCCCAGCTAACTAAATTAAAACTAAAGTGAACTCAAAAACAAAAACCACAATTATTAGTTCAGTTTACACTGCCAATTTTTTCATATCAGTGTACCTACGTACACCTACCTACGTAGTTTTATATAGTGTACTTAGTTTTAAATATGTTCATAACTTTATATAGGCCTACGTGACGGTCAATTTATATAGAGTTTGATCATTTAAAAAATTAAATAATGATATATTTATTGAGCATACGAATAACATTTTGAATTATGCTCATGCTGAAGTATTGTTTTCATTCTGCACCAATTATTATTGTCAAACGATTATGTTTAAAAATGAGAGTCAAGCATAATTTTCTATATCTAAGAATATTTCCTAAATGTTCACGTTTCTTATATTTTATTCTCTGGAAAAGGTTTATAATAAAGTGATAATACTCATCAGAATATATCAGGATAATATTAGAATGGAAAAAATAATTCTGAGAAGTATGCGTAATAGTTATGCATTAATTTTTCTTTTAAAAGTTAGTATCCGAAGAAATATGTATTATGCATTACTAAATGTTCAGTTATGCTTGATATACTCGGACTAATATTATACATTATAAGTTATATAATATTTAATAAGAAGAATAAGAGAGTAAGAATAAGAGCTAGATAATATTTAGAATGAAAACAATATTCAAGATAAACTATGCCTATATGAATCGTTATTAAATACTATGCCAGCCATGGTATACATGATTGGCGTTCGTGCGTTCGACACATAATAATAATCAAATACAAAATCAATAAAATAGAAAAAACACACAATCATAATAATTCGCACACGAATGATTAGTAAAAAATGATGGTAGAAAATAATGAGAGAGTAATAAAAAAAAGTATGTGAAAAAGTATTAATAATTTAATATAAACAGTAATATGAAAATAATATAAAAATAATGCAAAAATGAATAATAATAATGCTATGATTGTGAGTGTAAATGCTTTCTCAGAAAGCTTACCCTTCCAAGGCTAGAGTTCCTATCAAATTTATAATTATTAATTTATTCGACACATTTTAACAGTATAAAATAAACACGAAATATATAATATGCAGTATATAATATGCAATATATAATATGCTTTAATCAATTTAAAGTGAGTCTCCGAATTAATATGTAATATGTATATACAGAAATGTTTATAGTTATACTGCATGTGCTGTGAATGAAACGGGGTCTTCGTATAGCATGTTCTTATAACGCTTAGCGATGTCTCTTGACGATTCGTCCTTCGCAACTAATTCACTCAAACAAACTGCATTTTTCATCTTATTAATCGACAAACAATTCCGGACTTTTTCTCAATGCAATTCTTCCACACAGTCTTGGTGACCTTGGCCTAGATATCTCTCTCTCTTACTTCTCTCTCGCGCTCTTTCTATCCCTCTCTCGTGCGCTAACATTATTTAACAGTGCTGTAAAGCGACCGAGTTATATTTAGATGCACCGATGCAGCGCTGAGGTGCATCGGATGGCTGCACATGCACTTTACAAGGAGCCTCTCTGGTGGATTGCAAGCAACTAGTAGGTTTCGCGAGATATATGGTAATTTTGTTCGTGTTCATTTTATACTGTTGAAATGTGTTGAATAAATTGATATTTATAAGAAATGTGAATTTATTTGTTTACTTGGATTGAAATTGGTTTCATGATTGCTTTTTTTGTTTTTTTAATTCAGAGAATTGGAATAGCATTACTGTAAATTGAGAAATGTGCACATAATGCTATGTAATATAGAAACAGATTTTACCTTTGTAATAAAATTTTAAATATCTTCATACAATTACAAAATTGTATTTAATTAGAATTGTGTTTGTAAGATACATTATTTTTAAGTAGAAAAATTACTCTCTATAAATTACTCCAAATTACTCTAAAAGTGAAAAAGCAACGAACAGATACGGTAGGCCTACATGCTTTTCTTAAAAACTGGAGTCAAGACGGGGGGGGGGGGGGGGGGGTTGGTTTGGGTTTTTGCAAATATAATTAATACCCGTGAGTTGTGGGTATAAGGCCGCATTTTATGAACAAAATGTAGTACTTGAATAACAAAATGGATATATTCAACTTTTGGAGATGAAGAAATTATTTTATTTTGTTGAAACACCATCATCCATATGAAGGTAATATATTTAAAAAAAATATCATCGCTGTAGAGACTATGTGTAATATAAATATATATATATATATGTATATATATATATATATATATATATGTAATATAAATATATATATATATATATATAATATCATATATAATATTTAAAATATATATCAGAAGCAGTATTATTCACGTTAATTCTACACACCTTTATACTATTACTATCCTATACAATATACATATACTACATAAATACCTGTCTCATATCGTAATTCGATTAGATTGGAGCAGGCCTAATGAAACATATTTTATTCCAACCTTAATTAAGGACGGGAGGGGGGATTAATCATCCTCGGAGGGACTTGCCAATATATATTTTTCATAAACAGGCGCGTAATCGAAAAAGGTTTGCATATAAAAATCAGTTACATAGTGCATGTATTACATGATTAATTTACATTATTGTAATCTGGCAAATGCTTCGTTTCCTCTTCTATCTTCACATCACATGACCAGCTAGTACAATATTGTTCTTGCGCATATATTGTGCGCAATAATAGTTTAATTACCACACTAATTAATTATGTCGGACTGGAGAAGTCTTATAGTTACTAGGCAGCGATTGTCTTTGTAATTGCTTCCCCTATAGAGTTCGATCAACAGAGACTTACGGAAATGTGTTTGATTTGATTTATTTTTTCACAGATTTAAGATTTGTACATCCGACTTTTTAAAAATTAGTCCAAAATGTCACAAGTCGAAAAAATCGACCGGCCAATGCACCTCCACATTGCTGCCAGCGAACTTTCGCATTTTGTACGACTTTTTCAAAAATGATCAAAAAAAGACACAAGTCAGAAAAATCCAAAAATTAAAAAACCTAAAAGTACCGGTACTATTTTTTTCCTGACATTCTTTTTCTGACATTTTTTTTTTGGCCGAGCGTGGTGTAATGTAATACAAATATAGAAAATATCAAAACTTGTAACTAGAAATGAAAATGAGTAAGCAGTTATATGATGTATTAGCGTCTCTAAGGGATCATTGTTTTAGGAATTTGATATGTACTAATTATGAATACCGTCCAACGTAACTGTAAGTATATTTAGGTGGAAGGGGGAGGGGGGGGGGGTAATAATGTGTAAATGTTATGGTATATGGCAGTAGGTCAAAGACGAGACTATTCTGGGCGAACTTGAGATTTTGTTTCAATTGTGTTTACCCATACCACAGATCCAAGCATTTTTATAGCTTGTTCCATGCATGTGCCATTATCTCATCATATAAATAACCTATTGTTAGCTTTCAGCTATGAAAAGAATAGTGAAGAAAATTTCGAATTTGCATACATTTTTTTTTTAAATCTGCCTCAAGTGAAGATGCTGTTATTGAAGTTAAGATGTCAATGGTATATGAATAATTTTTATTTTTTCAAGTACAGTGTTGTAAGGATAGTATCAGTGTTCTTGAACTAGTATATATATTTCAAGGATTTATATTAAACGATATCACAACCCTGAAACTAGATTTGAACTGATAATGACGATATTTATTTCCCCAATTTATCAGAAAACTAGAAATTATCACCTCTATTTCATAGATTATAATTAATTGATTGGTCCTCTAGGACCCGGCCTTTTTTCTGAGTAGTTACGTAGAGATTACTCGATTCTGTTCATGTTTCTATACAGAATCGGTAATGCCTACGTCACGACTCATGCTCTCTGGAGGACAGACAAATGAATTATATCTGAAATTAAAATGGATGATTTCTAGTTTTCTTTAAAATTATAGGTAAATAGATATCCTCATCATTCGTTGAAATCTATAGTTTCAGGTTATGATGTCGTTTTGAAAATAAACGTTGACGCGCCGTAAAATCCCAATATTCATTCATTGTATATAAATCAATGAAAATGGAATTATTGTCTCCAAACGAAATATTGCATTTTGTTTTTAACATTACAGGATAATCCTGTATACCGCTCTAATTGGCAGTCAAGTATTGTTATCACAATGGTCAACCATGATAATTGTTATCAACAAACCTCAGAATAAGGATAACCAGGGTTGGTATAATACCGCGGGCCTAAGTAATTCAGAATTTAAATCAACTAATCTATACCGTATTAGAAATCCAGTTTTGTAGTCCGCTGTTATCCCTTTCGACCGCTCAGCCCCGCATATAGCAACCTGGCACATATATTCCATTTCCTCTTCCAACCTCATCATCCCATTCCCGAATATAGCTCCGGCACGTCCTTAACTGCACCCATCTGCATCCCAAATGCAGTTTATTACATGCGATGTGCATCCAAATAGTGCATCTCATACGTTGGCTGGCTGCCATAACACGTGCCCTACTTCACAGAGCTGTGTAGTAAAAAGTGCATCGAAAATAGGCGGCTGTGGTATGTGTTTTAGCAAAATGTTTATCGTGTTAGATGAACAGCAGATTGTTTATATCTAGACGTTAGAGAAGAACGGCGAATGTTTATCTATGCTGGACACCCCCCAAGGATAGGTCTGTAATTCCAATGCGATGAATGTATGAAGATGGGATTGATTTATGTTGGTAACAAGGTGAAATTAGAAACTGTCATTTTTCCGACTAGGTTCAAGTTTCAATTAGCCAATCAGAATGACATCAATCTATGTGCGCCCTCTAAATCCCCCGTCATGACAGCCTCAACAATTTCAGTATATTTTTCACAGCCTTCTGGAATTGATGAGACAGTCTCTAAAATATATTATAATTCAAAAATATTACTATATGTATTATATAATATAGGCCTACATTACCGTTATAAATATATATATATATATATATATATATATATATATATATATATATATATATATATATATATATATATATATATATATATATATATATAATATATAAATACATATTATATGTAAATGCCTGCATAAAGGCCGTGTTTTTTTCAAACTCTAACCCAAATTAGCAGATTAGTTCGATCAACAGATGTGAAAATTGGCATTGGTAATTTAGAAGGCTGTGTATTGTTTGTTGATTCTCGATTAAGAAGAGGAACAATGCCAGATTTGATGGACCGGCTTGTTCGAATTTTTAAATTGAGATGTAGCTGGCACCACTGCATGGCTGATGACCAAAGGAGATGGCGCGATAATTTATCATTTCATTTATAAACATTTGTGACTTGTGAATTGCTGGATAGATACAAGTTTATATAGGCCTAGCGGTACCTACTGTGCTTAAAAGACAATTATTCTAGAGTTTTTGACCTGAAGAATATATTTCACTTTTTGTCATATGGTTTGGAGATTGTGTTAGATACCGGAAAATTGAAGTTAGGGGTATTTGTTTCAAATCATGATTTAATTTTCAATGTGAATTATATCTGCGGATTTTACAGATTTTTCAGAATCGATGTAACGTAGGCCTATTGGTTTTCTACAATGGGCACATAGTTTTTTTTTAGAAATAATACTTTTTGTTGTCTTCTCTTCTCCATAGATCACCTCGCTAATATTTTTTTTCTCATTATTTCTCTATTAGTAATTAATTCTCTTTTCAAGGATATTTCCATTCAGTTTATTTCAGTTGAACCGATTCAATCATCTGAACAAACTTGTAATGAAGATGATTTCCAAGGAAACTAAATAATAACAGATAATAACTTGCACATACAACAATAACATCAATCATCAATAATCATTATCATTATTTCCTCGAGGTCAGACTTGATTATGATTATTATTATTATTATGATTTTTAGAGAGTATATACGTGAAAATTGAAGCACACAACTATTACTATGTGCCGGACAAGGTGAAGTTTATACATAATTATATCATATTTCAATTAATAAATTAATCAATTCTTTAATTGAATAAAATTCTCTTTACTATGTTCATCTTCTCGCGAAGTGACATGAATGAAAACACGGGAGAATGCTAGTTACGAAGTGGTGTCAGTTTTTCTGATCCTTTTATTTTTTTTAAATGGTGCACACAATCATTGATTAGAAAGAATGAAAATGAATTAAAATAGAATGAAAATAGAATTAAAATGTAGCAAATACTTGCTTATCTGTCAACTTGAACTACTGAGGAATGTCAAAATGGCGTTTCTCTCTTTATCTGCAACAAGAATTAAATTCAGATAATTCAAAAGAGTGGTCAAACAACAATGAAGTTTATTGCTGAGTGATAAAAACTTGAAGTTTATGAACAACAACAATACACTATGAATAAATGTCACTGCACATAGAACTTCAGATTAAGACGATAAAAGGCACGGCTTTCTAGATGTTGACGAACCATCTATCAGCTGTGACATATGAACGTAAGTCAAAACAGAGATAGTGACTGATAAATCAAGGAAAACGTTGTAAATCAAAGAGATTGAAATAAAATATTAGGTGTGGAGGACGCAACAATGCTGCTGTATATTTCTTGCAATTAGAAAGCTACTATTTTTGTGTCAATGCACTATATATGCTGGATGGGTTATGGCCTGTTTTTTTATTTTTTAGTTCTTTGATTCACTACGAGCAGGGTATACCTGTGTTCACAGGTCAAGGGTGCTTACGGTGCTTACACAAATCGAGAAATTCATCTTTACTATTTTTTTCCATTTACAAAAACCAGTGTAATTGAAAGAAAAGTTCACATATCCAAGATAATTTTATGCTCTTTCAATAATATGACATTTTATTTTTGTGAACTCAACCAGTTTTGAGATAATACGTCAATGAATTTCGTCATATTGTTTTTATTCATTGACGTATTATCTTAAAACTGATTGAATGCTCTGAAATAGAATGTCATATTAATAAGAGCATAAAATATTAACTTGGAGATGTGAACTTTTTATTCAGTTACACTAGTTTTTTAACATAGAAATAAAATAGTGTAGGTGAATTTCTATTTTTTTATAAGCACCGTGCTGAACTCCCTTAACCTATAGCAGTGGGGATTGGTCAACTCTATTCTGTACATATACCATACTGGATCATGTGTGTGTGTTATATTAACAACATGCTAATTTTATATCTTATAATAATCATACTACAGCTGGAAGGTGAAGTTCAAGTGAACTACCAACTTCATAACATGAAAATATTATTAACGAGCATATATATACCTACATAGACCCTGTATATAAATGGATAAGTAGGCCTGATAAAATAACGTGGCTACAGAGGTGACATTCCAGCTGATTAACGTGGGGTAGATCAGTATATTGTACAAAGAGCGATATAAATTATCCTCATGGATTATAATGAGAAGGTTTAATGAAGTATTCTCTATTATTTTGTTGCATCGGTGCCTCGGTGTAATCGGTAACAACATGTGGATGTTGTTATTGTTGTTTTTGTTGTTGTTGTTGCGAGCATCATTTAACCGTAATCAACCGAATCTAACCAACCTGATCAACCGAACCTATCCAAACTAACCTAACCTAAACTAACTCAACAGAACAAACAACCTAAACCAATTATCTAAAACCTACTTCCGGTCCGGCGAATAATCACTTCGATTTTTATTATGATACATTTCTTTAAATATGCCTCAATTTTTATACATAATATATGAGGATTATTATATCATTTTTATCTATATAGTATTTGTGTATTATAAAAAAATTGCTCATGTCATATAATAGAAGTTATTGTTATTATCAAGGTCTTATTACTACCGGATCAATGTTAACGTTTACGTTATTTCATATTATTCATCGCCGTCAATCATTATTATATCATAACATCAATGGAACAATCAAGGTACAATTATAAAATATAATTTCTAGTTTACTTTTATAAAATTATAACCTATCTCCAAGCTTTATTAATTTTTTCTACAGCTTTTGTGAGCCATAATATTATTTACCAGTTTGATCGCGTTGATAATTTATATTATGTATCTAAAAAAAAAACTATTCACAAGGTGAACCACAGAAACTGCATAAAGCGTTGCTGCACATGCACTAGAAATGCATCATAGATCGCTTGCAAGGAAGTGCATTTGTGTTGATTTATTTCCTGCATGCAGTAGCGGCGAACTCAAGGTTAACAAGCCAGTTAGATGCACCGAGATTCAGATCAGCTGTGCGCATGTGTATAGAGGAGGTCGTGATTATAATCAGCTGTTGAAGTAGAGTTTAGAAGTGGCCGTGAAAAGACACCGAAGGCTTGTAGACTTCTTTTTGTTGCTTGACATTTCGACCAAAGAGGCGGTGGTGCACACCAAAATATATTCGAAAAACTTAGTTTAGTTGATCCTGAAATGTGTATATTGTTGTTTTTAGATGGTCACCATGGTTTCCGATCTTATTATCAACCATTACTTTATGATTTAGTGCCATCTATAGATATTTGTTGTGCTTGCCAAAATGAAGATGGCATGTTTGTCAAGTTACCTTGGAAATTAGACACGTTATATTAAACATAGTGATCTTACCACGCCTGATGTTGAAATAACGTCCTATGGGGCTCGCTAGCTCCAAGAGACTAGGAGTTTGATTGATTAATATTTACTTGAAGAGCTAAATACTATAACAACGTGAGATATAACAAATTCACGGTCTCAGACTGTAAAACTCACCCTAAATCATGGCCCTTGTCAAATAAATAACCACTTCGAATATAATTTCGACCAATAACATTGATGTATTAGATTGTGTGCACAGTATTTGCTGGGGACCATGAAGAGCCTCTACCGGAATGAAGAATAATCAGCTGTGTAAGGTTTGACACCCAAGCCCATGTCACACAACCGAGTCAACTTTAATCCGGTATACGCTCTTCAGGCGTCTCTATTTACTGAAGTTGCTATGACAACGACGTAATGTCACATGATAGTTGGTAGAAGCATGACGATGTTTAGCCTTAGACCATAGAGATAAATATACATAGACGAAACAATCGCGTCTACTCCCGGGAAAAAATAACAAAAATGGTAAAATTATCAGGAAAATGCAGCATATATTATATGGTCGTGAGATAAGGGAAATATTATAACTTCTGCGTACGGTATAGACAAAACCTACACACACCTTGCCAAATAGAGAGGAAAAGTGGCTCTTACGTAAAGTTCCCGATTCAACCTCAGCAATGATATTTATTCGAAAAATTTATTTATATTGTAAATAATTTCATTATAAATTATAAAAATATAATAAGAACTTTGATATTGAAAATTTAATAAAAATATTACATTGTTGACAATATTTTTGGTGAACTTGTTCCTTTTTTTTAAAGGAAGGCAGTGACTTGATCGTTTTTTTTTTAATGCCACCAACAGCTAGGTTGTACGGGGTTACGAATGAGCGGGTGATAATGAAACGATGAAGTGATGATAGGTGAAAGGACGTTTACAAAAACCCATGCCTTATGCGGGACTCGAACCCACGCCCAACCTCGTTCGCATTCTGAATAGCCAATGAAATACATCATTTTCATCCATACCTGTTGCGCTTTTTAAATAGAATCATGGTCCGTGATTAAATAATTGACCGAAAAAATGCGTATAAAATGAAGACTTTATAAATAAAATAATCATACAAATAAACATTATTTTTCTAGTCACCTGACTTTGAAATTTTGTTTTTTTCCAATTCCAAAATTTTGATATTGTGTCAAATTAATTATTTTTCAATATTAATCATATTTTCTATGTTTTTTACCCTTCAAATTTCATCAGTGATTTTTATTTTGCCTCAAGTTGACTTCATCATTTTAGTAGTTTCATTGTTGTGGACATTGATGACAATTGAAAATAATTGTTGTCAATAATGAAGGCATCAACTGACAAAGTCACGAAACCTTGTAGATTACATCGAGTTTATTGCATAACGTGTACATTTATCATAGTGGGAATGATAACCATCGAACTCTAGAATAATATATCACAACAATTAAAAAAAAAACATTAAAATAACGTATTCTTTGTGAAAAATAAATCAAAACAACGCGGAACACGTTTACGTAATTATGGCAATGAAATAAAATAAAGTTTTTATCAGTGACAAAATGTTGTTTTTATCTATATTTACATTATTTTTTAAGTGCAATTCCAGTGACATAAATATCGTGTCTGAGTGTCACGAATTCTGTTTCCATCATTATGCACGTAAATAATAATGTTTTCGGAATGAAAATTATTTTTTTCTCAGACTATTTTCACCTACCCTAGTAACCACCTAGCTGTTGGTGGGATTAGGCAGCATTTATAAAGCATTATTTTCATAATTTTTTGTGATTTCCAGTATTTAAATCAATATTGGTGATATTATTATGATAAATTCATTATCTTTGAATATTGAGAATATTTTTTCTTGTTTTTTCTTCTCAAATTAAGGAAACTGTTGCAAACTTGATGCAAAATAATTGTAACCCAATTAAGGCTATGGATTTATGGATTGAATATTTGTTGTATTATGGACATAAATTATGAATTATAGGCTCGTTATAGGCCCATATAAGGGAATAAGGAAATATTATGAACTTAAGGGAATTGAGAGGAGACAACAGCGCCTATAGCGATAGGCTCCTCCCATCTACAATTCTCAAAAGCCATAAAACATTCACTAAATTTAAAAAATCACAAACGATTAACACCAAAACAGGAAACATAATACTAATTACATTTCTTCAGATTTAATATCTTTCAAGTCTATTAAAATCTATTAGCTAATAACTTTATCTCTTTCTCTAATAAACACCGTATCGTATGTAATAATAGATTCGTTCTCCCTTTCAACTAACAAAACGACTTATCATCTTCGCGCTTTGTCTATCATGTAGTTTACAGTCTTTCGTCGCCTTCCTGGACTGCACGTGAATAATGCAATTAAATGCATTTACATTGCATCTTGGATAGAATGCAGTTAAAAAAGTGAAACGGCCTTGAAGTGCATACAAATCATGATGCAACAGCGTATATATATATATATATATATATATATATATATATATATATATATATATATAAATGCATTTTTACCAGCTATTTTTTGATGACGTGCACTTTTAAAAAGAGGATAAATATTATATCCACGTTAATAATGGTATCGATCGACCGTTTTCATTATGAATTAACACTAACGGTGGTGTGTGTCGGATCGTCATTGGTTTTGGTGTAGTCATAGAAGACAATTGATTGATGGCTGACTGTTTATTAGTTAAGAGTGCATGGGAGAAGATTTAATGAAATTCCAGTTTTTTGGTGATAACTTTTGAACGGTATGAGATATTACAAGGCTAATTCGGAAGAAATACAGATAATTTGATTACCTCGAACATTATGTGAGATATATTTATTAGTATTAGATTCTAACTCTGTCACTGGTACACATCTGAGAAATATTTTTTCAACTGTATACCTGTGAAAATTATGCATTCACAATTTCTACTGCTATCTTCTTGAAGGTATTAAAAATATCTGTGTTTCCTTTATATTAAAATTCTGATATCTCATACCGTTCAAAGTTATCACAAAAAAACTAACAATACGCTGAACCGACTCTCATAAGCACTCTTAATATCGAATAATAATTGTTTCAACACATTCCTTGTAAGGGAATTATAATGACTGTGTGGAATGGTGTCCAGGAAAAATGTAATAACAAATGTGATGTGTGTGGATGCATGCATGTGGAATCATGAGAATATATTTTATATAAATATTAAATTTTTCTAGGATCATTATTCTGCTGTGATGACAAATAGGCCTTTTCATGTCACCTGTCATGTTGTCTATGTTGTCATAGTTACTATGAGGTGGTAGAAAATAGTTTTGAGATGTTGAATGATTGTTTTCTATAATATGAAGCATATTAGGTCTATACAAAGTTATACACAAACACACACACACACATATATATATATATATATATATATATATATGTATTTATATATATATATATATATATATATATATATATATATATATATATATATGTATTTATATATTATATAAGTTTGTAGATAAGAAACAAATACATCGTAGAGATGAATTTACGACTAAATGAAAGAAACATCGTGTTTGAACTATTCAATCGTTTAGCTTCACAGAAGACTAAAAAACACTTTCCTACGGCTTCGACAAAACGAGAAACACAAAAGCTCCTAATGACGTAAATCTGACGTCACACTGGTGTATGCAGTGTAAATAGCTTTACGCACGTATATAGAGAAAGACGTTTCATTCTTCTAGTTCTAGGTGGCCGTGTTTTGAACAAATAAAATACACCTGGCGGATGGTTGATGAGTCAAAGTGGCCTTGGAATAGATTGGAACAGGATAGGAGTGATTAATAGGAACACACCCCCGTAAAATCTTAAAATATCTCATAAGACGTAAGAAAGATGTTAGTGTTACAACTGTAGGTTTTTGATGTTGGGATGAATTACCTATAATTCGTTTTCGACGTGGGATGTAAGAGATGGTGTTCATTTAAGATTCTAATTTCACTTTCAATTAGAGTCGTCATTTTCCTTATTACTTGTCTGCGATTTCCAGGTAACCATCAGTATGAGTATTGCAAAGATTAATATTGAGATGTAAGGAAAATTAAGATTAAGATGCAAGGTGCAACTATCAGTTACTGCAAAGATACTGCAAAGATTAAGATAAAGATGCAAGACGAAGAGATTGAGGTTGTCGACTATTTAAAATATTTAGGATTAGTTATAGATAATAAGATCAACTTCAGACATCATATAAATTATATTGTGGAACAAAATGGGTGAAGAGTTAGGTATCTGATAGAAGGATTGGGGGTAAGATAGCGTACTGGACTATGATTATAATTCACAATTATTGTACAGGTTTTTAGACCTACTATCAGTACGATTCTGTTTCTCAAAACAAGCTAAAACGAATTCAAGATGATATAACGAATAAAGCTCGAATAACCTCAAATAATGAGACGGGTCATTCATCAACCGTCATTCATGAGACCGGGGTTCGAGTCCCCCCTTGGTCGACCATTATTTCGTATAGTTTCCTTTGTCGTTCAGGTTGATAGCTCATTCACAACAGCGCACCCCCCTTTTTCTTTTACACTATACAAACATTCAAATAAAAACAATTTCATCTTTTCTTTCCATCATCACATACATTATCCACCGACGCCAATAGATCTTGGTCATCATTATAGTGCGATGTCAAACCAATTCCAATATAAATATAAAAATAAATCTAATCCTCAAACTAACTCAGATCATAGCTGACTGTCGAATATCTTGAAATCTCATCGTGACACGAACAATTGTCACATTATTTCGAACCGATATTTCTACACTTTTTTGGCACCGAGCTCAAGTTCAACGGTATCCGAACAATTTTTCTTTTATAGAAGACATTTTTTCAACTCTTTTGTAATTTCGCCTTCAACTTTCTTACGTTTTAGACGACCTCTACGTTAGCGAATAGCTACCGGCTAAAAATAATGCAAGCAAAAATAAATTGTCGCCAAGCTGTTGAGGAGGGTCAGGATTGGATTTAGAGAGATTTTTTTATTTTTTTATTAAATTTCAAACCATCAGAGATGTCTCAATTATAATAAAAGAAGAGTAAAGATCTATTTATTTTCTATCAAATTATATATATATATATATATATATATATATATATATATATATATATATATGACTGTGCATATACGATTAAAAATTATATTAAATACATCATATAGAAATTATATGATTTTATCCAGTAGTATAGCGTAGTAAAAATGAGAAACTAGTAAAAACTAGTTACCGGTAGTGGCAAATATATGAAATATAGCCTACATAGAAATTAAATTATTTTAGTAGTAGCCTAGTCCTAGATATCTGCGAAATTTCCAATTCCTTTTTATAGGTATATCTTGCTTATCGTGGCTATCTTTGCGAATCACATGTTGCAATTTTGATTCCACTAATCGTAAAAACCCATTACTTATTTCAAGATATTCATAGAGAAATGAAAAATTAAAAAGTTGGAAATCTTTTTTTCTATTTGTTCGCTTCATTCTATATTTTTTCACATTTTTTTTTCACAGTCATTTTCTATTTTCTCCATTATCTTATTTTATATTCAAAGTCAACTCAGAGCGTTCACTCCACTCCCCCTTCCCCTCAACCCCGCCCATCATCGCCCTAACCTACCTCAACAGCAGGGAACATCCAAATTAAATACCGACTGCGTAAAACTAGAAGCCGATGTCAAAAACTCGAGCTGTTGCAAGAGTCAAGTTGAACGACTGCTTGTTGTTAATTAATGACCCCACCAACAGTTTGTTTCTATGGGGGCAGATGAGTTATGAGTTAATTAATATGAGGAGACGTGCGATACTTAAACAGGGTGGACAGTGCAACAGTGAATCAAGATTTTAAATGTATTACATTTGCAGTTAGATGAATAGAAAAAGGTTTTTTATCTATATTTGTCGTGGTAACCAGTCAGAAATGAAGTCAATAAAGTAAAAATGAAGACGCATGCTATTTTCAAGAACCTGAAAGTCGGTGCATGCTTAATATTTTCAAGAAACTGATAGACGGTGCAAAGGCTGCTTCTAAAACGATTGAAGCGTAAAAGTTGTGGACAAATCTATAAGGGATTACCAATTAGTTTTCTTAAAATTTAATACACACGTTTTTTAAAATTAGTCGATCCGCTTTGTGACGATATGAAACATAGATAATGTGATGTGAAAGTTGGGAGAATTTTCATACAAAATATAAATACGCAAGGTACAAGGACAATCATTTAATCAAATTGGTACAGATTAATCGAGCAATACTGTACATCGATTTATATCGCTATGACCCACATATCGACCTAGATTATCTCACTTCCGGTTTGAATTCCCCTATCGCCACGACGGCGCAGTAGTCCAGTGATTTGGCGCCAACAAATCGCACCACGTCAAAGTTCAAACTGGTCAAGCTGATCGAGGTCACGTGTCCAAGGTCAAAGGTCATCTTGTGCACTGGTAATTACAGTGGTAATTACAGTGTGGGTGAACGATTATGATAATCAAGAGAGACTGGTACATGAGAGTCGACAAAATGCTGTCAGTGAAAGGGGAGGTACGCACGTGTCCAATCGGCCAGTTCTAGGGGAATAACTTTTTTTTTTTAAATAGACTTAGTTTTTTTTGTCGTGTGGAGGGTATAGACCCCACAAGTTCTGAATAGTATACTTATATCCACGATAGTAGAAGGTACTACCAACCAAATAATCGTAAATACTTTGTATTAGTACTGAAGCATGAATATTTAACGCGACTGAAAGATGTAATCGTGTTTCCAATAGTAAATCTCGTCCTGAAAAATCATTGACCCTAATGATAACATCCCTGTATTCAAATATAACGATGATATTCGTGTTTGTTATGTTGGTTCTTCTTTCGTGGATACAATATATAAAAATCTTTATTCGATCTCTGCCCATGTACATTGGATTGCCTTGTTAGACACAGGATAACAATTAAATTTAAAATTAAAATTGATAAGAACATACAAAAAAAAAAAATTTGAAGATGAAGCTAAATTAAGACTATATAAATGATATGATTTATAATTTAATCTTCACCCATTTTTTCCACAATATAATTTATATGATGTCTGAAGTTGATCTTATTATCTATAACTATTCCTAAATATTTGAAATAGTCGACAATCTCAATCTCTTCGTCTTGCATCTTTATCTCAATCTTTGCAGTATCTTTGCAGTAACTGATAGTTGCACCTTGCATCTTAATCTTTGCCATCTTAATACTGATAGTTCACCTTGCATCTCAATATTAATCTTTGCAATATTATTACTGATGGCTCACCTGGAATCGCAGACAAGAAATACTTGAGAAGTGTCGGTCGTGGAATATGAGTCGAGGTATACACTATAGGCGTAAACACTAATAGTTAGATATAACATTATTATCCTTCTTTTTAAATGGAATTATATTATTTTACCTTCAAATATGCGCACACATTTTGAAAACTGGATAGTAAAGTATGTTTCAGGGTTACTATAATTTGTCAAATTTTCTCGAATAGCAACTGCCCTCCTCCCTGCCTCCCACCCAACCTCACCAAACAATATCCTAATCCATGATGTATTACCATAAGGATAGCAGAAATTTGCCAAACTGCAATATCTAATTTATGAAGAAATTATAGGCCTAATACATGGAAGAATTTCTCACGAAGTTATATTTGATTATATATTTGATTATATAGCGTATTTGATCAAATTGATCCCTAGTAGGCCCTATAGGGTACAGAGTCGGAAAAGTAGCAAGGCTACAAAAGGTAGAACTAGATTATCGATTCACACAACACAATATTCGATGAGTTTTTAAATTATCTTTGTCAGGATAAAACGACTATAGCTAGTCAAATTCTCCTTTTGTTTGTTGTTGACTCGATGTAATCCCTCCACAGGTTAACACTTATTATTTGAATTTTTGCATACTTTGTTCTTGTGGATCTGTCAAGATTTTGTGAGCATTACCAGTTTAGTGATTTACACATTGATATACTCACGAGAATGCTTGGGCTACCTATGCCAGAAATTGAAAAGTGTCATCAAGTAATCTCGAAATTATAAATCTTGTACAAAACAAACACGACAAAAACAATTCATACAAGAAGAGAATAACACAAATCACAAACAACAACAGAAAATGATTTGAACCAACAAATTATTTTTTGTGTGTGATATTTAATTATATTTGATGAACTTATCATAAGCATGTAAAAGCACATCTCGATAAAAAATTATCTTTTCAATATCTTTTGTCGTTTCAATATGAAAACAACATGTTCGAGATGGTTTATATAATTTAAATGTCATTTAAAATCCTTGGTCAATTTTTTCAGAATTTGTGACGTATATATATATATATATATATATATACATCGAACACTCAGTTGCCTTCTCAATTGGTAATAACTAATAATAATGACAACGTAGGATGATCTCAACAATTCAATAAACCGTAAATAGTTAAGTCTTATGAATGCAGGGATAATCAACAATTCAAAAATTTGTGTTGGTAAAAAGAAATGATCGATTCTTGGTGGTATCTTCTTATTTGATTCCTTTTTTTGTCTTCACCCACCTTTACTTTCAAATCTTCCATTCTTCTTCTAATACCTAATTTTTTTTCAGTATTGATATTTTATTGGTTTTCATCAGTATGATTATAACCTGATATTCTCAAATACCTGTATGTTCATCATAAGCTGTGTGGGCGCCATTGGTGTGAAGGATATTATGTCCCAATCAAGGAAGAAGTAAGATTGTAATTGTGGAATAGTTAAAACTTAACATGTGGTTTTAAATGTTGACCCAAGATAAAGTAGAAAGTATAACATAGAAGGTTTACATGAACTTTAAGTGAACTTTTAGACATGATTTGCATAAAGTAATGTGATACTGTCTTCTGTAAGAAGACGTTCACCTTTTTCATATACATATGTGTGTCATATTACTATTTTTATAGTTGTTAATGTATTTTTAGATTGTAAGGAATCGGTAAACCATCGAAAAAAGGCAATCTTAACAAATAAGTTCTTTGAAAAAATATTGTTGGAGGGAACAAAGATACAATATAACTGTAATTTACTGCTTGATTGTGAAGGATCAGTGTAATTAATATAAGAAACAGTAATAACACAACAATTATTAGCAAAAAAGCAATTAAATGAAAAAAAAATCATATTTATTTTATTGAAGTTTATATAGACTAGTGAAGGGCTAACCATTTCTTTCTTTTTTTTATATTTTTATGCATAACTACTCCACCAACAGCTAGGTTATACGGGAGTATGATTGGAGAGAGGATAATGAAACGATGGAGTGATGATAAGTGAAAGGACGTTTATAAAGCCCTTGCCTTATGCGGGACTCGAACCCACGCCCAACGTGTAATCTGTTTAGTGAATGATGTAACTCTCATTATTCTGTTGCAATGGTTAGAAGGAGGTCTAATCCATCACTTCAACGACAGCAGAAAAACACAAACACCTTTAGTCAGGGTGGTTGATCATCGCGGGAATCGAACCCCGGTGTCCGAGGTGTCAGACCCAGATGGCGATTATTTTATTAGCAAACATCTAAACCACTATTTTCTCAATGAAAATATGAGTAAAGTTGACTCATTTATTTATTTTAATGTTGTCTCCGAGCATTGGTTCATGGAGAAGAATGATTTTTTAAAATTTCCTACATGAATATAATATGTATATATATATTATATATATATATATATATATATATATATATATATATATATATATATATATATATATATATATATATATTATTGGGTTTAACAATGCACTGTTATGATAGCGAATTTATATTGGTGTCGGATGGATGATATTAATGAGATGATGTGATGATGAGACGAAGGTTTCTTGGGTAATGGGAAGGATAGTGGGAATTGGGAAGGTAGCCTACTACAGAGGGAAACCACGGAAAACCCTTGTAAAGATATAGGGCTGGCGGTATAGGGTTCGGACCAAGTCCGAAATTCCCCTTGTCTTGGATCACATGAAGCGAGCGCATTAACCACTGCGCTGCAAGTGCCTTTTTTCATATATATAAAAAATATACAATATGTATAAACCAAGTCTTATGAAAGTCCAAGTGTTATTCTTATTTTTAAATATATTCTAACCCGAACTGAAGTTATATTGTGTGTGATTATACTATAAAACGTCGAAACTATATAAACCTAAACACATTTTGGAAATTTTATATCAACACCTATAATAAAAATAACACATTATAACTCATAAACGCAAACAAAAATACATTAAATATTATATAATTACGATCATATTTCATTTTTTGGCCCAAACTGTTTTCTTGCTTGTCCGGAATTTGCACGCAAAACCAATTTAACCTCACAATTTTTATTGCACACTCAACATTGAATGAACTCTTAAAATTAGTATTTCACTCAAAACGTATGTTAATAACCTCTCTTGCCACCCTAGCAACATGAAAGAAAAAAAAACACCACCATCTATCAACAGTTCAGCCAACATAACAACTCGAAAAACAAGCTACATTGAATCATGAATTATAATTTCGTTTTAAAAAGCAAAGTGTCAGTCAGAACGTTAGAAATAAATAAGCATTCTTGTTTTGGCGAACCCATTCGGCAAGTTTTTGGCAAGATGTTAGTTAGCGTGTCTGTGTGTGTGTTTTTTTTTTGCCATGTTACTTGACATGCGAGAACCAAGGTAAATAACGTTGGGAGAGGTTAGTGTTTTGTTTTAGGTTGCTACGCAGTGGTAGTAGACAGACGGTGTGTGTGTGAGAGAGAGAGAGAGAGAGAGAGAGAGAGAGAGAGAAAGAGAGAGAGAACGATAACTGATTGGATTTAGTTCGCATTCCTGTTAGCTAAATGATTGTAATTAATCAGTTTATAGTTTCATCCTGGTTTTGTATCGATATAGACTTGTAGTTGCGAAGAAGGTCGTCTACGAATTAGATTGGTAATTATATATTCTAGCTGCAATTTTTAATGAATTGAAGCTTTTGAAAGATGTAGATGCGTTTCTCATTATGAACTTCGCCATGAAAATGAGCAATGTACAATGAAAAACTTAGAACATAAAAATGGGAAAGAGTATAATAGGTAACGATTACTTCAGTTTCAGTCAGTTGAGGCACCGTCGAGCGTGGGTTCGAGTCCCGCACAAGGCATGGGTTTTTGTAAACGTCCTTTCACCTATCATCACTTCATATTTTCTTGAACGAGTTCAGCCTACACTGCCTTCTTTTAATGGTAGGTGGAATAAATAAATTATATATATATATATATATATATATATATATATATATATATATATATATATATATATATATATATATATATATATATAAATAAGTATCACAATACAATCACAAACATCTTAATTAAATCTGATTTTCAATTTTAAATTCGATAAAAATTAAATTCGTTCACTCCTACGAAAATGTAGCAAGGACATTATATTATAGAGCCTATTCAAAAGTAGGTATGTCTGTAAGAATTGATTAATGATAATGCTTCACTTAGGTCATTCCACCAATGTCACATTTCAACGGTTTTTAATACTGCATGATGATAAATAATTGTTAACGAGACAAGTCATTTTGAGCCAACAAATGTTCAACCTCAGGCGTCGAGTATATTCTAATACGGTGTTCAATGTCTTTAAAGTGTATTTGCGCTCGTTTATTACTAACGTTCTGGGTAGGTTGCCATGACGACAATTGTTGTAATGAGAGGCATTGTCTCTGTGATAGACGAATCCTTGTCGGATTTTGCTGAAGCGAATCTAGAGTAATGGTTTTAGTTTTAAAAGTAGCGAAGTTGACAAGATTGAGAGAATGTTTCAGGTGAATTGAATACTGGAATATAAAATACTACAATACAAAATACTGCAACATAAAAAATACTAGAATAGAAATAGAATGGATGGAAAATACATTAAAAATGAATGCATTTTCTCCAGAAACGAATAATCATTCAGAAGTATTAAATATATTATTTAACGTATATTTATTGTAATATCTATACATAATTATAATATAATAATTATATATGAACGAAAAAAAATTGGAATTGGAATCAATATTTAGATATTATATGATAAAATGATAATAATCTGGACATAATATTCATATTTAAATGATATGATATTACTCAGACTGCTCGAATTATTTTTGTTGATAATTCTTTATGGACAATTAATGTGTAATGCGCCTATATTATTCAATATATCATTATTAATCGGAGATGACAATGTGTGGAGTATGACAAAACGATTTCAATTACTGTATAGGCATTCCAAAAATTGGAACAATCAGAGTTTTTAATCAAGACAAATTTATACATTACATCAATAAGACATTCCAAGATATTTAAAAATAGAATTGATGTTGGAAAATAAGAATATCATATTGATATTAATGTAATTAATTCCATATATTTTTATGTCAACTGTGAATTATGGTAAAATATCTCATAAATGTGGGTTATTTGCTTAATTTAAACGATGTTTTTTAATTGCCAATTTATGGCTCATAATCGCATACAATGTAATACATTTAATCTTGAAAACCATCAAGGTCAACAACAAGAACTATTTTTAAATTTAAAATAAAAAAAAAATGAATAAAATACAAAACACCAGCCAAAAGATAAAAATATCATCTCCCTCTCTGACCAAGATGCTGTGCGTGGACCGGACATTATCTCCATCTTCCTCCCCCCGCACCCAGGTATTTTTAAAACAGCTGTGGTCATTTGAGAGGTGAATATATATTTAAACGGGTACTTTAAATTGTATCGTAAAAGCCATATTGAAGCGGTCTTTCAAAGGCAAACAAGTAAAAAAGTTGTTCAATTAAGATTTATTCTTCAAGGAGAAATAAGTTCATTGTTCCCATATCATTTTATTGGAAGTTTAGATGTATATTATTGTCAGGTGCATTGACCCAATTGATTTGTTGCACGACAAGTTTTGTACCGACAATATTATTCTGTTAGTTTTTATAAAGTGATATTGGGAGCCCAACTTACTGGGCGCACAACTAGCGCATTCTGGTATCTAATTGACAGGTTTAGTTTAGTTGATACTGAAAATAGACAATTTTGATTGTTATGTGATCGACACCATGGTCACTGAGCTTATGGTCACCCAAACATCAAGATTCACTGCCATCTGGATGTTTGTTTCGCTTCCGATTTGTACATGTATTTTCTTGTGACTTGCCTAGAGTGTTATGGACGAATTTCAATTTTAATCAATGAAATGCAGTTTATTTATTTCCTAGCTCTTCATTTTCATTCATCTTCATTATTCGTTGGAAACCAACGAAATTCCTTACTGTAATTTAGAGAGATTGTGATTAACCACAACTCCATGGATTAACTAAATAAGATCATGGAGTTTAAGATATTCGTTGGATGAGCGATAGCGAAGACTTCCATCCCACTCTTATTGTGCTTTGTCTGTGTATTTTGTTTTGTATATACGCACTGCAAATGTCGCATGGTAATTGACTGATCAACATGTAACTTTTTTTAGATATACTGACTTTTTCAACTTGGAACTATAGTTTTTGAGTCACATTCTTGGATTTTAGTATGTTGTTAGTCCTGGAACGCTCATTGTTCATACATCTGTATACGATAGATATTATCCAAGGTAAAATTAATCTCTTACGTCATTATCTGTTGTTCTCCTTTCCATTGAACTATTTGATTGACTTTTCATCAATAAATCATCAATCTCTCATCGTCGCATATACGTTTCGAACATGTTTATTGACCTAATAGAGATAGTAACACGTTTTTAATAATAAATAAGATAAGACATAGAGTTGTTTAAAAAACAAGACCGACATTTTTTCTTTCTTTTCTAGGCGAGGTCAGAATGTCGGTCGGGTATGGAGCTGGGGCGGTTATCAGTAGACAAATAAGACGATACATGTATTAATGATGATTAGACTGATAACAGGGGAAATGCTGTAAATGGGCTGACTTGTAGGATGAGTGAGTTTAAAAAAAAATGTTGTTTGTCTAATTCAAATTTGAAATAATTGTAGTTCTTACGTCGCACAAAAACTCCGAACAATTATATTTTTTGATCTTAAATCATATCAAATCATTGAACATAAAAAATGGAATGTCGTTTGAAAGTCCAGAAAAAGAATCGTTAAATCACATAGAAATCGTTTGTCGCTTCGTTTATATAAGATCTTTCGTGATGATGAAGTGATTTTCGAGAAGTATTTTCCACATTCAACTGTGAAGTTTAAAAGAAACTGTTTGTATTATTTCTTCAAAAAATGTAAGGCAAGTTGCATCCCATAGTTAAAATCTAATTCAACATCAATTATTTATTAAATTCAAAATACATCAATTTAAGAGCCGCCTGCCTGACTCAGTCAGTCAGAGCATTGTCATGGTAACTGAATACAAGTCGGGCGTGGGTTCGAGTCCTGCAGAAGGTGTGGGTATTTGTAGACATCAAATATCATCCACTCATACCCCCAAATAACATAGGTGCTAGTGGGGTCGTTGAACAAATAAGCAATCATCTATCGTCATCCATTCAACTACTTTATTATTAGGAATTGAGTGCATACCATGGTAATTCATATATATTCAATACTTATATGGCTCTATAAAATGTGACAAATTAATATTCTGAAACAATATTTCCAATTAAATATTAACTTGAAATATATTTACAATTTTTTTCTCATACTTTTATCGTCTCGAGTCGAGGTTATTTTCTTATAATTAAATGACGATTAAGAATGAATGAATTAAAAGTCTGTTGGGGGTCTCCTTGAACTTTGACACCCGGGTCGTTGATAACAGTGATACCACAACATAATCTTGTTTACAGGGTGGCACGATTATACTTTAGATTCGATCACATGTTTTCAAACTTCCAGTGAACCGAGAATTGAACGATTTATTGAATCAAAAGGGAAAATCACATAATTTGTATACCCCCTTTCAATTTTATGTGTCGCCTTGCTTTTTGCAATTTTATTCTCATTCATTCCTATCATTAATGTATATTATTGCGCATACATTAGAGATAATTGAGAGATTTTTTGTGAAATATTTCTTATAGCTATCAAAGTACCACCCCCTCCCCCCCTATGCGTCACAATCCAACAGCTGATAACTAGGGGGGTGCTAACACGGTGCTTATGAAAATAGAGAAATTTATCGTTACGATACTTTTCTATGTTCAATTGAATGTTCGTGTAATCGAATAAAAAGTTTATAAACTCCAATATAATAATATGCTCTTTGATTAATATCACATTCTATTTTTGCGAATTCAATCAGTTTTAAGAGAATGCATCAATGAATACCAAGAATGTAATGAATAATGTCAATGTAATCATTGACTTATCAACTTAAAACTGAGTGAATTCACAAATATAGAATGTTATATGAAAGTTATGTAACAATTATGCAAAATAAAATTATCTTAGGGTTGATATGATTTTCATTGAATTACACTGGTTCGTGTCCATAGGAATAATAGTAAAGATTAATTTGTCAATTTTTATAAGCACCGTGCCCTTAACTATTGTATCATGAGGTCAAAAATATTCAAATCTAGTTCTTTTTGTTTGTTGGCAAGACTGATCTTCCCACCAAATGATTATATGCCTGCTGTTTTACAAACTCCAATGAAGATGAAAATAAAATAATATTTGCGAATCCTACAGAATAAGCCTATAACTTATAGAATATAAACCAATCATACACTCCTTCCACTACACACCATCAAGTCAACAAAAACATGATGATTTGACATTTTTATTGTTAATTTTATTTCTCAATTAAGGAATTAGCGTATAATTCTGAGTTTTTTAATAACTGTCATACGAAAGTAAATTATTTTTGCTTCTTCTTTCTTGTTTTTAATTTCTTTTTTCTTCACTCCGTATTATAATTTTATATAATATTAAAGGAATACGTTATAATATAATAATAAAGTAACTGCATCGAACTTAAGTTGACTGATTATTTTAATTTAATTCTTCGTTTTGAAAACACATTGTTTACTGTTTACAAAGTGTTTCACTTGAAATAAATACTTTCATTACCGGGACTTCGATTAAAATATGATAATTGATGACTTTTTCAAGAAGATTAATGAATAAGTAGGCCTACCTCTTTGATATTTTAAAAATTTTCATGATAACAGTGCTCAGCATTATAATAACATATCTATATATAATATCTGTATAATATGCATATATCATGCATATAGGCATAATAAATATTATTATACTGTACAATATTTATATTTAGCGAGATTAATTATCCATCGCTTCTCAATGTACCAGGAAAATAACACCATCCATGCAGGAGAATTAAACATTGATTGTATGGGAGTGCGCGGGGTGAGAAGAAATGAATGGTCGCTAACATTCACATTTACATTAACTTTCTGGTATATAGAATTACAAACTCCCACATTGTTCAGTCTAAATCCTTCTGACATGCAGATAGCACATACAAAAGCATAAGAAATCATTCCAATACGGTAAATACAAATTGCATACGAACAAGGCGCTATACATTAAAAATAAGGGTTGCTGGTGCCGGTTTGAGCTCTGAACCGTCATTCAAGATACCGGGGTTCGATGCCCGTAATTGTCTGTACTGAAATAAGTAAGCGGAATTTTCATAATAAATCGATTGAATCACGGCCTTCTTTCGCTGATACAAGTTTAAAGTCATTGAAATATTTTTCCCAGGTATAACATTCAATTAATATCTGGTGAAATTCGAATTATTGGCAACTTAAAATCATATCCTCTTGGAATAGCGTGTGGTTATATATTTAACTGACCAGTTTAAATCCGTCCTCACGCACTTGATATTCATCAGTCACTCTCTTACATGCACTTGTGCACGTTGTTCGTCAGGTGAGGATATGGGGGGGGGGGGGGGGGGGGGGGGGGGGGGGGAGGAATGGGCACACTGCCCAGTATATACTTCTCACCTGTCAAAATTGTCAAAAGTTATCCAAGGTTGTCCAAAAAGTCAGGTCAAGTTTGGACTCACATTTTGGACTATTTTCGAAGGTGGATATTTATATAGTATGAGATTGGGCAAGTGCGATAATTCGCCGTATGAGACCATTCATATCTCAAAATTGTCCAAAAAGAGCGGCTAGGTAAAGGTTTGGTTTCACAATTTGGACTATTTTCACAGTGGTCAGTGTGATAACTCGCCTTTTTATGATCATACGCACATTTTGGAAGGGTCCAAAATTGGTCCAAAGTTGTCAAAAAAAAGTTGGGTGAAGGCTTGAGTTTTACTTTCAAAATTTTGAACTGCTTTCACTAGTGGTATAGAAACGGCTCGCCCTATCGGACTTCTCACCTTTCAAAAGTGTTCAAAACTGGTCCAAAATTGGTCCATTTTTGTCCAAAAAGAATGGTTAGGTTAAGACTTGAGCTTGATTTTCACAATTTTGAACTGCTTTTACCAGTGAATAGAATTAAAATGAAATAATGAAATACTCGCCTTATGGGACTGCCTTCCTTTCAAAATTGTCTAAACCTGGATTATGATGTTCAAAAAGACAGGTTTTGACAGTTAAGGACTAACGTGACATTGTAGGCGGAAGGACAACTCGCTTTATGAGACAGCTTACTTCTCAAAATGATCTAAAACTCATCCAAATTGGTCCAAAATAATAATTCAGTTGAGATAAAATTGGATTAGGTTAGTTTTGATTATTTTGAATCGACAGTTGTGCACCATGCTAGTACATATGTCTCAGAGCTGGGGAATATGAGGGGAATTGTTGGGTCTTTTAAAGATTCATGGTGAATCAAGCTCAAATTATATTGCGAATCAGATTATTGTGATCTTAGACGTTTACTTCATCAAGTAGTGTATTGTTTTTTTCTGATTTGTGTGAGAGATGTTCTACACAGAAGACTTCAATGTAGACAGCAAAAATACCTTTCTGCTTTTATACATGAAATGGTTATGAAGCATATAATTTCAACTATACTTTAAATGTAATGTGATTTATAAGAATCTTAGTGAAATTTGTACCACAATAACAGCACATATGTTGTTTTCAGTATATAGCTGATTTCACAGTTCTGGAACGATGTTGCCCATCCATCATTACGATAGCTATAATCCAAGGTTTGACAAACGAACCGATATTTTTAGCAGACAAAACGTATGGCAATAAACCACGATGGCATTTCTAAAACAAGTACTACGTGAACACATATCTATTTCCCACGACAAAACCGCGTGACCGTCTCTTCTATATAAAATAAACAACGATCGACCGTGTCAACCCACCATATTGTCGGTAGAAATAACTTCGCACAGGAGTTTTGCCAGAATCTCAAGTGACATTGGCATGAGGTGGGTGAAGTCAAACCTATAGGGTGCCTCAACACACCCGACTGTTTGGGATAATTTATATGGGAGACGGTCGATCGCATAAGTAACTATTGAGAAATTCAAACTAAGCCACTAAAATATCTGTTGAGCTCTTTTCATGATGTTAGGGCCAACAGGACATATATGCTATTTTTATATTTTTTCCCCTTCGTATATAAAATTGATAACTATGAAAATATTATTACTTATAAGAGAAAAACATGGATTTTTTTGGTTGAAATATATAATATTAATAGTATTATAATGTTGCTGAATACCGAAGATAGAATAACAAGAAAAAAGGAGAAAAGTGAAATCAAACCTGGGGTAGAAATAGTTTGCTTATCTTTCTAACGAAATTGTCCAAACTTGAAGAAAAGCGAAGATATTTGAAAACCAACATTAAATTAATATCTTCAATTATTGTCACTAACAGTTTTTTGTCGTACAACACAGTTCAAAACTCTGAACTTGGTTGATTATTGAATAACACAAATTGCCTGTTGCTCGTATTTTTATGTACGTCCGTTGGGTGCAGAAATGCTATAAATAACCAGCTCCAGTTGGCGGTTACTGTGTAAAAAAAGCTCAACAAGTATTTTAGTGACTGAGGTTGTACTTTAAGTCTTTAAATGTTTTTTTTTTGTTCGAGTTATTTGTGTGTACGAGGTGTAACAGAGTAAGAACAGGTGTGTAGGGTTGTTATATTATTCGGAAGTGCTTTTCATAATTAACACGCTCCATTTAGAAGTTGGTTTATGAATAATGTGGTACTGTATGAGTGCTGTATTCTGGCAATCTCCTGAATATTATAAGTAGGGATACGTATATGAGATATATTACATGATATATATGTGATATATATATATATATATATATATATATATATATATATATATATATATATATATATATATATTTATATA
The DNA here is from genome assembly GCA_907164805.1 of Brachyptera putata. Taxonomy (NCBI): domain Eukaryota; kingdom Metazoa; phylum Arthropoda; class Insecta; order Plecoptera; family Taeniopterygidae; genus Brachyptera; species Brachyptera putata. The sequence continues at coordinate 14,113,704 of OU015469.1, forward strand.
TATATATTTTTTTTCACTTGTAGGCCCTATACTTACATAAAATATGATAATCATTTTTACTAATACTTTTGAATTTGAAAGATCAGCTCAAGGCAATTTGTTTGACAAATTATTCAATAATCAACACAGTTAAAAGTAAAACGAAAAACAGTCAGTGACAATAATTGAAGATATGCATTCAATGTTGGTTTCCAAAACAGCAATGTTGTAATTTTTTGCTTCCCTTCAAGTTTGGATAATTTCATTGAATTAGATAAGCAAACTATTTCTACCCTGGTTTGATTCCACTTCTCTCCTTTTTTTCTTGTTATCCTCTACTTCCAGTATTCAGCAACATTATAATACTATAATTATTATATATTTCAACAAAAAAATCCATGTTTTTCTCTTATATTTTCATAGTTATCAGTTTTTATATCCGAAGGGGAAAAAATCTAAAAATAGCGTATATGTCCTGTTGGCCCTAACACCATGAAAAGAGCTCAACAGATATTTTAGTGGCTCAGTTTGAATTTCTCAATAGTTACTTAAGCGATCGACCGTCTCCCATATAAATTATCCCAAACAGTCGGGTGTGTTGATCCGCCAAATCAGCCCATGGCAAGTTCAAGACTTGTAACCTCCTAATGCTATTTATACACCGATGATGTAAGTAAGACCACAATGCAGGTGTGTAGTTTGTTTTTGAATATGAGCTTTTAAATGATCTTAAAATAAAATATGTGGACTGAATCTGTGTACAGAATAGACCATAGACCAATAGGCCAACTATTTAGAAAAATCATCTTATCACCCCATTACCTCACATATTATTCACCGACGCCAATAGATCGTCATCAGTACAGTGTGTCGCTTAGAGCCGATTGTACCAACTGATGATTAAATATTAATTAGTTAATCATAACTTAAGGTACAAAATAACATAGGTAACCAAGGGTGATAACAAGTTAATTTGCTAATCTTTGCTTAATTCACTAATCATCACTTGGTACAACCGACTCTTAGCCCAATATAAATAAAAAAGAAATAGTTTTTCAAGTTTTTTATTGGTCAAAAACACTGATACATAAAGAAAATTACAACTACAACAAAATACATCCACAAAGCCCTCAAAAGGGGCTTAACTGTGGGTTAAAATAGTGAATGATAAGTATCCAAATTCAAAATCTCTAATACTTAATAATCCATTAATAGCTCCTTGTCATGATCAACATTTTTTTTCTGGTATTATGAATTATCTTGCCAATATTCTCTCGCTCGTGTGAAGGCGATATACGATGAGAAATATATTTACAAAATGCGTTTCAAGATAGGAAGTGCCGCCCTCGATAGCTCAGTCAGCTGAGGCACGCTTCAGAGACTTGAGTAACCATATAGGGTGTGGGTTCGAGTCCCGCATATAAGGCATGGGTTTTTGTAAACGTCCTTTCATCTAATCACTTCATCATTGCTTTATCACTCGCTCATTCTTACCCCCGTATAACCTAGCTGTTGGTGGGGTCGTTAAGCAGCATTAAAAAAAAGATAGATGGATAGTACATCAATATAATAAACAACCGAAAATCTTTTGAATTTACAATTAAAAATTGATGATTAGATTAATTGATTGAGATTAAGATTGATTGATTGAGATTGATTGAAATTGAGATTAAGGATTAGATACGTGGATTTGTCCATCACTTTTCAATTAGCAAAAAACTATATTTAAAGGGGTAATTTGAATTATTTTCAATTCATATATTGTTATTGTTAACTTTGTTATTATTTACACATGATCATCGACCGCTCTATAAAATATGCTCTAATATTACGGGATTCAATACATATTGTTCATTTTTAATGTGATTCCACAGTGCATGAATAAAATATTAATGAGTAAATCTTGAAAAAGGTATTTTCAATGGTGAGAATAGTGACGTTGATTTAGATGATTATAATTTTCTATATGTCCAATTATTCTCTATCTAAAATGAATATATATAGATTATTCATTGTGAAAAGATTCATTATCAACTCAGTCAACAGTAAAAAACATCTTGAATGAAGGATATTAACATTATAGATTGGGGTCAAATTGGGTCAAAATATCCACAAAAACGTGTCTTTTTCCCTCGAAAAAAATCCCCCGACGATAACAATTTGTTTATCTGTTCTAAATCAAGTCAATAAACTTGTGTGGTGCGACTTATCGCGTTCGCATTGACGTCATCGCACGACTTCCTAACGAATCGTCTTCTTTTCATTATTAAGAGCTTATCGGATTCGGTCTTAAAGGACATCACATCCCTGAAACGAAATTTCAACCAATAATTACGATATTATTTATTCAATTTTATGGACAACTAGAAATCATCATCTCAATTACAGAAATTCATATCAATTATAATAATAATTAAAATTATAATAACAATTATAATTATATTCAATTTATTTGTCCTCCAGGACTCGGGCCTTTTTCCCATCAGGACAATTACATTTACACATGTTCACTACACTTACTTATCTTAACAATTACACTCACATCATATCATTTTCACAGTTAAACAATTGAAAAACTTTTTTTGTTGTTCTATATTTTTGAAAATGTTAGAATCCAAGATTAATACTTCATTATGCATAATTTCAACGGTATTAAAAAGATCTTCGTTTCTATTGATTAAGTTTTATTGCAACAGCTATCTGAAACGATATTTATTATCACGTTTGATGATGGTAATTATCAGAAAACAACCATCAAAGTCAACTTTTAGTATCAACTAAATCACATTTTCAATCAGATACCAGAATGTATATTCGAGCTGTGCGCTTCATTGAGAAAAAAAACAGACTTACGCATTTTTTTTTCAGTTATAAAATCTGTCAGTTTTTTTTTTCAAGTTATATAAAGTCACACGGGGAGGGTTAAACTATTATAATTTCATTATCCTATTCCATTCTGAAGTTATCACAAAAATACTGATATTCCGTTAATTCTACTCCCGTACGCTCTTAACTCAAGTTATTCAATGACCATTGGCGGGTCAACACCGACAATCGTTAGTGCTAGGTGATAGAAGAGACGGTCGATCGGGACTGGATTAGTTGTTGGTAGCCAGAAACATGTCAATGCCACTGTGTGATGCTGAACGAGATGGCTAATTAATAGAAACTGCGAAGTATCCGACGAGTTATCTAATTGGTTTTAGTGAAAATATGACATTAATTAATATAATTGACGTCATATAAGAACGAGGATAATAGTAAAATGCAGTAAAATTATGGCAGATATCCAGAAAAGTTATTTTTCCGTTTTATCATCAATCACCAAAACGTCTAAAATGATACTGGTATCCACGTAAGAAAAAGGTTGTCTATATATACCAACACTTTTGATTTTCTTAAATCCCGGCACCTCCACCCTTTTTAGTAACCAATCAGAAAATTGTTATATCTGTCAATTACGAAGCACCATCAGAGTAATCTATATATTAAAGCATCTAATCTCTTCCGACGTAGAAAAAAATAACAATGCTATACCTGTATTCAAGAAAAAAAGTCGTAGGTGTATACCAAATTTATATAACAATCACAAATATCACAATTATATTTACAGTTCTGGGGTATTTTGAGGGTGAATGATTCTAAAGACTAGATTTACGATTAGAAACAGAACTACGTCCATTCATCTTTCAAAAACGATACATCTGTAGCTCTGCAGTTTGAAAGGGTGCATGCAAGGTGCTTATAAAAAGAGATAAATTCATCTTCACTCTTTTTTTTCTATGTTCATGAACTAGTGTAATTGAGTAAAAATTAGATTGTGATTGCAATCAGTTTTAAGATAATACGACAATGAATGTGATGTGATGAATTAGGTATAGTTCTAGTTCACCTCTCTTTTGAGTGGTTGCAGGTATACCACTTTTCAGAACGAAACATTATTCAACATCGTATAGAATATATTTAAACTACATTTACATCTACCTTTGTAGAAATAAAATGACGTCAAAAACTACTGTAGTGTGAAAAATCTTGAACCCAACTATTTAAGACAAATATACAAATAGGACAACTCAGATAGACAGCTCTCCACAACGCTAGATGCGTATTACATGACGCACGTGGATCTGACCTGCATCAACCCTCTGATTGGCTGATTGCCAGCACGCATGCGCGTGTTATTCCCGCCAATAAGCACGTCACCCATTGGCTGTGGCGATATACGACTAGCAACCAATGACGTCACGTCTATATCTTTTCTTAAAGCATGCACGGTGCTTATAAAAATGGAGAAATTAATATTTACTATTTTTTGGTATGTTCACAAACGAGTGTATTTGAATAAAAAGTATATCAACCCTAAGATATTTTATGCTCTTTAATTATAGTATGACATTTTATTTTTGTGAATTCAATCAGTTTTAAGATAATAAGTCGATGAATATGATGAAATTCATTTACGTATAGTAGAAAACGGGTTGATTCCAAAGCACATTTCTGTGGATTCGAAGAGATTTTTTATTACTTTTTAAAATTCAAAATAAAGAAAATATATCGTTCAATTATCCCAAGTTATTATTCCTTGTGAAGAGCAGAATATACATACCGTGTATAGTTGTACAACTTGATTGACTGGAAAGTAAAAGTCCTTTTTCTACATTATTAAACCAAGCAGTCATGCTTGTTTATATTACATAGGATGTGATATGTACCTATAAGGCAAACAGAAAACGGTCGTTCACTTTTGGTTCAAGACCTACAATATATAGAACACATTATCCGTAGTTTTATATGTGTAGGCCTACTGTGAGTTACATAAGTTACATGAATAGACATGATTACATATACGTTGTCATAATCTTAAAATTGAACATTGAAACGTTTCTCGTTCAAAGCTATCAGATCTATATAACAAGATTCAAATCTGGAACAGACAATTTTATCATAATTTATCAGATACTATAAATGTTGATTATTGATGGATAATATTTATTTTAATGGCAGGAATAAATTGGAGTTAGATCCAAAATAATATAAAATATATTCATAAATTCGGTATAATTAAGCCCAAAATACGAGATATAAAGCCCAACTATAAAAAACTTCAATCCTAAAATATATTTATTTGCCCCGAACTAGATTCGAAATTTTTATTTTTAACACTTCCTAAAAATACATTGTTTACGTTATCATTATTTTTGATCTGAATATTTGTAGGAAATAGTCCGCCCTCGTGTTTTCCATCAGGTGCAAGCCTCGAGTCTGTCGATGATGTAACGATACACGTTACGCGTAGAACGTTCCACGTTTTGACGAGGACAACAACGTAGGACAGAAGAAGCGATGACGATCACTTTAAGACGATGAGAAGCTGGAGTTGGATTCAATTAATATATTCGAAGTGGATATACAAAGTACAAACCGTTTTGTTTTGTATATACACTTTTGAATTGTATAATTGTTGGTACTGAGACGTGTGGCCGAGTGGTTTCACTGAACCGTCATCAGGAGACCGTGGTTCGATTTTCCATCATGGTCGACCATCCTGACAGGGAATTATCTTGGAGATGAGAACTTTTCATTTGATTACACTGGTTTTTGAAAATGGAAAAAATAGTAAAGATTAATTTCTCGATTAATTTCTCGACGACGAGAATTCAATTAATATATTTGAAGTGGCTATATACAAACCGTTCTGTTTTGTATGTACTTTTGAATAACTGTTGGTACTGAGACGTGTGGCCGAGTGGTTTCAGTGAACCGTCATTTCATTAAGGAGTCCGGGGTTAGATTCCCACCAGGGGGAATTTATTTATGTACTTATTTATTAGTGTTTTCATATACAGTGGAAATAATACATTGTATACAGGTAGTGAGAATGTGCCTCAATACCTGCATAATAATATAAATTATAAATTAGATCAGTAAAAAAAAAAGAGCAAATGAAATCGCAATAATAATAACTAAATATAAAATATAAATGCCTAACATAATCCCTAATCCAACATATGTACAGTTTCAAGTTGAAGTTGTTCAGGTCAATACTGGACCACGACCGACTCATTCCCACTATCCAAAAACACCTAATAAAATAACCTTTCATCTCATCATCCCATCATCTCATATATCATTCACCGACGTCAATAGATCGAAGTCATCAGTAGAGTGCGTCGTTAAAACCTAATATATATTCTTAAAAAACTGTTGGTTGTAGGTCAGATATTGAGTTAGAGGTTAATTTAGGTTAGTTATGGTAATTTAGGTTGCGCGCAACTAGTACAATCACCTTCATGGGTTAGGTTAGGTTGGATTGATTTTGATTTTCGGTTGCCTTAGATTGCTCCCCAACGACGTCAACAACAACAACAATACAAACAGCACACACATGGGTTAGGTTAGATTAGTTTCAGTTTAATTTACTGCAACAGCATTATCATCAACAACAACAACAACAACAACAACAACAACAAGAGCGTACGATGAGTTGGATTAATATAGATTTTATGAAGAACGTGTTTTTTCAATAACCTTTTCAATAACCTTTTCTATAGCGTTTTCAATTTTTATTGAATAACCCTATGCACGAGACACCACTTGAATATTAATTATAGTTAGGGCCTACGTTCCTGTTTTTTTCGTGAATAGTATTCTAAATGTTTGTTAGAGAAGTAGCGCTATAGTATAGTGAATTTGCAACGTTCAGGAGGTCTTATTTTGAGTGATGTAATCAATTATACCAGTATTGAAACAAATAATGATGACATCGCTTAAATGCCAATTAGAGCTATTCCTGTTGTTAATTCCGGTCTCAAGTTAACTCCGATGCCCTCTTAATGAGCGTGCTAAATCCAGCGATCCAGATTATAAATATAGCAAGATTTCTGTTGGGAGGAAATAATAAACACGTGGATCGGGGAATTTTAAAATTGATTATTTTTTTGATGTTGTTTTTGTTGAAACTTGAAAAACATATTAGTTTGGTTGTCTCTTCTTTGTGAAAAAAAAAAATGTTCTTATAAATGAATTGTTGATTATTTATATAGTGTTCGTCATTAATCAAGTTGAAGAAGTACAATACTCAATACATTTTGTTTTTATTTTTTCTATTTTTACATTTAAATATTGTGGGTTCTGAAGATGAAGTCATTCGATTTGTGTACTCCTCACTTCTGAATTAAAACATAAAACATGTTTTTCTAAAGTGTGAAAACACATTTTTCATACTTTTATTATCAATATATTCAAAGAGACAACTTGATGCGATGAATATATGTCATGAATTGGAAATAGAGCTATTATTTGCTATAATAACACATATTAATTAGGATGAGAAAAAATTAATAAGTCACTGTTATTGTTAAGATAATTCTGAAAATGCATGATTGTTTTTGTTTCTCTCTTATTTCATTCTCTTTGTTCTTCTTCAGAAATACAAGTTATCCAAAAAAGTTATCACGACTTTCGCAAATCATGAAAATGCAATACATCATAAATATTTGCGGTTATTTACATTTCCTGAACTATTCATCATTTTATACCAAGCCATCAATCAATCAACCATGATTGATTGATAATGTTGAAAATACCACGATTGAGGTATTACCAAATTTGAACAACAAAATTTCACCTCAATAAATCCGATGCGAATTTCCTCGTCATTCATTTTTTTCAAAACTTCACTTTTTAATTGGTTTTAATTCTCAGATTTACCTAGTTTAAAGCTACCAGAATTTACCGTGTTTGTCTGTCGCCTGGTTGTCGCCGAAAGGGGCGTGAATGTATGTAGTTTTCCACGTACAATCATCAGGATAATAATTAAGCTTGAAACAGAGACTGCAGGTAGATGCGCACGTATATAGGTGTAGAGAGAAGTTGGGCCTGTGGGGGGGGGGGGGGGGGGGAGGAGGGGGTATAAGTAGGGCATAAGATATTCGCATGAGGCGTAGTGAACACGCCTTTTAAAGGACCATGTCTTTAGAGGAAGCAAGAGTCGAAATCTAGATTTTTTTATATGATCAGGAAAATGAGATGTATTGTCGAATCGAGACGAATAGTCGAGTAACTAGCATACTGAACCGTCAATCAGGAGACCGGAATTCGATTCCTACAATGGTCGCCCATCCTGACAGGGTTTTTTCGTGGTTTCCCGTAATACTAGGATGGTTCCTTCACAACAGGCCACGACTGACTCCTTCAATAGACTCATAGACGCTAGAAATACCACCAATTATAGGACACTCCATCACCTTATGGCAAGACAGAATTGAAAATGTCCTGCACACCTCTATCTTCCTTGCCAATGTTAGCAATAAGCCCGGTACAACCTAGCTGTTGGTGGGGTCGTTAAGCAATAACAATCGGCAATAAGTTCGCGTTCCGAACACCAGGAATCGCGACAAGCGGGCTGGCGTTATAGCCAATCAGAACCGACAAGCCGGCGCGGTTGTCGCGCTCTCCAGCGATCGGAAATACTACTAAGTCGTGTTGGGAAAAATTTTTCAATTTTCTTTCTGAATACATCGTCTCTTTTTCTTTCTTCGTCTTATTTTCTTATTTTCTCCTGAATCTTCCTTAATTGCTTCTTCTACTTGAAAAGTCACTTGTCAATTTTCGTGTAAGAAAATGGTACAAAATCGTAGTTCTTGATTCCAGTGCATTCAACTTCCCAATGTGCAATTGAATCTGCAAGTGACTGATAGAATATTTTACTCAACATATATCCTACTGTTGTTTTTTTGCGGAAATTCTTCAACAATTCAAGAAAAATTGCTCTCCGTAACTCTGACTATTTCAAATTTATTCGAATGTGCAAGCAGTGATAGTCAAAGTCTACTAAAAATACCACAATGCTCTTTTCCAAGGTTTTCCGCAAAAATTCAAGAAAACTGCCCTCCAGAACTCTGACTATTTCAAATTTATTCGAATGTGCAAGTTAGTAATAGTCAAAGTCCACTCAGTTCCCTTTTTTTTCGATGAAATTCTTCAACAATTCAACAAAAATGCCCTCCAGAACTATTGATAATTTCCGTGAATATAACCACAGCCTATTACATCGTTTTCCTCGCCATTACTAAATCTCGAGACCTTGCTCGAGGACGATCCACAGCATGTACGTGTTTCCTTACACCACCCATCACCGACCGCATCTCTCGCCGCATCTCGCCACACCTCTCCGCATTCTTCCAGCCCGAAACGCAAGTCGACACCGACAATCGTTATCAGTAACACATACGAGAAACACACGCTCGAACCGTCACTACAAGATAAACCGCAATCGGTTGCAATTGTAGTCGGTAGATCGGTAACTGAAGGTTCGAAACGTTAATCGTTAATAATTTAGTGTGGAAGAGACTGTTGGTTATGAATGCAAGAGAGTTGATTTAGCGAAATATCAAGGTTTTGGTGATAAGTTCAGAACGGTAACATTTCAATAATATAGAAATGGTGATATTTTTAATACCTTCAAAATGGTCTAAGTAAGAAATATTTAGATTGTAACAAATATTTTCCACATGTGTATGATTGAAAAACCTAATTTTTCAGCTGTTTACATGTGAGAAAATCTTTGGATTCGATTTGAATGATTGTAATGCATTTCATTTTGACTGTATTAAGAGATTTGTGTTTGGTTGTATTATAATTGTGATTTCTTATACCGTTCGAAGGCCATCACCAAAACACTGATATTTCGCTAAATCGATTCCCATGCGGTATTATTAGGAAGGAATCGAGTTCGATGCAATTAGAAATATAGTTGACAGTTCGAAACACTCAATGGTTAGTGGTGAAGGATACGAGAGACGGTCGATCGGTACGGGATGAGTGAATATAATAGTTGCTCCTGGCTTATTGCACGGCTTTCCGGATTCGAAAACGTTTATCTAATGGCCTTGAATAACCTTGAAGCATATTTTGATTGAGTTCAGACCAAACAGTCTGAATCATCTGATCAAAACATTCTTCTGGTTTTTTATTGTTGTTATGTTTTTTCCTTGAAACTGTTCGGTTAGATAGCATGATGATGGGCTTGAATTTTGTAGAATAGCTTGTAGTTATTATTTATAAAAAAAATCCCGCTATGTGTAATGAAAAATTGTATTTAAGTATTTTTTATACATACATATACATTTTTTTTTACAATAACACACCAATGTCGACGTAAATTGAATTATATTGTTAATTGACTTTTCTGTCGCTTGCGTATTTTGTTTTTGATCAATTGTTTTTTCATAATGAAAACAAATTTACAATAATATTTAACTATCCGTTCCTAATTGAAAGTTGAAAGAGGAAAACTAGTGACTGAAGAAAATTCTTGACAAAAAGTTTTCAAATTTCAGTAGATATCTCACATTGATTTTACTCGTATAAAGAAGTAGTTAGAAGTTGTAAGTAGTAGTAAGTAGTAAAGTAGTTTATATGATGAAGAAACCAAAATAAAGCATTCAATATTATCCTAATCATTGAAGCAAAATGAAAAACAAATGTATTCCATCGCTCTCATATCATTTCATAATTGATTTATAATCTCTATCATATAACACCATTCTTATTGAACAGTTCATAGACCCACGTGTTCTTCGCATACATGATATGTGATATGGTACAAATAAAAGATGATATATATATATTATTATTATTAACATCAATATCATATAGGCCTATTATATAAATGAAGACCTTATATATTCAAAACATTGGTTATACTGTGGAAAAACTGAATCATATATAGACAATATATATTATATAATATATATTTATATATATTCAAATACACTTTTTTTATGTATAGCACCGACAGCGTGGTCATTTCATCATCCTATATGATGTGATATTATCTATCTTTTATATTTTAATTATGATATAGGCCTAATAAAATTAAATAATACAATGAAAATCAAGATATATTTTTTTATATTATGTATATAGTAACAAAGAGTGGAAACATTTAATTCCATGTTCCAGTTTATAACGAAGACATTTATTAATTGCTATTATAAATAAAACTGTATTTAACACATTCCAAAATGACAAGCAGCTTGCTTCTTCCGGATTCCAATTGTAACTAATTAAACTGAAACTCGCAATTAAAACATGATTAGCAATCATTCTTCCATCTGTCAGTTTGAATTATTATATAATAATAATTGCTGAATATTGTCGATTAAAGCGAATTATTGGTTCCTATTGCTGAAATGTATTGTTATTATAATTGTTAACGAATTGATCCAATTGTGATTGATTCTTGTTGACTTGGTATTAAAATAGTCATGACTGTAGAAGTTTATTCTATAAATGCGGAAACAGTTGAATTGATAAGAAAAATGCAGTAATTGCATTTTGATGGTTTAGTTGGACTTTGGATTGTGACGTCAAGGATCGAAAGTGTTTGTATAAGCCTGTTTTCAAGAAATTTCTATGAAAGATGAATTACTTATTTTCAATTATCAATTATTTTTTGGCCTTTTCTAAAACAAAAATGGATGTGTAATTTAGGCCTATTTCACTACAATGCACACAATTTTTATATTGGTACAGTAGAAACTATAGAAATACATCCAAAATATAAAAACTTCAAGATCACCAGATGAAAGTATTTTTATAAACCCATCTCCAAGGAATTACTATAGAAGATGAATGAATTATTATCAATTACTATTTTTTTTGCATTTTCTAAAACAAAAATGGATATGAAATATATTTCACTACAATACAAACAATTTATGTAGGCCTATTGGTACAGTATAGAAACAGAAATACATACAAAATTTAAAATTTGAATTCAAATAGATAAATAATATTCTGATTCGAGGTAATTTGAAAAAAACTACTTGGAGGAAATAAGTCAGAAAGTGTAAATATTTTATCAAAAATTTACATTTCGTGACAACGTTTCCTTTTAGGTTATCATATACATCCATCTATTCATACACAAGTGTATATAGAATATACCGGTACTAGATACAAAGTGAAAAATACACATTTCCATAAAAATGGGTTCATGCATGAGAAGGTCAAAGTGCAAGAAACTTGCATTTATAAGTCTAAATTATTCCCCACGCATCTTCCATAGCTCCATACCACGTCCAATCGAGAAAATGACATAATTCAATGCACACTATAATTTCAATCATAAATCTTCTAGAACAGTTTTTTCACCTTTCTGCATATTATTATTACAATTTCATTGGTTGATATTTCCTGATTCCGATGGCCTTCAATAACCTTGCACGTTCTCATCTTCTTCTCCGTCCACCAATCGGGCACACTCGGGTGCACTCGGCACCAGTGGCGGTATTATTCCACAAGACATGGGAAAAAATTGGTTCTTATGGATCTCCATCGTCCAAAATCTAAATCGTCATGCTTTGTTTTGATTTTTCTTTATTGCGCCGGGTAGGTCACTTGGTCTCTTTGTAATGTCGTTTAGAAGACCGGAGCTCGATTCTCGCTGGTCACCCATTCTGATTAATGTTTTTCGTGTTTTCCTCAGTCGTTGAAGTGAATACTGGACTGTGGTTACCGTGTTGGATTTGGCATCAAATTCAAAGTACTTCGGAGCCTTCGGAGCTTTGAAAGCCTTCGGAGCTTTTCGATTTTTTTCGTAAATATTTTTCAAAATCCTCCACTTTGTAACTTATATTTTCATTCAAATATCTTATTTGTAAATACTTTATTGATTACGTTTGAACCATAACATGATTGAAGCTAATCATTTGTCCAGAAAAAGTGACCGTTCGCATTCTGGTGTCACAAATTGAAAGCAACAATGGTGATAGCTGAAGCTATTTCTAATATCTACCATTGTTACATTTTCAGTTGTGATAAATCGACTCATCATTCTTCATCATTCTCATCATTCTATAAGCCTTGATTCCAGTAGTGATAAGACTCCAAATTTTCAGAAGTACAGCTCAATTTTCCGATTGACTTACAAATCTTTTAGCCAAATGAAGTCGACACTCTTGGAATGGATGGGGGAAAGCAAAAGGGGTTATAGTTGAGACCTGTCTCAATCAATGTTGTGGACGTTATACTATTTGAGAATATATTTTTTAAAAGACAAGTTACCTGTCAAAAACTAAGCATTTCAGAAGTGACTTGATCATAAATTGTGACTGAGTATAATCAAAAATGACCACGTCATTAAGAAATAGCTTTTTTTGAAGCTACTTGACGTGGAATTGGGAGATTGGTTGTTGGTAGACTGAATTTTTGATGAAGCTACTTCTGTACCAAATACTATAGTACTAAGTTATACGAAGTATGGGTGAACTTACTTTGACATACTAGTCCATCTCTTCAGGGCTTATCGAGATTGCAGGCTATACTAATTGGGGTACAAATGAGTGAAATGACGCAATTGCAATGACTCAATTTACATGCGAGATTTGAATATAGGATCCGTCTAAAACAAGGTGAGGTCAAATAATCATGTGAAACACAAACATTTTTATAACCAAAGAACGCTTTAAATAACGTTTTTACAAACGTACGTATTTACACGAAAAGAAACTCTTCAATACCCTAAAGTTGGCGTAACCTGAAATGTTTTGAATTCAATCAATTTCAAGATGATACTTCGAAGGATTTCATCACATTCTTAGAATTCATTGACGTATTATCTTGAAACTGATTGAATTCACAAAGATAGGGTGTCATATCAATTGAAGAGCCTAAGATTGTATTGGGGTTGATGTACTTTTTATTCATTTACAATGGTTCGTGAATAAGGAAAAAAAATAGTAGCGATGAATTTCTCTATTTTTATATGGCCTGGTTTTACGAGTTGATGGTGGATTAAGCAATGGTTGACGGATTAACTTGTTATCACCCTTGGTCACATGTATTATTTTTGTATTTCAACTAATAGTTAATAGATTGATACTTTACCAAGATTCGTAAAACCGGGCCTTAGATTCGTAATACCGGGTCTTGGGTCCTTAAAACCGGGCCTAATGGTTAAAATTATGAAAATTTCGTTAAGGGGGTGCATGTATGGTGCGTGCATGCACCCCCTTAACGAAATTTTCACCATCATTCCATTGATGGACGACCTTCTCATTTCGTGGGCACAGCAAGTGTATAACCAACCACTTGTTGCTCATAGCGCCACTGCTGTGCACACGACACGGTCCGGGCGACGACCGACCTTGCCAGCAATGACATGAGCACGTACGCATACTCGTCATGCCACGTGTGTTGCCCGCTCGACACCTCCACGCGTCACTGCTAGGCGATAGGTGGACACGGTCGATCGTGACCACCAACTACACGTGGAGGTGAAGAGAAAAAACACGCGTGAATTTTTCTTGGAATATATTTATGTTTTGATTGCATTTTCCACAGGTTGATAGAAACACTATTATTATTATTATTAGATTCAGTTCTGATTGGAAAATGGTTTGTTGAATGCTACCAATTTCGATGTTGAAATTGCAGTCGTGGAGAATGCGATATATCGATCTAAGGTTAGTCGCAGATAAAATGTTGAATCCATAGCTGACGACTGAAGAACTGTTTGGATTGGATTATATTAGACAAAATTTAACATATAGGTCTACATAACAATGAAACGAGAAACAAAAATCGGAACAAAATAATCAATTTTGTTAAAAATAAAAGAACAAAGAAAAAGAGAGATGCGAGAAGATTTCAAGAAGAAGAAGAAGATCAAGATAATGAGATTCAAGATTTTTTCCACTTTGAATGTTTGAATTGTTTTCTAGCCCTGAAATTACTACCTTATTTAATATTTGATTTGTGTGTTAAATGAGTTATCATATTTTAATTATTCTTTGGGGTGGTAAAATCGCCCTCATGGTGCCCCGTTTAAACGATCTTATCGTTCAGCCTTAATTGGGGAACAATGATTTTGTATCAAGTTTCGATGATATTAAAATATATATATATATATATATATTTATATAAAAGACATAATTTTTGTCATTACATTTGAAAGGGTGTGTGTATTTTGATTTTTTCATTTCATTCAGATTTATTTTCATTGGGGTGGTAAGATCGCCTTTTTCTCCCCGTTCAAACAATCATTATAGCTATCATTCTTCCGAAGGAGTCGGTCGTGGTCTATTGTTTGAGAACTATCACAGTATTGACCTGATCGACAGAGGGGAAACCACAAAAAAACTGTCAGGATGGTCAACCATATCGGGAATCGAATCCCGGTCTCCTGAATAACGATACCCACTTCACCACTCGTCTCATTTAGTAAATATATCAATGACTGACAGACGCATGTATTTATTGTGGTTTTGTTGTGATTTTGACTTACAGTATGACGTATTAAACAGTTCATTGACGTATGTTTTAGACTGATTAACTTCTATTTGCCGAAGAGTTTAGTTCAGGCGGAAGATCGTTCCCTGTGATTATTCTACGTCATGTGTCGTCAATATTGGTACCAATATGTGCATCTCTTTCGGGTGATAATCAGCACTTACACAAGACAGTGACATCTTCAAAATGGGAAAAATGGGAAACATTCAGACTGGGGATTTGGCGACTTTTTTTAATTATTCATATTGTGTTCAACGACGCACTATACTGATGAATACGATCTATTGGCGTCAGTGAATGATGTATGAGATGATGGGATGATGGATGAGATGAAAGCTTATTTTATCAGGTGTTTTCATTCGTTATAAAAAAGAGAATTATAGTGAACTCATACTAAAACTGTAACAGAATCTTACTAACACATGTTATTTTTCTTTTCTCAGATCGAGTGTCATCAAAAGACCTGACGAAAAATCAGTTAACAGAGTAAGTTCAATAAAAAACAATTATTCTCTTTTATATCCTTGATCATGGAGCGCTTTTGCACGGGAATCAATTTAGCGAAATATTTGTTTTCTGGTGATAGGCCTAACTTTCGAACGGTATGAGATTATTATTTATTCTATTCATTTTATTTACGGTTCTCATGGAAAACATGGTATCAATTCCCATACTTTTTAGCTCACCATGACTAACTACAAACTATAATGTCTACTATAGGTCTATGCCTATTTGTACTCACACAAGATAAAGGTGCGAATCACCAGTACGCTAGTAGTGGGGGATAGGGGAGACGATCGATCGGAACCTTCATAATCTCGTGGATATACTTGGTACCGAGGGGTTAACAACTTCTGAAATCCGGTGTACACTTGCCATGAAATCCCATTGAAATCCCCTTGAAATCCCTCAAATAACTTGAAATTCCCTTGAAATCCGTATGAAATCTCTTGAAATCCCCTGAAATATTTTTAAATCTCTGAAATCACCTGAAATCAGGTGTACACCAAATTTGCGAGTTGTAAACCCCTCGCTTGGTACCCACGAAAGAAGATCGTCCATCAACTAAATAACTACAAAAACTTCGGTAAATGTAGATCGAGAAACTGTGCAGCTCTAAGCATTCACCTCTTTTGGAAGATGTAATTAAATTTTCAATCGAAATTCTCGTCATGAAAAGTCAACTATACCCTCAATTTTTGCTTTGAATAACATCGAAACTCGATACAAAATCGTTGTTCCCCTATTAAGGTTATAAAAGGATGAAAGTAGGATCGTTTGTACGGGGCACCACAAGGGCGATCTTACTACCCCATTTTATTATTATTCAAATTAAAATCAATAATCTTTGACACCAGGTCTACGCGTATACCCTCAAAATACCACGATTATACCAATATAATAGTATATTTGTGTTTGTTATGTTGGTAGACGACCTTCTTTCGTATATGAAAACAAGCGAAGATCTGATAGACGCGACGGAGTGTAAAAATATTGTTGTACACCGGAGTTGTCTGTAAACAAAGAGCGTAGATAAGGATGCTGTTGTGATAAGAGAGATGGAATTTTTCCGCTGAATCAGCCGATAATAATAAGCGATGGGGAAGAGGCATTTGAATAATAGGTCAATATTATTGACTGGTTTGAAGACGAATTGTGTGATGCCGACATTGTGATGAATGTTGATTAGATGACCGATAGTAAAGTTCTTCAGTCTACTCATACGGAACTTTGTACATGTATGTTTTTTTGTACGGTTTGACCATGGACTTCATGGTTTGACTGATCAACATGAAACCTTTTGTGGACACGCCTATTTCAAACTTGGAACTGTATAGTAGAAATTAGTTCCAACACTTTTGAGAAATTGCGAAATTACGAAAGCTCGCGCGTGTGGCTTCGTGGTGCTATGAAAATGTGTTCATTTCATGTAATGTGTTGACACTTCCAATAAAAAAGGCCTAATCTAAGCAGGAAAAGTTGAGGAAGATTCTCATTAAAAAATTCAAATTTTATTGAATGTAAACAAAATTATGACTCACATTATTATTACAAATATTCATTTATAGATCCGACTAGCCGCGTACTTTTTTGTAATAAATATTGCAATTTATTTTAATCACATATTTACTGTTACATAACTTGCCTAAGTGAATACACATTCACTATTCACCATCGTCTATAAGTCCTAAATCATATATAATTCAAGATTGTAATCAGTTAATTCCGTTTCAATGACGCTCAATCAAATTAAAGTAGATGTGAACAATAGTGAACAATACAGTATGTAAGTAAATAATAGTGTTATTATGAAAACTAAAATGTCTTATCTTTATTTTTACCCAATAATATTCATAACAAATATTGTTAATTACTTTCGTAAACAATAACAACAAACTGGCTGCATTGACGTCAGTTGAAAACGTTGACCGATTGAACCACCGCACAGTTATTTTATATCACACTTTATAAAGACAGTAATCAGTGAATTAAATACAAATCACGTATAGTGATTATATTGGAAGAATAATCTTTTTTTGTAATTATTACTTGAGATATTTACGCATACACCCATTATATCCATGGGATGTATACTTACTTATGATCAATATTTACAGAAGTCAAGTTTGAATTTTAATTAAGAAAAGTCAACAATCCATAATAAGCCGTTAAGTCAACAATGTTCAAGGAAACTGGATGTCAAAAATACAACATTGAAAAATATGATGATTATTATTCTTTCTTTTTTTAAATGTTTGTTAACGACCCCAACAATAACTGGGTTATACGGGGGTACGAATGAGTGGTTGATGATAGGCGATGAAGTGATGATAGGTGAAAGGACGTTGACAAAATATACTCATGCCTTATGCGGTACTCGAACCCACGCCCAACTTGACTACAGTTTCTGTGACAATGTCCTGCACCTGACATTTGGCTGTAGAGATGACATTTTTGCTGACAACTGACCAGTACTAATAAAAATATCATGTCACAGGTTAATATAGCTATAAAAAAGTTATATTACATATAATCATTTTAAGATTCTGGTTTTGCCCATAGATAACAACACCTCAAGCTTTAGTTTAATCTTACCAGTCGATGTCTGCAGGTTTAAACTATATATATATATATATATATATATCTTGAAATATCGAAAAATTGTGGTTAAAATGTCTTCCTTCTTTTTATTTATAATTCTGTTCGATTTACATTGAAATTGATAATCTCAATCATCAAGACAACGTCAAAAATATGTACACAAATGTATCCAAAATGAGAAGAAGTAAAGGCTCACGGCCTATTTACAATGTGAGTCTCATAAATTAGGGTAATAACAGTCGGAGCATTAATAAAATGAAGTTTTTCGTGGTTTCCCTTAGTAATTACCAATTACAATAAAGACTCGTGATTTCTCACTATCTACTTTCCATTCCAACACACTATGAGCTATTCAATGAACAAAGCCCTCCTCATAGGTTTATAAACTATATGATACGAAAATATACAAATATTAAAGTTATATAGTTATTGTTACCAGTATTTTTATACAATCCATTTCCTTGGTTACAAATATGTTATCTGCTGCATAACCATATCTGCAGTACAATTTTGCGCTTGTTATTCACAGAATTATCTTGTTATTTATATTGCCCACGCGCGAATCGATAATTTATCTCGACTTTTCTCGATATGTAAATAAATCGAGTTGTAAGATTGAGGGTAACTTGATGGAAGTTTATAGTTTTTAGCTATCGCATATTGACATGGGTATGTAACTCATATCAGTTCCCATATGCAGATTCTCTGGCAGCACATAAAATCTTCGAAAAACCAAATCTTGGAAAACACAATATATCTTAGAAAAATCAAATCTTAGAAAACCCATATCTTAGGAAAAACAAATCTTAGAAAATCTATATTTTATAAAAATCAAATCTTATAAAATCCACATCACCAAAGAACCATTTGTCCGCCAATTCGTTTACTCGTCTGTATGAACAAATCTTAGACAATTAACCCAGGCATATCTTGGAAAAAACAAATCTTGGAAAACCCATATTTTGGAAACAACAAATCTGAGATATCCATATCTCAGAAAACCCATCGGTCCCACAGTTCGAACAATACGTTTTTCGGATATTTGGGTTTTCGGTCGAGGTATATGGGTTTTCCAAGATTCGGTAAGTAGCCGATGTAGAGGCGCTCAAGGTGCTGGTTCCTAACGCCATTTCCTCTTACGAATTATAAATTCAAAATGTCGTCATCTGTAAACATTTAC
>OU015469.1:14135761-14244645 GCA_907164805.1 Brachyptera putata
CACGACTCGGAAAAAGGGCCGGGTCCTGTACGATAGATAAATACATTTTAATTTCTAAATTTGAGGCGATGATTTCTAGTTTTCTCTGAAATTAGGAGAGTAAAAGTTTCAGGAGTTTGATGTGTCCTTATAGAAACTCCATTTTCCTCTAGTTTCCGCAACTCCACCAACGAGATCACCTTATATAGGCATGTGACGTTATCTATATATCCCCCTTGGCAAGTTGTTATCCACCTGTAGCTGGTCAGACAAGGTAATTCATTTCACTGGTACTAAAATCCACGAAATAAGAAGCGAACCACCCGTGCGCTAGTGGTGTGAGATAGGGGAAACGGTCGATCGGAACCTTCTTTCGTGGATTTACACATCCATACAAATTCAACCTTTTTTTCTTGGAGAAATGTTTTCTGACCTCTTTGACCCTAATAAAACATGTGACTGTGATTGTAGCTGTAAACCAAGAGGTGACATGATGTATAGTGTAAGTCAGGAGAGTTGGAGCAGCGGATCGAACAGAATAAGGGGAAAGATTTGGAACTTTTTTGTAGTTGTAAAGTTGAAAAGTATACGGATATATCACCGAAAGAAGAAGTTCGTCTACCAACGTAACAAACACATATACCACCGTTATTTGAATAATTGTGATTTTTTGAGGGACGATGATTTTTAGAGAAAGATTTACCATTAGAAACACAACAACATCTTTCGAAAGAGTCATTTGTTTCAAGCTCCAGTGAGTTTCTGTATGTCTACAAATACTCAAACGTTTTCACGATTATTTCGTTGATAGATAACCTTTTTTTCGTGGATATACAAATACTCAGCACAATATACACGAATTTCTTGCGGTATAGGGACACTAGTCGGCCTACGCATGCGCGAGTGCCAGACAAAAAAAAATATCTTATTTAACTAACCTAATCGATGTAACCTAACCAAACTAACCTTAACGTCCCACGAATATTCGTGTATAAAGTTTTTCTTCACCTATAGGAACCATAAAAGTCAAGATTTTCGTGACACGAAAATTCGTGCCTTTAGCCACTTCGTACAAGTATATTTTACAATTAGCGAACCGATAGTTGAAGTAAAAAATTAATGATTTCCACTATAGTACAAAACAACGTACACTGATAACCACCAAAGTTGAAGCAGCGAACCACCCGTACGCTAATGGTATGAGATAGCACGAAACAGTCGATCGTAACTTCATCTCTCGCGAATACAAGCATAGCTATAAAGGTAGTCAACAAGTGACCTGCTGTGATACGATGCTACCACATCCTCGATGTCACGTGACACTAATGTTCGACCGGGGGTCTCGTCGTATATCTGACCGCTAACGATAAGAGGGTTCGGTCAGGCAGTGATACCGACAGCGAACTAGTTTTTGCCTGAGACGTGTCAAGAAATGTGTAAAATAAAAAATAAAAAACACGTACATATAGAATATTAATATAAAAAATGGATATAATATATCATTAGTAAAATATGGATATGATATATCATTAGCTTGGATTCACTTCACATTATCCGGTTTTCTGTATGTATATAAAAAAGTACGAGGAAATGCTGTTATTTGTTGGTGAGGGGGGAGGGAGGAAAACGCCATACTTTCATATATTCACGCTGATATGCATGAGTTTGAGTATATAATGCCTCAAATAAATATGCTTTCCCATTTGGATAGTACTGTAAAAGAGATATATTGGCGTCGGTGAATGATGGACGCGATGATGGGATAAGATGGGAGGTTATTTTATTAGGTGTTTTTGAGTAGTGGTATAAGTAGTCGGGCATGGCCTGTAGTTCAGGAACCATCCCAGTGTCAACCTGAACGACAGAGGGAATTACCATGGAAAGTTAGAAACCCTCTAACAAATATGGTAGAAAGCAACCATATTGTCTTGAATCTTTCTATGATTATTGGTGTCATACCAGAATAGATCCCTCTTCTATTTCGTAAAAAATCGGTTCAATGTTTCTTTTCGGGGGGAAAAAATCGGATCTTTAGGAAACCTACGTGGGACTTTCATTGGGTCGAATTTCGGTTTTTCAATTTAATCCAATTGAAATGAAATTTTCAGAGAATATTGAATACTGAAACGTATCGGTCATTTTTAATAAAATGAATGATTATTTCGGAAAAATGTCAAATATCGAATTTAAAGCCTGTGAAGAATAAGCAACAGGTTGAACTAAAACCGAAGGTTGTGATCGAATTATAAGGAAGGCTGTGTGTATTTAGCATTGTATATTTCAGTTGTATTCAATTTTGAGTAAATTTCGTCAATTTCGTATAAATATCTCGCTCATCCCACAACACATGTGCAGTATTTTCCCAGTGCCTACACCATTATAAAACCAATAACAGCCAAATAATACTACAGTAATGATAGATAGTCCAACGCCTGAACAGTCGTAAAAGATGATGATATGGTTCACACTTGTTACATGTTACAGATTATAGTCTATACTCCAATCCTAATGATCGCGTACTGAACTTTGTTACTAGTTCTTCACCTTCTGGTATTTCCGGAAGACACACTTACAAATACGGTTCAATCTGCGGCTTCCGATCGACCGTCTCTGTATATGTTCGAGCATAGTATCACGGGCGTTTCGACTCGTCATCGCGTGAAACACCGCCATGCGGAATGTCAAGTCGCGTCAAAAGGGCGCCAAATTATGCGATGTCACCTTGTGCGGTAAAATCACCTCACGCACTTGATTAGGTCTTATCATAGCAATGATAACAAGTACACTGCTGTACATTTATATATATTATACAGACGCATTTTGTGTTTAGTACTATAGTTATTTCTATTTTAGATGTTTTTTCATTTTTGGTTGAGATTAGTTTTTGTATTGATTTCGAAAACCTGAATAAAATCACTGTTTAGCCCGAAGGGTTGATAATTTAACATTTTGATGTTCAACTCATTCTTAATTTCGGAATCACGAATGTTTTTTTTGACTTCATGTGATTTTTTGATTTCGAGGAATTTTTTTGATTTCTTGTAGTGATTTTTGTAATTTCGTTTTGTTTGATTTCGAGAGATTTTTTTGAAAACCTTATTTTAGGGAGTTGTAAACCTCTAGGTTTCCCCAGTTCGACCAAGAGTGATAATTGACAGAATAACATAGACGGGCTGAATTAGCTATAGGACATAGGTCGATCTCAACACTACCCCAATTTAGCCGAGTTTTTTTCAATATTTTTATATAGTTTTTGGTAATGATTAGCAGGTTCTTTTAACAATTTCGGAAATGAATCCTCGAACAGAAAAAAAAAAAATGTGTGTATATTTCGCATCTAGCATAACTTATATAATTTACCTCGATTAACCGTACACCTTGACTGTACAAGGGTTAGGGAAGGCTTTTATATACAGGAAATCCACACATCAACAAATATTGATTCAATCGACACTGTAATCTCTTACCAAGAATTTAACTGGGTTATATAATTATTTTCCATTAGGAACATTAATCAATATATTTTTCGATGGATTTATAATATTATTTACTCTAGTATGTTTTTTCATCAAGTTTGATATAAATAAAGTAAATAAATAATTGTAACCGTGTTACATAAATTCCCAAGAAAAATGGTTCTCTATCAGATAATTTATGATTATATTACGATGATATAAGAGCGTGTATAGTTTTTTTTTATATGCTTTGAATAATATTTCTACATTTTATTTCAATAGAAATGTTATGCATCTGACGTCGGTATTTTTTTGTATTCTCGAAACATATTTTTCTAATGCGTTTCGATTGAAGTCGGATTCATCGACTGACGTGCGTATACAGAGAGCGCGTGCGCACATTGACAGAGAATAATGAGAATTTTGAACTCAAATTCTGAAATCTTTGTTTATTTTGAATCATGCTCGAATGGATTGACGTAGTTGAGTATTCTACTTAATTGTGAGAATATTATTTGTTTTTATGGAAAATGTTTGATATGAGGCAATTGATACATAATATTGTTGTGTCAGAAATGAACAAGTTTATATACATTCAGTTTAAAAGATGGCCTTTTATTTACACGTGTTTTTTACGATAAAATTGAGGTTCTTCCCTTAATTGAAATTGTTTAGAATCCTTCAAGGTGTATAGAAGTGAAGTTGGTCTTCTTCCAAGAAACAATACATAAAATGAACTCTTTGCTGAAGATAACGATTATTATATTCACTGAATAAAACTCGAAATATTTGAATAAATCCAAATCCAAACATAGCGGTGATACTTTATGATTGAAGACTGTGACACTCAAATGTCCAAATAGTAATAATATTATATAATTATATATATATATATATATATATATATATATATATATATATATATATATATATATATATATATATATATATATATATATATATATATATATATATATATATATATATATATATAATATATATGGCATATACAACATTATCACAAGAGACACAATCATATAATTATATAATTATCAATTACTATAATTATAACAATTCTTGTAATAATCATGAATTAATTATAACTATAATTTATTTGTAATTTACATGATTAATGTATAACGAATTCATGCATAATACTGTTTTTTGTTGTTTATTATTAGGCAGTATATATATCCGTATAGATTAATATACAGTATAGTATGCATCAGGTGGGCTTGCTAATTGCAATGCGAGCTGTTTAAGGTGTGATGATGTAACAAGTGGTTGTACAGCATTCTTGACAATGTCATTCGGCGACCAACAAACAATCCATGGCAGGTGGGGGGAGGGGGATATCGGTTAACCCTCCTCCCCTCCCCCCAACCATACGTCACACTGCATGGAGGTGAACGATACATGTTTGGTTATGGTGATTAAAAGTGAATCAGAGGACAAAAAAATGTTCGATTTTTTTTCATTCCCACTATGATATAAAGTGGTGTGAGTAGTTCACGTAATTTCTTAATGTTGTGCAATCTGCAGAATTGATCCTACTAATTTATGAATAACGAATATTTTGCTAAACATTTCAGTTACTATATAAAACTAGGTGAATGCCAAAAATGTCGTGAAATTGAAAACTTCAAAATATTATGAGAACACAAATTTCAAAAATATATCTGTTGAAAAAAGTTTTTATTATAAGTGATTCAACGCAAATGACCGATTCGTCGGTTAATTTATAAATAGACCGTACAATATCCTGGAATTGGGTAAAACTGTAGATAGCTTTCAAATTCTAACTTCGGAATATATACTCTGAGTTGCTGGAAATAAAATATCTTCCTCATTTTCCACAAAAGTTCTCGAACGCAATTACTGTGAAGAGAAATTCCGAATTTGATATAGGTGACACCATCTGATGTGTAACTCACAAGGGATAAGAAAATCAGTTTTCCCCAACACTCATCCATCTCAACTCCAAACTATCTCGTTTTTAATCCCATTCGAGTCGGATCTAGTTCTATCTCGCAAGCAAGCCCTTGACCGCGATCTAGCGTACTCTCTTCGAAGACTCGTGACTAACAACGTCACTAAACCGTTGTGACTCCTCTCGGCACAGGTCTATGAGTCACCCTGGGCCTCTCATAAGGCAAACAATACACCCACGTTATCTCAAATAGATAACGCGAGCTTCCTTCCGATGTCACGGCCGGCAGTCTCCCCTATCGATTAACAATAATGTGCGGGGGTGTCGAGCCACCAGATACAAATCAGTGAACAAGTACCCACAAGTTGTAAGGAAATATGACAGTTTAACATGGTTATAGGTAGAAGCTATAAATGACTGTTGAATGAGTGAGAAAGGTGTTAATGGATATAATTGTGTCTAGCATGGGTTTGTTGATTCTTGTGGAACCTTCCAGTACTCATGTCCAGTCCATTCTGTGTCATTTTGTGCCCTATCCAGGTATTTTCTCCAGCCTGTGGCCACCTTTTTATTCTTCATATCACATGTTTCTCTTTGTATCATCAACCATCATTCATCTCTCATAACGTCCATCACATATTGATATTCTTCAAATCAAGTCCTATAATTTCCAATTAAGAATTACTTAGTATTTACGAAAGAAGGTCCCGATTGACCGTTCCCTCTATCCCACACCACTAGCGCTTGGGTGGAATGATGATGTGATGATAGGTGAAAGGACATTTACAAAAACGCACCTTATGCGGGACTCGAACCCACGCCCAACGGTGACTTCATGTCTCTACCGTACTCACACACTAGCTCATGGAAACAAGTATACGCCCCACTAGAAAACGCAACTACATCTTCGAACGCGGAACATTTTAATCGTAACACGGTTGCACGTTTTTTTCCGTCCCGGGTAAGTCACATGAATTAGTAGGATAATTCATGGATAGTTTTTGATTCGTTCACGTGACTTTCCGTGTTCCTCCCAATTCGTCCCCCCCACACCAACAGAAACCCAGGCTCAACAAGCTGAATGATCCGTATTGATTACAAACAAGCCGAGGGGCTTGAAAATAGGGATAATTGGTAATTTTCCACAAGGTCGACTCGGTTGATTTGTAATGTTCTATATCAGTCGCCACTTTTCTTCTAGTAGACTTGGGTTCTAGACCCGACTGTCTCGTGATGAAGTCTTCGTCATCATGTGATAATTGAGAACTTCGAGTATATTTTACTTTCGCGAGTGATAGTCACGTAAGAACAGAAAACAAACCAATTCATGTAATGAAATCATCTCCCAATTTTATTCCAGAATTGTACTAATGTTTTTATCAAAAAAAATCTATTGTTACTTGTTATTCATGTCAATGATGTCGTTTGTACACCATGCAAGTGATGCAAACATTATTTTTCATATAGTCAAGAATATGCACTTCTACGTTTACTTGCAGCAGTTTTAGTTTATTTATTTTAATGCTTCTTAACGACCCACGACCCCACTAACAGCTAGGTTATACGGGAGTACGAATGAGCGGGTGATAATGAAACGATGAAGTGATGATAGGTGAAAGGACGTGTACTAAGTCCCATATCTTATGCGGGACTCGAACCCACGCCCGACCTGACTTCAGTTTCTACCGCTCAGCGATAATTGTCTGAGCCGCGGGGGCGGCACTTCTAATTGTATTTGTATTTGTATAAAAGACAACAAGCCTCTGCTAGACATGCAAGCTTTCACTCGGTTAATTCTCACGGTCATAATTTTTGAAATATCGATTCAGTATTTGATCCATTTTGCTCCTGGAGAAATGAACCAGGATTTTGCCGCGTGGCGCGTGTTCGACTTCGTGAACTATTATAAACTGTATTACCTTTATGAACGCGATGGTACCTCAGATGATTCATGTAATTTGATACAACTTCAACATTTAACTTAACTTCTGTTTTATACTCAGAATTATGACGAATTTCAATACTTGTACAAATATATTTTCTATACATTTTCTCTACAATAATTGATAATTAATAATAAAAATAATTAATAATAATTCATCTCGAACGCACTGACGTGGACGTATATACTAGACTGGTTCGACCAACTTAACACGGGTGGAAGGGCCAGGTTTCAGTTCAATTATAGACGGACTCGAAATCTTTACTTTTACCGATTCTGTATTTGAAAAAAGTTTTGCATTTCAATACATTTACCTATTCACCCCATCAGTATAGTTTGTTACATCACAAACCTCCCCTATATTAACATCTACCCCCTCTTTTTATTGGTTCATTAAAAGTTAATAGGCTTTTAACTTATTATAATTCTTGGTTAGGTCTATACTTGCGACTTATTTTATTGACTAATCAAGCTATTAGTCCAAAACGAATTCCTTAACGTTCTGGTGCAAATCAATTTATACAACCATGAGTTTTGGCGTAGCTCTTTTCATTCTAAAAAAGAAAAAAAAAGTTTTTCTACTAAAATCTAGTTCTGATAAGGGCGATTATTCACTAGTATCATTTCTAGGATAATAACATGATAATAGTCACGTTTTGGTGACGTCACTAAAATTATCTTGAATCGTCTACGTCACAGAACAGTCAGGGTGGGGGAAGGGAGGGAGGGAGGGGTGGGGAGGGGACGATATTGTTATTGTCTAGTCATACACACGCAATATTGCGCAAATAAAGAAGAGTTGGTATATTGAATGGTTATTATTTTATTAAATTGAAGACAAAAATAAAATCTATAGACAACATAAATAGATTTCGTGTAACACGTGTATTTATAGTATGTTGTAATAAGAATTGAACTATAAAGTGTTGGATATAGTTCTATACGAAAACACCGTATTTTTATCACGTGAAATTTCATGGTTTATTTAAAGAAAAACGAGAAGATCCAACGTACGAAATAAAGCCTAATCAAATGAGCTTTTCAATATTTTGACTGGTTATAATTTTTGGGGATTTCTTTTCTCTAGAATGTTACCGAATAGATGTATTTAAAAAAATCTTGTTCAAGCTTACATAAAAACATAAGTTGACGTGAATTTGTGTATGCCTACAACCTCTTACATTGAAAGTCTTAGCGCCTGCAATAATGGGGATAATTGTAATTGTAATAAAATTGTCATTAAATTCATTTCAGTATTGTCTCTCCTCTCTATCTCGCCAACTTTCTTTCTCCACTTCTGACTCACCTCAACCTCTCTCTCTCTCTCTCTCTCTCTCTCTCTCTCTCTCTCTCTCTCTCTCTCTCTCTCTCCACACTATCTGACTCACCCTCAACCTCTCTCTCTCTCTCTCTCTCTCTCTCTCTCTCTCTCTCTCTTTATTTCTCTCTCTCTACCACCCAGTATTGCTGCCAGGAAAAATGGTTTTCTAATAAAAGACAACTTGGCATGTGAGCTATACGGAACCAATGACCAATGCTCTAACATATGCACTTTATTACCACGGGTTTGTAATAAATTGTGTACAATTACGTATTGTTATTTTAGCACTACTGTCTCTTTTAAATTAATGTTACTATTGTTTCATATTTTCTTCGTACGTGTAGACGAAATTTAAGCGAGTCGCCACTGGTATATTTATTTGATGGGCTGCATTGGGGCTTGCAATAATTCTGAGGAAAATCCAGGATAGATGATGTGCTTAAATTATATGATAAGGTTCTTGAACTACTTAAACTGTAATTACCTATTAGATTTTTTTCATATTGGGGGCCAAAAATTATTTGAATGAGCAAATATAAAGTTCTAAAAATAGTTAGTTATTTCATGAACAGTTAATTACCCCTTGTTACTGTGGTAACAAACAGATTAATTCACAAAATATGGAGACACATATTATTGTACTATATTCCCGATTGTTATTTTAGACTTGAATAAAATGTTTAACAAATGCAAGAATTAGTAACGTAGAGTAGATGAGAAATAGAAATGTGCAAAGTATATATTTTTATAATTTTTTAATTTTTCATTCATTCAATAATTATCTCATTTAGATTTCAACTAGCCTACACGACATTTTTTAATGTAATTTACTCGTCTGATGTAGAGTTTTTATATTAAAAGCGGTTCAGCAACTACTTTCCCTAATATCAATTTTTTTTTTTTTTTTTTTTCTTTAATAACATCGAAACTTGATACAAAATCATTGTTCCCCAATTGAGGCTATGGATGGAAGATTAGATCGTTTGAACGGGGCACCACACGGGCGATCTTACCACCCCAAAGAATAATTAAAATATGATGACTCATTTAACAAACAAATCAAATCTTAAATAAGGTAGTAATTTCAGGGTTATTCAAAATTCAAAGTTTTGATTACTAATATATTTTTGGTACTGAAAGTATACCTATAATTGAAAAAGTTTCCAGAAAAAGTCGTGACAACTCGATTCTGTTTATGTTTATGTACAGAATCGGTTATTTGGAGTACAAAAACACAAATTATTTCTGAACTAGAGATGATGATTTCTAGTTTTCTCTGAATTAAGTGAAATAAAAATCGTAATTATTCATTCGAATCCAGTTCAGGATAATGATGACCTCAATTGAAATCCTAGAATGAAGCATTTTACGTGACCTCAAGTGTACATTTCATCCGACACACTCACTTTCCTTAGCTTAAACCTTGATGCCAAAATGAATCGACTCTGCGTGTGCATTTGATCAACGGATGCACATCAACGCATGCAACTAGTTATGCAATTCCTTGGCAACAGTGCATTATTAAAATGTGCAGTTAAAATTAACCGACCTGAATAGTGAGTTGACCGGAACCGTAACATTGATTAAGTATTATTATTAGACGATTAGACCGCACGATATTATTATAAACGAGCACTTTATGAATTGGACAGCAGTGTTGACAATATTACAACGTCGGTTAATCATGTGTATTCACCTATATATTTATGATTAGATAAATTAGCCATATTTATATTAAATTCATATAGACTTTGATAAGATCCAGATTTATTAGAGTTCTAATATATTAGTTAAGCCCTAAAGGGCCCTAAATATTGAAACTGAAACTTTTTTACCAACTGAAACGTTTTTCGATCTTTCATCGTTGTTAGTTATTCTATGTTCATAAGTGATATATGTTCATTTATATAAAACAATTACAAAGTATATATATATATATATATATATATATACATTTAATTCGATATATAATTTCATATATATGTGTGTATGTATTTTTGAAAATATTTCATCAAGTTCATATGATAGTATAGACCCTATACCGTATGGGCATATACAGAAAGTCACAAGAAAAAATTCTTGTTAGTATTGGTCTATAACAACCACCAAAAATCGCGAAATAGAAGAAATAATAATGCTGGGTGCGTTATGAATATTATTTGATCAATTTTCAACAGAAAGAATCAATTAAATTCACGTTTTTCGCGTATACAGGCTACTTACCCAATCAGAAAATCAATCAAAATTCTGTTGTTGTCTGGCATTTGTACATCAATTCGCGTGCTAATGCCCAATCGTTTCTTTCTCTAACCACTTATATATATATATATATATATATATATATATATATATATATATATATATATATATATATATATATATATATATATATATATATATATATATATATCCAGCGCAAATAATTTTGGCGGCAACGGTCGACCGTCTCTCTTATCCTCCACCCATAACGTTCTGTAGTTCCGCCTTCTAGCTAGGTAGGGCCTAAGTGATGAATGGTGTCTGTCAAATGTCATGTTAATCATTATGCAGGAGAGAAAATAGAAGCGAACCATTCACCTACTTTCAACTAGGCCCATGCATAACATATATACTTGTCTACGAGAGAAGGTTCCGATCGACCGTCCCCCCTATAAAACAACACTAGCACACGGGTGGTTTGCACCATCTTGTAGAAGAATGTAACAAGTGAAATTATTATAACTTATTGATTGAAATGCTAGTGAAAATATATAGCACTGAATTATAGCATTCATTAGTATACGTTTTTTCAGTGTTCGTATATTTGATTATTTATGATTGGGCGAGGCGATAAAAATTATGTCATTTTTTTATGATTTATATCAATTATAGTCGATGTTGCTCTTTAGTAAAATTATCATTTGTTTGGTCCTTTGCATGTGAAAAAAATGTTAATCCATATAATTATTTAAATTTGTTTCTGAGGACGTTTGTTTATAGAATGTTTTTTGTTGAAACGTTTTTTTCATTATTTTCTGCGTATACAAACAATAAAATTTATTTTTATGTTGATGATTATATTCTTCTTGTGCGAGTAAATAATTAATGAGAGTTACCAAGCGTTCTTTTGGCACTTACAGTTGTGTGGACTTGAAAAAAAAAGTCGAATATAAATTATTCATGTTCAATTATATTCATAATTATAAATAAATTGAAATTCATTAAATACTACGTTGTAAATTAAATTTATATCATCGATAGAGGATCACAAAATATTTGGTGATTCAGAGTAATATTTTTATATTTAATTTTATATTCCGGTATTATACGCCTATATTATAATTATATTATATATATAAATATATATTATATTATATAATTATATTATGTATAATTTTATATAATAGTATCTTATAAGTTCAAATACAATTATTGTGTTGTTTATTTTTGTAATCATTTTAAAGCCCGCGCTCTTACCTCAGTTTATAGGCCTAGTCAATATCCCAATTATCCAAATTTGGTTTCTGAATTGATATCCTATAATATTCGCTGATATTCACGGGTATACACGAATCCAATCAGATGGTATTCGAATTAAAAAGTTATACTCTTAACTCACTCTCAACCTCATTGAGTTGTTAACTTGAGTTATGCTATACATTCCATAGACCTAACCATAGGAAACCCAAAAGGAAACCAAATACCATTAACAAAAATGGAATATTTTAATAATTTGTGATTTACAGTCAATATTCATTTTCATAAAATCCATCGATTGTACACATATTTAAAAATACATACATAACTCTCTTTCACCCATTGCTTATTGATGAACAATATACCTATAGGCGTTTCCAAAGTCTAAATACAAACCTATGAGATATACGCTTGAAATAGATAATTGGATGAGGCATAGTGCAGACTTCTACAGGCAGCGTCTTTCTATTTTGTGTGTGCTCCACAGCTAGTAAGAAAAAAAAATGAATATTTTTCTGGGCATTACTCATTTTCCAAATTGTAACAGTATAGTTTTAGGTCAAGATTGGTCACGAAATCAATGATCAAAAGTTCGAAAATACACATAAGAATGACATATCGATAATATGTGAGAAAAAGTTTCATCCGAAAAAATGAAATTTCAAAATTTGTCAGTGAGTGGGCATGTTTAACATGTTGTTATGAAAATCTGGTATATAGTTATACCAAGGTATGTAAATTTTTATTACATTACATTTATATCTCGCTCATTTTTCACAACGCATGCGTTTACCTAGCATATATATAGCGCCCACTTATATTGTTTTCCTCTAATTGAATATATTCCATTACCAGTAGTTATCTCCAGCTAGTGCCAAGTCACATGGCAGTTGTGTGGCGTCGACAAAAGGTGCTAAGCGGTGTATGCTAATTCAGTCGTGACTATTGAGGCTGTATTATGCTAATTCGGTCGTGACACTTAATTATTGCTGACAATTAGTCAGATGACAATATCTATTCTCACTTTCAATAATCACACACAATCATCTCAATCATCACAATCACGACAAATCTATAATAAAATAAGACTGTTACTGGTTTTATTGTAATGTATAGCCTACATAGATGATGCGGAAACACTAAAATGTATACACATTTATTCGTTGTGAGTTTAACGACGAACTGTATTGACGACAAAGATATAATGGCGTCGGTGGATGATATTATGAGATGATGAGCTGAATGGTTATTTCATTAGGTGTTTTTTTGGATAGTGGAAGGAGTCGGTCGTGGCCTGTTGTAAAAGAGCCATCCCAGTATTTACCCGAACAACAGAAGAAACCTCTGTGGTGGGAATAGAACCTCGGTCTCCTGAATGACGGTTCAGTGTGCTAGCCACTCGACCATTCGTCTGAGTTGATATATATATATATATATATATATATATATATTACACACACATTAATATCATTGAAAGATACCCCCCTCGTTAGCTCAGAAGGAAAGAGCATATGTGTATCAACACATAAGGTCCGGGGTTCGATCCCCGACGAGGAGGTTATTTTTCAGTGATAATAATACCCGTCCTATCAATATCACGTGCTGTACGTTTCAACAGAAAGCCATGTACTCATATATATATATATATATATATATATATATATAAATGTGGATCGGATTATAAATATATTTAATTAGCAAAATAAACTTTTACCTGAATAGATATATAGCTATAAATTATAGCTAAATAAACGATATTATTATAATTATAGATATCACATTTATACAGTATCTAGTCTAGCCTTTATATTCTATATATGTTTAACAATTTCAAGTGTAAACTGGAAAAATCCGAAAATTCGTATTTTTTCTCACCAAACACATCGTACGACTTCTCCATTATTGAATCAATTAATTAAATAAACTAATTAGGCTGTTTGATTGATCGGTTCATCTGACGCCGGATGTACGAAGATAAATATATCGCGCGTGATTATCACTCACAGAAAGTAAGTCTACGATAAGCTGATAAGTCTTATCAATGTATGTAAACTTTGTATTTTATCTCGAGTTATTATCTTCATAACAAGCTACGCAGTAACAGGTGAAAAGTTGATTGACGTTTACTAGGAAAATACTATCATTACGTGTCCATGGGAGTCGTATCAATCGTAAATCGTACTGGGTTTAACGACGCACTGTTATGATAGCGCAGATCTAATGGTGTCGGATGGATGATATTAATGAGATGATGAGATGAAGGTTTCTTGGGTAATGAGAAAGATAGTGGGAAGAAAGCAGTCGTGGCCTATATTGTGAGAATCATCCCGGCATCAGCCTAGACTACAGAGGGAACCACGGAAAACCCTTGTAAAGATGTACGGCGGCGGGGATCGAACCGGGTCCGAAAACCCTTCGCCTTCCGGATCACATGAAGTCACTACCACTATCACATAACCACTACGCTACATGTGCCGGTTGTAGTTAAATTGACACACATATATATATATATATATATATATATATATATATATATATATATATATATATATATATATATATATATATATATATATATATATTTATTTATATATATTTGTGTGTGTGTGTGTGTGTGTCTACCATACATCCAACAGTTGTAAATTGCACAATACAATTTCATTGAAGAATTGTAGGGAGTAATTAGGCCTATATTAGATTTATTTTAGTTTGATTGGTTATGAAAGAAGTGAAATAAGAATATCAGCTTTCATATCGTATATCTGACTATAGTTCCAACTTGTATAAGGCCTCAATAAGTAGATTGTGGGTGGTTATATGCGTGGACTGGTCAAAGTGCGATTTGGCGCGTGCTGAATATTCAAGATTGACTGTAATTATAATATTAATCAAATCATACTACTTATCTGGACTGATCTGCACAGAAGAGCGGTACTTAGTTCCAACATTTATAATCTTCAATACCAGATCATTCGAGTTATCGTTGAAAAAAGTATAATAATAATTTATTTTCATAAATAAAAATCAATTGAGGAAAAAGAAGCTATAGTGAAGTTGAACAAAACCATAAAAACTATCTTACTTGAATTTTTCCTCGAAGAAAATAATATAGCATCAAATTATAATAATTTTATTCCATGGTTTTTTCATGATTCTTGTTATATGATATAATAAGATCTTTGATCTCATTGATCTTCGCCTCACTTACACGGCCTCCTAGTAGTTCTTGTAGGTACGAGATCGGGGGGACCTTGCATCTAAAAAATCAAATATATTCA
Organism: Brachyptera putata; assembly: GCA_907164805.1. Lineage (NCBI taxonomy): Eukaryota > Metazoa > Arthropoda > Insecta > Plecoptera > Taeniopterygidae > Brachyptera > Brachyptera putata. The sequence goes on from OU015469.1 coordinate 14,151,123, forward strand.
AAGCCAGTTGGAGACTTCTATAAATCTGCAACAATATGAATCCCTCCCATTTAAAAAGTTAACATTGTGTTGCCATAGCGAGTGACATAGCCTAAAACAAAAATCTACAAAGAGAGTAGAATCCAAAATATCTATCATTAGTGAGTTTGTTTTATTAGGCACTACATTAAAATCACTACTTCTCAGTATCTAATTAATATTTTAGAATCCATAACAATTACTTGAAGTTGAGAAAAGTAAGTACAGCCACTAATATAAATATGACCATATTCTATCATGCATGGAACATTCACAGGCATAAATGGTAGGATACAATATATCTACATAACTACCTCATATAGCCACATATATCCATATATATCCATATATCCATATATACATAGACTATTATAAAAAGTTTGGTATGTATATTAACAAAAGTAGGAGATAATGGACATGGGTAAAGACTAAAGAAGTTCGCTAAAGCGCTTTTAAATAACTTCAAATAGCAGTTGTCTTCTAAATGAAGATCAATCGATGCAATATTTAAACCTATGAGAATGAACAATTTAATGAACAATGAACAATACGGTGAGATGAACGAGCAAGATTTCAGATTGAACGAAGAATTAACGGAGATTGAGAATGAAACAACTTCTACTCCTCTTCAAGACAACATACTTCAAAATATACCATTGGATTTCGTCGAGTTATTAGAATCTTTCGAACAATTTGGTGAGGATGAACAAGATAGTAAACGTAAAGAAAATACTTGTCTTTTCGAAGAAAATTCATCTATTCCATTTACAGAGACATGTAATATAAAAGAAGAAGTATTAGATATACCTTATGAATATATGGAAGAGTTTGAAAATTTCAGTGAAGAAATTCATGAGTGTGGTTCACAAGTTGATGAAGAACAAACAGAGTTAAATGTCAACAAGTTTACTCCTCACATAGCAACTTATTATCCACAACAAGAAACACTTGATCATGAATACTCAAATCGGTTTGAGTCTTCGGAAAAAATTATCGAAAATGATTTCCATTTTCACAACGAACTAATGAACTTTGCCGATAATAAGTCGCTTCCCCATAAAGAAAATTTGAATATAGAAGGAGAAGTTCTAGGTGTACCATTTGAACATCCAAAATTCAAACAATCTGAATATATCAGGGAATCAATTAACACGTATGATTCACAAATAAAAGAACACCAAGTACATCTTTCTGTGGAGTTGGAGTCTGTTGACATGAACGATATTAATATGGAACAAGATGGTTCCATAGGTCAAGCAGAAGTATCCAAAGATGACAATGGCTCTAACAGTCCAGAAGGGTTTCCCTGCAAAAATTGTTTGTCAACATTCAAGTCGATCACTCAATTAAGGGAGCATTCTCGGAGCTGTCGAAAAATTACCTACCCTTATCATTGCTTCTTATGTTTATCATCCTTCTCTTCGGAAAAATCCCTCGACCTTCACAAGAAAACCCACATGATCGATGGGAAATTCAGTTGTCCATCTTGTAGCAAAGTGAACTGTACTCACAATGAACTAATCGACCATATTTTCAAGGAACACCGTGATGAAAAAATGTTCAAATGTCACGAATGTGGGAAGAGGTTTGCTACAGCCAAAAGTTTAAAGTGTCATCAGCGTTTCCATGATTCTGAATACATGTCATGTGTGACGTGCACTCAAACATTCTTCTCTCGATGGCATCATAATGTGCATGCGTATAGGTGTCAACAGCGCAAGCGTGGACTATGGAGTACATGTTCCATATGCGGAAAGAAGTTTACGACGGAAGAAAGTTTCAGCGTACATATTCAGTGCTGTAATTCAACAGAAGTATTGGAACCTTTCTCTTACAAGAAATTTGACGGCAAATTCAATAGTACACCCCGAGTTGGACAACATATTCAAGTTAACAACGAGGTGAAATCCAAGACGTGTCCTATTTGCGGCATGAGATTTAACAAGCCCTATGATCTAAAAACGCACTTACGCATGCACAATGTGACGGGAAACATTTCGTGTACTACTTGCTTCAGGAAATTCGAGAATCCAGCAGATCTGAGACAACACATGTGGACTCACAATACGAATAGATCGAATATGTGTTCAATTTGTGGTTTGGTATTCAAGAGAAAAAGCCATCTAACTCAACATATGCACAAACATGCATCTTCTGGTACAGTAGCTCTACACTGTTGCGTATGCTGGAGAGTATTTGCTGACAAGTCGACTTTGCTGAGTCATATGCGTGAACATGATGAAGTGAACGCTTACACTTGCTTCAGGTGTGGTATAATTTGTACCACTCCTGAAAAATTGGTCACTCACATGAGTGTGCATGAAGCAACGATATCGTCCACATGTTACATGTGTGGAGAATCTTTCTGTACGGACGAGTCTCTAATAATTCATATAAAGAATCACTATGTGGCCCGTGGAACTAGTAATCACGACGTGAATGCACCCCTATCAGATCAATTCAATTGTTTAAACTGTTCAAGAGTATTTGATAATATAATACATCTCAAATATCACAGTAAGTACTGTCACTCGAATATGCCATTACAGTGTCCGAGTTGTAAGCGCCGCTTCTTTACGACGAGAGGATGTGAGGTACATAAACGTAATATGTCATGCTCCGTCACCTACGTTTGTAACGCATGTAAGCAAAGTTTCGCGTCTTCCAGAGATTATTTGACGCATATGAGCACGCATGGAGAGAAGAACATCACTTTAGATAAATGTTCTGTAGTTTTGAGAACTAGTGAAGCTCAACAGAGTTGGGACAACAGTATGAGTGAAGCATCAAACTTGTCGTCGGTTAGCGGTAATGAACTAGGTGAGGTGTTAAACAGGAGTTCGAAAAGTTTTTCCACGAACTTATCAACTAATGTAAATGTAAACAATGAAGAAAAGTTGTGCTCAAGACGTACAGAGATTTTGTCGGGAATTAATTCTGATACAAGCTACGAATTACCACGTACCAATTTACCGAGAGATTGTTCAGTAAATGAAATAATATATGTTTCTGATGACAATAATTCTGATACAGAAGATACATACCAATTAATTAGTAATTCCACAAATATTTCTTCGAATGTGTTGAGCAAGAATGCAGGAAGTTCAATAAACAATTCGACGAGTGATTCGATAGTGCCCAATGGAAATACAGGAAGGAATATGAGTATATTTTTCGACAGAAGAAATGTAGTTTCTTCAAAACATTCTAAAAGTACACCGAATAACTTCCCTGGGAATAGCTTAAAAATGTTCAGGGATAATTCTGGAAAACATCTGGAACGCCATCCCTATGAAAATAATTCTATATTATACAGAACTAATAATGGAAGAATCTTCCACAATCATACCGTAAATGGCTCGATGGCATTCAGCAAGAATGATGGTAATAAAGTTCACCCCTCCTCTGGAATGAATTCGATCATTCATAACAATTTATCTGCAAACGGTTCTCTAGTTGTCGACAAGAATACTGAGAAAATCGCAAATTCTTTTTCAGGAACCAATTCGATATTTTCAAATAATCATTCGAGAGGATACCCGAATTCAATACCTTTCCAGAAAAATTCTGGAAGACATCGAGACAATTCAAATGAAAAGCCTTCGATAGTGTTGAGCAAAAATTCTGGAATAATTCTGGACGATACCTCAGGACGTAATTCTATACATTTTGAAAAGACTTCTGGAGGTTCAAGATGGAAAGTCACGAGTGGAATTTTGACTGAAAACTTGAAAGCATCCATTTATCGACGTGGTGCGGTGCGTCATATATTGGTACATCCTACCGAAGATATAGGTCTAAGCAAGAACCAATACGAATATAACGTAGGTCCAGAGATTATTACAGAAATGTCCTCAAATTTTTTAGTGCATAAACTAGATTGTAATCTACCGGTACCTTTAAGTCGTGATGCAGATACCATCTACTACAAGTGCATGGTATGTAATGTGAACAATATCACTTTTAAAACCGTAAAGGATCATATGATAACTAGCAAATCTTGTGGATTGGCAATGTTCATGTGTACTCATTGCGATATTCGATATTTCACGGCAGCAAAACTGGAGGAGCATTCCAGGGAACACGAGAAGACTTATCCAGAGTGGTTACGAGGAATTTTAGAGAAAAATAAGATGAAATAGAAGAAGAAGTGTGGCGTTTGGAGTATTGTTGAAAGTAAAATGCGTGGAAATTATCTAAAAAGTTCTGAGGTTTAGATTGATAGTAATGTAGGAGTATAGAAACAGAAGATAGTGTTTGGACTCACCATTTTAGATAGACCTATTAATATATGTTTAACAAGCGTAGAATTATCATAATAATTATGTTATAAGTTGAATGTATTTTTAACATATTAAAATTAAAACCAAACCAGAATTGTTACTAAAATGAGATTTTCTACATAATTATATTCGTTTGACAGTTAACATCATTAACAGTGAAAACAATCCCGTCGTTTCGCGATTTTTGATTGTGTAGCGGGATTTTTTATGTGTATATTCACCGTATGGCTTTTGAAGGTCCTGAACACTATACATTTCAATATGCCCCTCCTTCTGAATTACCGCAATTTTGTTGTAAGAAAAACTCTGGAGACGAAAAACACCTGAAATTAAAACTGTTGAAAATTTTAATTGGGAAAAGATGAGAGATTTGTTATTAATTCACTAATGAAAACATCAATGGTATGAGAAATGGAAAATTCAATTTCCTATTACTATTCCTTACCCTTGTGTCAATCTATAAATTCTAACCAATAACAAAATGTGTAGGGCCTACTACTGAAGTCAAATAACTACTGGCTATGTGTTTCGATTATTTTATTTCACTGGCAAAGTCAAATCAGAAACTCAATCCACTTACTTTCCATCAACATGGAGGAATATATTTTTAATACTGGCGTTGAGTTTGAAAATGACAAGCCAGAAGAGGTAAGGAGCTATATCTACGAGATAATAATTATTATTCTTCGGTAAGGGTATAAAAATGAATTATTCTTTGACAGCTACTATTATTATGTCAGAGCCACTTGAATTCGAATGGTTTTAGGAAAATATTGATTCGGGGTGGCGGTGAAACAGATCGTCTGTAGAACTATGGCGAACCTACAGTTCTAATAATTAGAATTGGTCATTAAGACAATAAAATAAACCATAATCACGATTCACGAATCATTGATCGTCCTTTAGCAAACAACAATTATCATCAAATACTCTGACAATCTTACAAAAAGATACGTTTTTCATGCAAAATCTAATTCATTCTCTACTGAAACCAGTATGTGTTTTTTTTTCTCTTTAGGAAGTAATACAAGGAAGTGTTTTAAATTCGCGTATTGTCTCTCTTCAATGCACATACATTATTACTATTGTCTGTTACAGGCATCATGTTCCCTCGTTTTCTTACCTAAAAACATTTGTATTAAATTAGTATACAATAACCTCCTCTATTTACATAGTTAAGGCAGTATAATAATGTATGCGCCGAAGTGAAAGTTTTTCACATCACTCGCTTGAGACGCATTGTTTGTTTACTTATAAATAAAACAAAAATAGACAAGAGTCAACGACAACATGATAATTATAGCCTATGGGAAACCTGTGTAGAGTTACAGAGAGTTTGTGAAAATTGTTGTCATTTGATGGTTTTAAGATATTCTAAGAGATATTTAATTGTTTCACATATGCAATGCACAACATACGCTCTTGAAGATAAGTTCTCAGACGTATTTACTTGAAAGATAATTTGAGTAGATGCTGGGAAAAAGATTCAGTCTAGGCCACACGTGTGTCTGGGGTTTAAATATGGTATGAATTTTCGAATTGTATTTTTATTTTTATGATAAGTTCAAATATTTTCATTTTCTTTAAATGTATTTTTATCTCGCATCTTTGATTTGTGATGAATATATATTAATTATCATTGAAACACTGACAGAACAAAAACGATAGCTAAAAAATACCTAACCCTAATAATCTATCTATCGCACAACCGTTTTTCTAAATAATAGATTTATATATTTTTTTTATAGATATCAATGATATATCTATTATCTAGGCACCTACGATTTTTTTCACTTCGTAATATTTTACTTTTGTGACTTTTAATGTAAACATATGATGAAATAAAATGATAAAATATAAATATGGTTTATGTGGAACATGATTTGATAAAATTTTAGTTTATGCCAAGTCGACTGTAAATTTGAACCAACTGGGAAAATAATATAAGCTGATGTTTCAACAAATAAGCATTTGTTTCAATGATTGATTTCAATTCTTGTTGAGTCATGTGTATATATTCACTATATTTCATATAAGCCTATCTGAAAAAATAGTAGAACCCATTTGATTTTTTTGGAGTGTTCCAAACCGAATTATTCCAATCCTAATTTTCTCAACAATTATTTTCTGAAATCTAAATATTCATCTTTACAACGCTTATAATTAACTTTTCTGAAAACAAATATTAGGATCGTGATTGAATTTAATTATATTATTTGTTTTTAAAATGTTTAATAATTGTTTCTCCGAGAGAAATACTGTCGGTTTATAATTAGCAATCCCAAGAGTCTATATCTATTTGTACAAAACGATTCGTGTTGGTGAATAGCTCCTAATTGGCAAAAATATCGGGGTCTATTCTTTTAAACAATTGTTTTTTTCACATTTGTGACTATAGAATTTGACACATTATAGTATTTGCATCCAATGATGTATTTAATAATGTCGTATCTTGCATTCTACATGTTTTATGATCATTTATCTCGGTGATATCTTCCTGACTGGACTCGGTGCTCTTCGGGTATCCCAGGTTCGAGTCCAGTCGAGACGTATCTTTTATGACATGACTATCACATCCCAAATATCTCGATATTGGTTATTTGAATCTCGATATTGGATAGTACCCAAGAAGTTCAATTATATCGTTTAAGATTATATGAGTTAAAGACAAACCGTCTTGAACTCATAATTTGAATGCAAATGAAAGCAATACTCACTTCTACTTTTCACATTCAACAAGTTGCTGTGAATATGTCACATGGTCACGTGGCCAGATTACAATAATAACACGTATAGTGTGTATAGGTTTCACATGCTTTCTTGACAACACATGCATGGGTTTCTCACGCTCACACAAGTGACTTTCGTTCTTTTTCACAAACACATTCAAAAGAGAAAGATTAGGAACATCTACATTAGTCATTATAGGTCCTACAAAAATATATATTTGTCAAATTTGATCAAATTTATTCATTTTTGATTCAACGGCTATTGGCGTCGTTGAACCAAATGATAAACTCGAGGGATTAACAACTTGATATTTTAGTGTACACCTGATTTTTTTCTAGATTTTTTCGTTATTTCGTGTTCTTTTTTTATTTTTTATTCTCTCTATTTTTCAGATTTTTTTTTATCTTCTGATTTTTTGTGATTTCTTGTGATTTTCAATTTTTTTCTTGATTTTTCTCTTTTTCTTTTTCTTGATTTTTTTTTATTTACCATGATTTAGAAAAAAATCAAAGTACTTTTTCAAGTATACAACTGATTTTTCTAGCTAACCCCTCGATTAAAATTGTAAATCTGATGATGAAAAAATGAAATTCAATGTTCTATTGTACGTATATAATGATGATGATCTATGGAGTCGGTTAATGATAAATGAGATTATGAGAGATGGATGAAAGGTTATTTTATAAACTTTTTGGTCAGTGGTGAGGAAACTATCGTGGCCTGCTCTCTCGACTGAAAAATTATTCCAAATTTCACTTTTAACGACTGAGGAACACCACGAAAAATCCACATCATTTCAGTCGGCCATGGCGAGAATCGAACCACGGTATCCTAGCTGAATGATGGTTTATCGCTCTAGCGACTGTATACCCATCCAAGTCAAAATTTTCAGTTTGTAAAGGGTTTATACAAAATGTAGATGGGTGACTCTATCAATGACCACTTTTTCAAGTCATGCCCTGCCCTCTACTTCACCATCATTCTAAATGTGTTTTGTATTCCTAATACTCAAAAATCAAACATAATTCAACTCTTACATAATTATAAAGTACAACTGTAACTAATTTACTAATGAATGTATCGATGATTTTGAAGGGAATATCGTATAATATCAAACCTGTTTGCTGAACATTCTTTAAATCAAGTTATGTAAATGTAATTTTAAAATTATGTTAATTTACAATCCCCTCGTTGTAAAATACTGAACTTTATGGACTATTAATATTGCTCTTCATACGTCCATAATCATTTGTGTGGTCAGACTATATATCCGTACAACAAACTCTAATATATATAATATTATAATTATATAGGTATGCATTATTTGCACACCTTTTACCATATAACATTATATTATTAAAGGCAATAAATAACCAGTTTGAACCAGTCTGACATGTTTGACGAGAAAGAAGGATGAAATGCAGTTTGTCATATAAATAGGTGGTGCAGTCAAAAGAAGGCATACAAATGTGACAAGTATTATATGGTATCTTATTATTTTTTTAATTAGTATCAATTTGGAAAATGGCCAAATAAAACGTACTAGCCTAATTAGTTGGAAAACTTTTTCATTCATAGATAAATATTTTTAATTCCATAGAATTCTTATTCTAACAAAGTTGGATAATGTTTTTAAAATAGGGCATAACAAGTCGACTTGGGTTTGCCAGAGGTAAGTCCTCTATAAACATATTCATAAACATAAAATATAAACAATATAAATGTATTTATTTATACTCGGATCAAAATATGGTAATTACATGCAGTATTTGCAATATAGGCCTATGCAAGGTATAAAAATCTGATACATGAAAAATAATTAATCCTTTTCGATAAATTATAAATGTAGACTTATTTACAATATGTAATTCATCATCGTAACACTTATCAATTTGAAATATTTCAGTATCTTGATTGTCACCATTTTATTAATTTATAATAAAATTACAAGACCGTAAAATGTACAGTTATGAATTGAATTGTAGGCCCCTAAATGAAATCATATTTTTAATCAATAGAAAAAATGGAATTCACGTCATAGTAGGCCCAGCGTCCCCTAGATGGACTTTGCTAGCTCCGGTGCCTAAACGAAGTCTATCCAGGGGACGTTGGTAAACCCATCTGCACAAGGCCTTCTATATTATTCAATATCATATAATAATATAGAAGGCCATGATCTGCATCGATGGAGAGCACACATAGCACGATGTATTGATACCAACATTTTCTAACATAATATAAAGAAGGTGTACCCACTCGCGTCTTCCAAGTGAAATATTTCCGGGTTCAGAATTTGAATCCATGGTCCCATTTGTCTGTAGCGTAAGTATCGCTTTTATATCGAACTATATCAAACAAAAGTGCTCAACAATGCTATACACGGTTAAGTGTCATTATTATATTAGAGGTGGCATTTGTTTTTCACCAAAATTGAAGATTTTGTAAGTTCAACAATGTCGGTACCGTAGCCACTCTTATCTACATCTAGTTCACAAGGGAATCCGCTAAATCGCGACAGGCAAATGGGACCGCTGGCTCTCATTTGACCTCAAGAAACCACAAATGCCCGCCATGTTATTAGTATGGGAGTCGGTACACTTTCTTTATATTATGACAAAATCTGTTGGTATCGCTACATCGTGGAAGAGCACATAAGATCCATAGTTTCTTGATCCATAGTTTTTTCTCCACATTTAAAATTTCTCGCAAAATGACGAAAATCAACAATCCTGTTTAAAGGAAATGGAAGGCAGCTTTAATTATCAAACATAAATTGAGAACCTGATATTATAAAACACATTTATTTTAATTATACCAAGACAAATTTCACAATTTTCTAAAACGTACATTAGTTTTAATGGTCATTAGGATAAACAAAAACAGACTAATAGATGTATTTCCTGGAATTAAATTCTACAAAAAGTCTGTAAAAATAAAATTATGCATTTATTATTTAAGTATGTATTACATAAATCCGAAGGTTCTCAATTCTCCTTTCCCTATTTTATAACTATAACTCGCATCCATAAGTAGATCAATGCATTATGGTCTATCAATTGCATTGCATCATAGTATCGTACTTTCGGTCTAAATTTTATAGGTGGATTTCCTAATTAAGTCCAGTTTTATGTATTATTAGTTTACTTCGTTAGTGGAGTAAGCAATAATTAGCGGATTAATTTGTTATCACCCTTGGTTACTTATGTTAATTTCGTACCGTAACTAATAGTTACCGGATTAGTACGTAACCGAGATTCGTAATATTAGCTCTTACTAAAATATAATAAAAATCTTACCTTGCGCGTTCGTCAAGTCAATTTAGTGAAATATCAGTCATTTGAGGGTAACTTCAGAATGGCATAACATATCAAAATAGGTACAGATGTTTTTATAATGACTTCTAGCAAGAGGTATCACTAGAAACTATTCAATTTATCGATTCAGAAAATTCATTTTTTTCTTCGTTGAAATTTCTCAGTATTATTATTATCTTTATTATTATTTTCGAAATAACCGTCGACATTTTTATCATATCATTATTGTTTCCCAAATACGTACGAGTTAGTTAATAAGACTGTTTAGAAGCACGCCTTACGACTTGGAGGCGGTCGTGTCACCCAATATAAACAATCCTCTATCAACTATTTTGAATTGAACACAATCAACATTGATATCAAGACTGCGCTGTCTGTGACCAAACTACTTCGCCGCAGATAAAAGTATTCTAATTTCCAAATATTTTCATCAATATGTTAAAAGATATCTTTTAAAATGTATCTTATAGACACGGGCAATTTCTCCAAACCCTTTTGTGCTTAATTCAGTACCTTGTTTTTGAAGTGAACCTTTAAACATGTGTATACATTCTCTTTTAGTTTATAAAAGATTCCCTTGAGAGTTAATCAGAGTTTGACTACTATAAAAAAAATGAATTTTGATCTGATCACCTAATATTCATGAAAACATTTTTTTCAATACAATCATATTCTCACATGAACATCACTTATTTATTCATCCTCATTTTTATACTGTCAAAACTATGACAGCCCGAGTAAATAATTGTATGTCAATACTTCTTCATTCGTTAAAAACGTCAACAAGAAACAGACAACAATGTATCTCTCAAACCATTGAATGGAACAATGTTTCAGTCACGACAATAGAATATAAAACGAGTACATGTCTACGGACACAATAAAAGAAAAGTCCAATAATTACTCGTGTCTAAGTAAACCAGATCACTCTTCCTTTCTTTGAGCACAGCGAGGCGCGAATCTAGGTAGCCGAGTCTAGACAACTGTTTGCTAGCACAGTTTAGACAACCATTCGCTAGCACGTATGTCATAGAGAGTTGGAAAGGGAGAAACATTGATGTCCCAGTGGAATATCTATCAAATTGAAGTACTAAGAGATAGTTTCACGAATCTTGATTAGTTGTTAATCCTCTAAATATTAGTTTAAAAGGTTCGAAAATAACATGCGTAACCAATGGTTACAAGTTAATCCGCTATAACTATCGCGTAATCAACCAACAATCAGTTGGAAAAACTTAATATATTTGGCCGGTTTTAAGGGTTCTCATTAATCTTAAGCATATATTAGCTAAATATTAGTTAGTTATTAGTTAGTTATTAATTATCAGTATAGTAAAAAATTAGATACAAAATTAGCGAAATCAACTTTACTTAATGCACGTTTTCCTAAAAATAATTTAGTTTGTGTAAAAAAATATAAAGACTTTTGGCAATGGATTATGGGGCAATATCATTTAATTCTAGCGACCGATATATTTTTTTTATAATTATTTCTTCACCCGTGTTTTCTTGACGTCACTACCTAGCAAACGGTTGTCATTACTAGGCCACACCGCGTATCTAGGCTAACTTACCGCACTGGCGCGCATGGCGTTCGTGCCGTGGTATTATGCAGCATATACGCCAGTCTTTTGCAGAACACTTTTCCTTTCGATGGCGAGCCGAGTGCATCGGACCGTGCAACAGACGAACATGCAGTTTCAGTATCCGTGTCACCGGGACACAGATGGGATAATGATAGTAATACGTAATAATTAAATAATAAGACTGGGTAATTGTATAAATATTGGGTTATAGACGCACTGCAGTGATAACTTGGATGTATTGGCGTCGATTGAATGATTATTAGATGATGTGATGAAGATAAATGAGAAGGATATTTATTGGGAAGGATATTTGTAGGAACCATCCCGGCGTTAGAGACTACCGACTACAGAGGAAACCTACGTAAAGATGGACGGTTGCGGGAATCGAACCAAGGTTCGATCTGCTCCCCACCTCCTGGATATATATATATATATATATATATATATATATATATATATATATATATATATATATATATATATATATATATATATATATATATATATATATATATATATATGTATGTATATATATATATATATATATATATATATATATATATATATATATATATATATATATATATATATATATAAGTAAAAGTATACATCAATGAGAAATAAGTATTCGAAAAGTCCAATATTAGCAATACAATTATAATTTACAATCTTCCTCACGAAATGCACATTATCAATACTTTTTATTACGCTGACTATTCTGATGTATATACTCAATTCTGTGATCTCGATCGCCCGTTGCCCCTAGTCATTACCATCATCGCTCGTCTGTCTCGACCCTCCAAATACTTACATAATTCATTTCTATTTTGTCTCCGTGTAGTTATTGTTGATTCATGTCTCAAATTGTTGTAGAGTCAGTAAGTTTAATGAGATTATCATGTAACCGAACGTCACGGCGACTGGGTCGGAAAAGGAGAGTGATACTTTATTGGTATCGAGATTGACCTACTAAAGGAAAGTAATGCGAAGCGTGGCGGAGAAAAAACAACAAAAACAGATTGATATAGATTCGGTGCGGATAAGAAGTTGAATTAAATCAGATATGAACTGAATGTTGAAGAGATGGGTTTTAAAAAAAAGTTCTGGTTTGGTTTTTTGAATCTCATTGGAATAATTGAGTGAATGATGAATAATGGGAGGAATGAAAGTCACGAAGTACTGGCGTTTTTTTTTCATGACAATTCATAATAAAGAGTATTTTTTTATGATGCTGGGAAATGTAATTTATGCGTACTCAGAAGAACAAGGAAGTGCATATTAGAAGAAAAACATTTTTATTTTTTGTAAAATGTCTGAACTATCGAATTGAAAGTTCGTCAACGTTTGACATATCGACTATTATAGTTTTCATTTCCTTGAGAAGACAGTTGTTGTAATTTTTTTTAATTTTCTTCGGTGAGTAGTTATTTATCGCTTAATTTGGAGAAAAAAATCTCGAAAACTTTACACACAAATTCTAGAAAGTTGAATTGTAAAACAATATTTTACAAATATACAGCAGCGTAATTGGATGATTCTATTTTGAATTTTAAAAATAGAATTAAAATCAAACATTGAACCTCCTTGGCAAGTTATCCTTTCACAAAATTGAACCTCTTTGGCAAGTTATCCTTTTACAGAATTGAACATTTCTTTCAAAATTAGAACTCTATTTGTTTCAAATTAGGTTTCTCAAAACTGACGTCGTTCAGTTTTCTTGACAGCACCAAGAAAGTGGTGATGACCAATAGAATAATCATAATCTTTATACTTCAATCATAGTTGCTATGACAACTGAGTAATATGTCATGTGACAATGGGAAGAAGCATATCCTTTTAAATTCGAATACTCATAATAATAGTAGGCCTATATACTCTAATGAGATTTTCAATATATTACTTCATGTTTATGTTTATATCATTGTCATTGATTCGTAAAAATGATTCGTATGTAATTGTATTAGAGACAATTATTAATAACAAAAGAACAATTGAGTGATTTTTTCAGCGATTTTTATGGGCTTCATTATTCACATGCACTATTCATGTGCACATTTCTAATGGAATAATTTTGATCGAAATATGTAATACTTTAGCAGGTAATATCTTATACTGGTAGTACTAATTACTCCAATTTATAGAAAAATATCGTTTTGATACTTTCCAAATTGTATAACAAACATATCATTTAGTTATGTTTTCCTCGTGTTAAATAGACCAGTATTACAGAAAAATGCAATAATTATTTAATAATTTACTATTCGTTATACTGGTATTACGTAAGTAATTATTATAAAGAAATAATATGTTTTGTATTATGAAAATATTACTGTAACACCAATACTTTCCGGTAATTTTAGCCTAAAAATATTATTTCGGTAAACTGGAGCTTTATGGTGATTTACCTTCAAAGTGGCTCTTGCATGTATATAACCTCAAAAAACATTTGACATTATCTTCTATTCTCCAGATATCGTATCGAATTGAACAAAAATAAATTTGAAAATATTCCGAAGGAATGAAAATATTACAAATTCCAAGGCCTTCTATATTATTAATGTAGAAAATAGAATATTATATCTATGAATTATATAATGTTTGTAGAATATGTATATTATTGATCTTATAATATAGAAGGCCTTACAAATTCCCTATATATACTACAATGAAAACACTGAAAATCTCATATTTTCTTCATTTTTTTTCTTGTATTAGGTTTAACGACGCACTGTAATGATAGCGAAGATCTATTGGCGTCGGTCATTTTCTTCATTTTTTGCTCGTTAAAATGTCCAAGAAGAATATACGAAATCATTTCTGTCACAGAAATGGGTAGTTCGCGTTTTACTTATACGCAAGTTTCGAATTCGAAAACAAATACAACCCTATTTTATTATTCAGCAATCAGAATTGTTTTCAGTGAAAATGAGTTACTATGTATCTTTATAATTATCTTATTAAGGATGAACAAATGAAACATAAAATGTGCTATAATTATATTAGTCAAAATGCTAGTGACACTTCAAGATGAAAAGCATCCAATAAATTGATTTTCTCTCGAATAGAAATACATATTTTCCGTTTTTTTTTTTTTATTACTATTGCACGAGAAAAACAGCTATTTGAATCTTCTATATTAAAACACCTATAATTCATACACGACCATGAATTTCAAATTCTAATTATTTTATCACGATAATTGACATGTTAACACAATAAAATTCAAATATATAGACATAAATGCCTTATTAGGGTATAATATCGTATTCTTGTGTCTATACGAAATATGAAGGAGTAAACCACCCGTGCGCTAGTAGTGTGGGATAAAGGAGACGGTCGATCGGAACCACTTTCATTCATGAATACAAGTATATGTAGTTTTATTGTTGGTGTTGGTTTTATTTGTCGATGAAGTAATTGGTTCAAACTTGATGTATAAATTCGAGTAGCCAAGTTTTAAAAGTTGCATAATTTGTATTCGTTTTAATTTCAAATTGATTGCCCAGCATTTTATAGTGGTTGTAAGCGAATCGATAAAAACTGTCTAGCCGAGAAAGTAGAATGTGGTTTTATCGACTATTGAGTAAAGTGAGTGCTGTTTTAACAAAAAATCTACTCACGAATTTTTGAGGTAAAACTTGAAATTTCAATAGGAGCATATATATAGGCCTATATGCTTTACCTCTAGAAATGAAACACGACAAAAAAAATGAAAGAACAACCAATTGTAGTTTAATGTAACAGTAACGAACAATTCTGAATATCGACATTAATAGTAAATTTTACTTTCAATAAATATTTTCTATGAATCCGGAATAGAAACACTAATATAGCGAATAATCCATGACCAATGAAATTTTCCCATAAGTCTCCATTAGCGTATTCTAATTATTATTATCACACGATAATTGGTAGAACTTTTTTCGCCCTCGGCGTAACAGTGTATAAGCTATACCAGTGATTTCTTCGTCCTTCAATAACTAATTTAACTCTAACGTGTATTTAGAATCAAAAGAAAAGAGAGAGTAAACTTACTAAATGCTACTTTATCTAGAAAAAACACTGCACTTCATGTGTTTGGGTATAAGTAGGAACGTACAAATTCTAATATAATAGTGTGTAAAATTCTAAATATAATAGTGGGGTACGTACAAAGTTTTTTTTTTTATTATTTTTACAACTAATTCGAAACTCATTGGCTATAAATTAGGTAAACTTTTGACTCGAGGCATCTGTTCTATCAAGTTGAAGTATGAATAATTTTCCTAAAACATTCATAAAAATACAAACCTTTTTTATTTTCATTCTATTAAATATTTGAATTGATTCTCTGTCCCGTATTACAAGAATAATTGTATCAGATATGCACTTAAACTGTGATCGGCATAAATCGACCGATCGAGGAGGTATATCGATGAATACTATATGACTGATTTTTCCATCAGGTTGGCACTACCCCTGACAACAATCGCCAATACATTGTAAGGTTGGTACTACCCCCGCCAACATCTTGATGTATTTTCCGAACGCCACTCCACAAAACTTCTTGTTTTGCCCCGTCAAGGTGGCATTACATCCGAAAACACTCTGAAATTTCAATTGATATTTTTGAAGATGATGTCCATTTTTTGCTCAACGACCCCTCCAAAATTACGTTATTCGGGGATACGAATAAGCAGGTGATAAATGTGCTTGATCATATTTCCTGGATGAGCCACAGGGACGAATTTTTTTATTCCGTTCTATTTTGTATATATTATTATGTTTTTTATCTTGTTTCTATTCAACTATCAACGATCAACCAGCAATTCATTCCAAGTTTCTCGCACCTCAATACTTCTTGTAGTTTCCTCCCTTTATGTTGGCTCAACCTCCGCCAACAATCATCTAGGCTTGTTGACATATTGGTGCCACTCCCGCCAACAGTCATAGTTGTTGTCATGTTAGGTTTTCCCCGTTCTACCTTCACCCCGTTATGTTGGCTTTACCTCCGCCAACAGTCATCTATTCTTGTTGTCATATTGGTACCAATCCCGCCAACAGTCATATAGTTGTTATTGTTATAATGTTGTAGCATCTTGATACTTCTTGTGGCTCCATCCCATTATGTTTGCTGTACCCTCGCCAACACTCATCTAGTCTTGTTGTCAAGTTGGTACTATTCCCGCCAACACTCATATTGTTGTTGTCCTATTGTCATATGGTTCTGACACCTTAACACTTCTTCTAGTTTGATCCGGTTATGTTGGCTCTACCCCGCCAACAGTGATCAAGACTTGTTGTCAGATTGGTACCACTCCCGCCAACAGTCCTATAGTTGTTGTCATGTTGGCACGCTTCATGCCGGCTAAAAGTAAGAGTGGGCCGAGCCTAGCGATTCACTCTCTGGTTCTAACCTACAAAGCTATGAGCAGAAGAGAAATCTGGGTTAGTGTTCAATTTTCTGCGTGTAATACATTTGCCACTTTCGCTTTCAAATCCCCCCTCTCTCTCTCTCTTTCTCTCTCTAGTTTCACTCTCAGTTACAGCTACAGATTATATTTACCTCCTACAAGAATAATATTAATAATTATTATCATTGTTATTATGAGATGGAAATTAAATATACATCAAAACAACGTTGATGAGTCTGAAAGGGTGTAATTATGAGAAGATGTTTGTTTTCTTCAATAAAAGCATCAAATGACTTAATGAAGAAATTTAATTTAATTTATTTTGTGTATTAAAATAATTTCTTGAAACAGTTATTTGGTTATAAATTACATTATTTTTATTATGTTATTTGTAATCGGCCATGCAACGTCATGTAAATGAAGATTTGTTCCTATACTCTCTAAGGCCAAAAAATGTACTTGAACCGAAAGATGTTGAACAATTTCAATATAAATATATATGAACATATATTATAGGTATATATATATATATATATATATATATATATATATATATATATATATATATATATATATATCCGATATTATCTTATACCCTTAATTGGTTGAAAGTGAACCATAAAATTCGTCTGATTTACTCCTTATAGGCAGGTAATTTGAATAAAGCTATAATTGTGAGATAATATTGAGAATAGTGATTGATTACAATTGAAATATACCGTAATATCTATTATGAATTCATGTTTTCACTTTTTGTACTTCTATGATCGATTTATCATGAGCGTTATCGTATATGGGCAATTGTGGTTGGGCTGTTGTATAAAAAGTATTTTACGAAACCATGAAATCGCGTATGTGCATTTTCTAGTGCTTAAAACTCATCAACAAAAATAAAATATCTTTTCATGGTGATAGTAGGCCTAGGTTGGTCAAGTCGGTTTTCTTCTAACTAGAAAAGTTGTGGGCAAACAAAATACATAATGCTGAGGAAAACACAATTTTGGGGGCATATTTTTGTTCATACACTCACAACAATGTGGGACATCACTTGCTAAATCCATATTCGCCAACTATTACCACCATGGTTACGGTTTTTACTATTGAACCCCACTTGATTTGTGATAAACAATTCCTCTCATTTAACAAAAATGCTACCACCCTAAAGAACATGAGAAAGTATCATCTTGTATACCTTCTCAATATATGTGGGCCTCATGCTAATTCTGCAAAATCATTCCAAATTCAAAATAAAAAACGTCTGTAACGTGAACGCCGTATCTATTGAACTGTCAACAATGAATAGAAGATATTGTTGTCACTTCCATCAACAATAATGTTCTAATCATCCAACTAATTATAGACCTTGGTCATGCATTTACAATACAAAAACAGTGTCCAATATTGGATATGAAAATGAGAGTTCTAGCGTAGCTGTATGGTTTATTATCAGGTCGAAACACGGGATTGTTAGTGGTGTTGTATAGGGGAGACGGTCGATCGGGTCCTGCCAATCGAGTCGATTATGTTTCACTTTCTCTGACCGACTTTGGTTTGTCTCACGATTTGACATACTTGTTGGAATCGCGGTGCACGATTCTCTCGCCGACGGATTATTTTAAACGTGGCGCGCCAAACCGCATCTTCCCTCCCCCCCCTCCCCCCCCCCTTCTCCCCCTCCTTGGTTGTCGTGGTGATCGTGCTGATGGGTGATAAGAGGATGGGCGAGGTGTTATATAACCAGGCTTCAACATTACATGTTTTACTTGATTATACAATACAAAATCAAACTTTGACATTGTATATTTTTATTTTATTTTCGTCCGTTTAAGAGCCAGTTTTATGAATTTGAGTATTAATCTGCTAACTATTAGTTTAGGTTGAAAATTGCCTTTGTAAACAAGGTGATAACAAGTTTATCCCCTTTCTATTGCCTAATTCATTACCTATCAATCCGTAAAACTGGGCCGAATTGAAATAAATATTTTGAAAGTTAGTGTCTAATGCTTATAGTAGGCATATATTTCCAAAATTATTATTCCAATATTTAAAAAATGGAAATTAATGCTTTTTGACTTGATTTCTTATTTAATCAAATTTGAAGTTGAGAGGGTTGGGAATTTTGGATCACAGATTGATTTTCGTTGCCTCTATTTGATTATCTCTCTAAATATTGTCATATTTATGCGTATTCTTATTTAAATATTTCAAAGGGAGTTCAAACAACGAACTTGAACACAATTAGGCCTACTTCAGTATTTCATACTATTTTCCATTATTATTTCGAAATTTATATATGTGTAATGCATATCGATATAGGCCTACGTCTTTTTTTGTATGAAGTTTTGATAGATGTTTACTGGTACTCTTATTGTCAATTAGTCACAATTTACTTTTATTTTATGAAGATTTCATGAGTTTCAGGAGAGTCGATAAAGTAGCATTGAGAGAAGGTAGTACTTCTTATCGACTCTGGTCTCAGTAACTTACGTCAACTAGGCGTAATCGAGTAGACCACGCAATAGCAAAGAAAATCCCCAAACTTGGTAACACCTAACTCGAACTCGAAATCTCGTAAAACTGTATTCATTCGACTTCATTAACAATTGACAAGATTCTAGTAATTTGATAATAGTCGAGTTTTTGACGACTCCACCCATGGATACCACCCAAGTCAATCATTCTTTGTTTCCTTTTTTAGATGCTGATTATTATGTAGTTACAACTTTTACATCTACTATACCGCCTTCATATCTATCTGTTACATCTCACGCCTCCATCCGTTATCACCAGACAATCACCGTGCTCACCATAATCACCATCATGATCAGGATCACCAGCCGACGAAGATGTGGTTGTTCTTAATTCTTTCTTACCTATTTCTCTATTTGAAAAGATGGCATGCATGTATGGTAGCCTGAGTAACATGATAATGGAAAGATTGATAGAAATATGGATTTTTAGTATAGAGAAATTAATTCTGGATTTTTTGGACCAAAAATATGTTTTTTCATATTTTAGAGCAAAATTATTTCAATGAAAAATGTCATCGCGTCTGAATAAGATAATAAACTGGCAATATATAGCTTTCTATTGATCGCGAATTATAATTTAACATTGGTGGAGGTGCCGGGTTGTTTCCTTTTCTATTGTATTTAAGATATGTTCTCGAAAAATATTCACAGCAATGTAATTTAATGATGCTGACAACAGTGATATTATTATTATTATCATGTAATTTATTGGGAAAACAATATACTTGCATGAAGCAAAATTGACGGACGAGCTAATAAGTTTTATTTGTAGGCCTATAGTTCCAATTTGACTTTCAATCTTTTTTCCATAAATCTAATCAATAATTTCAAAATGATCAATCAGAATTCATCATCATGATATATATTTAAATTGTAAGTGTTTTCCTGTGATGTAATCAATTAATTAAAATGTAGTTATATTTTCTGAAAAACTTAAATTTCATTTTTTTATTTATTCTCATAATCCTTTACATCCTCAACATTTCTTGTTATTAGTTAGAAATAGATATATAATATCAAAAAACAGAATCAAGATGATTGATCACGATAAAAAAGAAATTTCCGTAACATTGTAAATCAACAAGAATATAACTTTTATATGAACAAATGTATGAATGTAAATGTATGGGTGAACAAATTGTAAAATGTATTTGTACCAGTACGTATTAAGTGAAATATCCGTTTTAGCCACCCTTGATTATTGAATTAAACATTAATCCTCCATACGTTAATGTTTATCATGTTGTGTCGTGTGGGTACACTTGTGGACACATGAAATTATTTTTCCAAATTTCACTTTTTAATTGACTCTAATAATATTCTACCGCTACTTTTCATAGAATATATCAGAAGAGGACGTAGGCTTTTATGAAATTTTCTATTAGTTTGAATGAATATAATGTCACCATTTTTTCAGGATTCATTTTAATGTGACTTCATGTACCATGCACTTTATGTGTCCGTAGGTGTATTTATACATTACATCCATCATTATCAATAACAAAAATACTCTCAAATAATAGCCTGTTTATACAGCTCAGCCTATCACAACACCATATTGAATCGTCTGGTTTTTACCCAGACTCGTAATATAGTTTATCTTGAATACATAACTACAATTTTATTTTCATTATTTTATTAAAAAGAATACTATAATTCAGCGTTACTGATTCGATTCAGTGGAATTAAATAGGCTATCAGTGAGTTTGGTAAACAACAGAAGAAATATTCTGAGAACGACAATCAAACAAACAGAAAGAGAAAAACATCTTATCAAAGATTGATAACAACATCGGAAATGAAGGCCTTTATTAAGTAGTTTAACTGAATAAATGATAGGTGGTTTAATAAAATATATTGTTTTTCTGATAACATTGAAGATATAAGTGGTAAAAATGTTATTCTATGAAACGTTTCAAGAAAGAAAAAGACAAAATGTATGTGGCTCTACTATAGTGAATAGAAACCAATCCAAGTCCTAGCCTCTTGGAGCTATAGCTAGGTCTAGACGTTATTTTGAGTCGTAATCGCGGTCCTAGTATTATATTTCAATTATATAATAAGAACCTTGAAGCAATTATATATCACTCAATCCACAACTAAATTAATATTATTATCACCGATCTAGTTTAATTTGAAGTGAATGTAACCAATAATTAGTACAAATGAATACCCTCCCATGTAAAAGTATGAATATGCTAACTTAGTGACGTATAATGCACATGTTGCTAATTATTCAATTATGTACGTTGCTAATTAAATTTGCTTGATTGTTATTTATTTGAGTATTAGTAGTACTTGACGGGCTCGACATATAGGTGGTCTAACATTCCAGCGCAATAAGGATTACCAAAGTTTTTTAAAAAATGATGATATAAAAGTAAAATTTGTCATCAGGAAGATTTTAGAAAGGATTATTTCATCGAATCAAGATGAAGAAAATATAGACTACTATTCAACCTCACCTTTTGTCTGGCAGAAACATGAATTGCTTATTTTGGTAATTTTATTATTGGAATTAAAATAAATCATAAATAATATAAAAGATTCTCCATGTCCCAACATGTCAGATCGGGTGGTGTTGACACCATTATCACCTATATCGTCATCTACAATAAAACCACTTTTTTTTTTATTGAATACCATTACTTCTAGTATATTTCAGTTGTCTGTTATATATCAGAAACGCATGCAATTTGAATATTGCATATTCGAAATAAAGATAAATACAGAAATTTGCATCGATATATCACAAAATTTAACCATCCATAGAGTATATCTCTTGTCATTACCTATTCGACAGTAAAAGTAGCAGATACGCTGTCAATGGTAAACAGTGGAACTTGTAAAAAGTCACAAAATATAAAGCGCGCGCATCAACAATGACATTCATTAAAAATAAAACAATGTTGACATTGTTTGTTACTTTTCGTTGGCCATATTGACATTTAAAAACGCATTCTGTTGTTACTTATAGTGTCGAATTAATTATACCACCTACTCAAAATAATTACAATCTTAATAAATCAGCCACCTTCTTTACCGGCCGAGCCGATGTAACCCAGGCTTCCGGCATGCACCTTGTCTATAGTTATGAGTGCACCGGCATGTACTCAGGCCGTAATGACTCCTGCATAATAGAAGCGTAATAGATAAATCATATTTAATTGACCGTTACACTATAGGGTTATAAGAGCTTATTACATTCGCCGGCAGATCTAGTGCCGATTATTAACTGCAGGCAACATTAAGTGTATATAAATAGATTTATAATCTTCGAAAGGAGTTTACTAAAATAAATGTTTGCCAAACATGGTGAGCAATTAAATTGTCTAATTAATGATTATATTGTTGTAATAAAATTTCTAGTTCGTTAGATGGGAAAACCACATAGTAGATATATTTCAAAAGAATAACATATGTATAAATATATATATATATATATATATATATGTATACCATTTACTTTAGAATGGGGGACAAGTCTTCGATATTATCAGAACAAATATTATATATACAAATATTGAAATAAATATGTAGGCTAATATCACCGATTTTAAAACCATAAAAATACAATTTCTAAACTATCAGTATCAACCTCACAATTATTTTGTTGTATAGTATACATTTTCTTGTCGATACAAATAGTACCTTGTACCTAATAGTACCTACGTCAATTTAATTTGTTTCATTATCATCACCTACTCATTAATAGCTTCAGATAACCCAGGTCGTTAGGCAAACGGTGCTCTCGTTAATCAAACGGGGCCTTCGTTAATCAAAACAATCATCATCACATTCATAGAGGGCCTTACCAGGTTCAAATAACAAGATATATAAATAATGGTTTTAGAACCACGTGTTTTTCTATGGCTTCTTCATATACATACGAAGAAAGTATTTTTATTCACTTAGAGCCGATTATCCAAGCGTAATAACAAGATAATTCGCTAATTTTTGCTTAATTCACTAACCATCACTTGGTACAACCGGCTCTTACAACAAAATAAATAAATCTTCTCAAAGGTTATATTATAAATACAGAGATCGTTAGAAGAAGTCGAAGAAGTTATAATAATATAATAACAACATATTATAACTGTATACAACTATCCTTGTGAGTTGTGACATGTTATCTTCAAGATGAATCTTAGTACAGCATGTTAACATCATTTACGTTTGTCAGAATTATTAATTGCATGAAAAGAAGATTTGTAAAAAGTATGAACTTGACGTAGCAAACCTCACACTATGAGAGTTGACGGAGTGAAACTACCGGTCGTTAATAGTGATATGTGGGAAAGGCAGTCGATCGGGACGTTCATTAATCATTAGAGGTGATAGAGGTTCATCCTTTCACATTTCAGAATTCAGAATTCAGAATTCAAATTCAGAATTCAGAAATTTGTTTCTTTTGATTTTTAAACAGTAATCACACCTGCAAGTAGAAGCATTTAAAGATTCGTTAATATTATTAAATGAGTGTGAAATAAAGAAACTTTCAACGTTTTCCTTGAATGTTATATTGCCCAGAAGACTTGAATCTTGATCAAAAGTGGAAGATAGCAACTTTCAGATGTTTAATTCAACTGAAACACCCCCTTAGGCAATAACACTCTCAAGACAAATACAATATTCTGAACTTTGAAGTGAAAAGTTTGTGTAATATGGCATGAAGGAAGAATTCTATGACACTGTTAGAATTCTTTTGGCGTATTAGGCCTATCTTAAAAATGACTCAGTTTCCAAAAATATAGTAGGGGCCCTATCATATTAAATTACAGAGCATAAATTATCTCGGAGTACTTTTTGTCCAATGCAAACATGGAAAAAATGACAAAAATGAATTTCATTATTGTGTTATAGCACAATGCATACATCCCCTTATAGTATCAATGAAAGTCCGGATATATCACTAACTACCACAAATTAGGTCGGTTGTTAATGAGTCTTCAGTTTTTCTATAGATTTTATTTGTGAAATTGATAACGAAGACTTCCACATATTTATAGAATTTGGTCTGTGTTTTTTTTTCAGTTTGTATTCACGCACTGCCCAGGTCTCACAGTTTGCCTGATCACCATTAAACTCATTCTGGATTCGCGGGCATATCACGGGGATTCACAGCTTTGCAGACTTGACAGTTTCCATCAAGGTATGTAAAGTTTTCGAGATACTCATACAAATATCTCGCTCATCTTACAACACATTATGCTGCGTCTGCCTATAGTAGGACACTAGGACCCTTACCGCGACTGCCACTTGAAATAAAGTCCTAGGCCTGGCTAGCTCCAAGAGACTTCGGATTTTGATTGGATAATCTTCTCTAGGAGAGCCAAATTCCATGGCAATACAAGATGATAACAAAGTCACAGTCTCTTGAACCGCAAAAATGTATCCTACTTTTCGCCCGCCTCAAGATCAGTGGAAGACTTTTGTGCTAACAATAATGGAAATAAACAAATACTGGACATATTGCCATGGTACTTGGCTCTCCTAGAGAACATTATCCAATCAAAGTCCTATCCTCTTGGAGCTAGCCATGGCCTAGGACGTTACTTCAAGTGTCAGTCGCGGTAAGGATCTATCGATGCAATATAACCACGTCGGTAAAGGTCCATGAACCTCCCTCCCTTCCTCACCCCTCTCAGAGCACTAATTATGAAATTTGGCTAGGATTCAGTGCTCAATTATCGTTTTGCGTAGTATTGGAATTAGTGCTCTGATAGTTCCCGAGATAATGGCGTTTGTTAGTGGTGGTCCCACTCGAGCACTAATTCTGAAACTTGGCCAGATTCAATTATTCGTTAGATGTCGCCAACACTTGAAGCCACTTCATTCGATCAATTTTTCCCTGAAATTAATTTCAGAAAAGTAGAATACCCTTGTTTCCTATGTTGCCTACACATGAGCAAGGAAGTTGAAATACGAAGTTAAAATACGTTCAACTTTTACTGCAATTTTTCACCGGTGACTAATGAGCGAGGAGCCTTTGGTCACGTGCATTTCCGTTGACTCCGTAGAATCTACAAACCGTTTCGCTACTAGAATGAAAATTTCGCATCAGAAGTTGCAAGCGCCTTTACACCATTGAAATTTTCTTGCAATTCCGTGCAATTCTTGAAATTTCATGCAACAAAAATTGATCGTGTAAAGAGCACTTTTTTACCACATAGAAAGTTTCCATGGAAAGAGACGCGAAGCCTAAAGTACGCAGGACAATCGGTTGATTCAACATGGAATGATTCGCAGTGATCGTTTGAAACCCTCGGAAGCATCCAACCAATCACATGCAAATGCAGCATCTTTCACCCTAAAACTCTGAAATTGATGATATTAGTTTGCTAAATTGAGAAAATGTATGATATTTGTATACTCCATGCTAGTTGGACGTATGGGAGTCGCTCCGGAGAAATATTGGCTTTTGGGGAAATGATATTGGAAAGGTGCAAAAGATGACAAAAATTTTCCTATAGAAACACCCAAATCTATTTATATGAAGCTTCAAAATTATATGCATCAAAGTGAATCCAAACGCTTTCACAGTCATTGGAAAAACGCATTCTGGTACTACTTGAAATGCTCAGTTTGGGTGAAACTGAAAGTTGACTATCTGTCGGTTTCTGATGGTCACTACGGTCACCGAGCTTATGATGAACAAAACTTCATGTTTTACCACCATCTAATATTTGTTGCACTTTTCAATAAAGTCGATGCCAGATAGGCCCTGCAACTCCATTTTCGTCAACGAAATGTTTTCAACTTGCTTCCACTGATATTGTCGAACTTCGATGATATCTAAATGAACAACTTTATTCCAACTGACAGAACTCCACAAATACATGAACTGTGACTAAAAATCTATGATAAATTCAATGCTTCTGCACAAACTGTACGTAAGGCGTGAAGAGAATAAATTATTCGAGTTTCTAGTCATATTTGCACCGCCCAGTGTAACTTGAACGTCACATTTTTTAGAATGCATTGCGATCTTCGATTTCATCGTATAGCAGTGGGGTATTTGGAACGACTGGGAAACCGGCACATGTAGCGCAGTGGTTGACGCGATCACTTCATGTGATCCGTTAGGTGAGGAGAATTCTGGAGTCCGGACCCGGTTCGATCCCCTTCGCCGTCCGTCTTTATAGGTTTTTTCCGTGCTTTCCCTCTGTTGTCTAGGTAAATGCCGGGATGGTTCTTACAATATAGGCCACGACCGCTTTCTTCCCTCTATCCTTCTGATTACCCAAGAAACCTTCATCTCACCATCCCATCATCTCATTAATCATCCATCCGACGTCAATATATCTGAGTTATCATTATAGTGCGTCGTTAAACCCAGTATAAATTAAACGACTATAGGAAATCAATGAAATCTTATGAAAAACTGAATGTTTGATTTCCATGTCGAATATCACTTGTTGCATCAACACTCAGCAACTATTAATAATATTTCTGAGCAGGAGTGTACCTAGCGGCTTTAATTATAAGTTTTAATAAAATGTTATTAATGTGCATATCATTATGCATAAATTGTGCAACTGATGATTAAAATCACAGCATGAACCCTCAGAGCTTCTTTGGGCACGAGAGATGATTGAACGAACCACCTGCGCGCTAGTGGTGTGGTGTAGGGGGGACGGTTGATCGAAACCTTCATCACATGCATGTGAATCTCCAGACAACATTTGGTAGTAGTTTTATTAAAAGTTTGTTTTTTTACCATTTGTATCGATCAAATGTTTCAACTAACTGTTCTTGGTGAATACACGCCTTCAAATTTCTCGATGTTCATTCACTCCATTCTGAACTTGGTCTTAGTTCTAGTCTTAGTCTCAGGAATTATTCCAAAAGGCAAATAACATTCTCAATACGCGAATACATCCACACCCAAAGTAGTTCCCCCCCCCCCCCCCCACCCCCTTCCCCAATACCAACCTCGCTGTTAATTGGCCCAAGACGCTAATGATTGTTCTTCGCGATATGACACAACGTGATGGCATTGCCGCGACCTTGGCCACGTGCTATGGGGAACCGACTATACCAACCACGAGCCGGAAATACAGTCGCGTTATGACCTTGGCCTTCAATCAGCCAAGATGACGTCACCGACCAGAGATGCAACTAAATGCATCGGACTGCATCAGCCGAGCACAGAGAGGTTTCACGCGGCCGTGAACAGCGGGAGCGAGAGAAGGGAGGGTGTGAGAGAGAGAGAGAGAGAGAGAGAGAGAGAGAGAGAGAGAGAGAGAGAGAGAGAGAGAGAGAGAGAGAGAGAGAGAGAGAGAGAGAGAGAGAAAGAAAGAGAGATAAAGAGAGTGAGAGAGAGAGAGGGGGGAGGGTGAGAGAGAGAGAGAAAGAAAGAGAGGGAGGGAGAGAGAGAGAGAGAGAGAGAGAGAGAGAGAGAGAGAGAGAGAACATGTCATATTCTAACGAATATGAATATATAGGGATCTATATCAAAACGCAAAAAATACTCTTTTGGGACATTAATTTGTTTAATCAGCCTGTTTTATTTCATTTAAATCGTTGCTGAATGATTTTTAGCGCGTAGTTAGGCTCAGTTGGGTTAGTTAAAGCTAGCCTAGGATCGAATTACTTCTGTACTTGGTCCCGTTATTACAAAGTTCCATCGGCCTTATTCTCTATCTCACAGGTGGTGAAAATAAATATCATGTTGACGACAAACCTTAACTGGCAGTTCGAGTTTCTACTACGGCCCGATACTGACAAGTCCAGTAACTGCCAGTTAGAGTAATTCCCATGCTGGTTATAGGTATACTGGCTCACCCTATAACAGTCCTTAGTAGGTAGGCCTATATAGCCTAAATAGCATTGTTAAATCACAAAAGCACAATTTTTCAATAGGGGTAAAACATGTGAACGGTTCACCTTCCCTCACATAAGATTGGTTTATTAAAAAAAAATCAAATTCAAATCAAATCTACGCTCATTTAAAGCGCTACTTTTCTCCTTCGAGTTATTCTTATGGTGTTTTAAAAACTTCGAAATGGTTGTTCTCGGAAGTGGTGCAGCCGATTGCGCTTTAAAACTATACAACATCGAATTTGAAGACACTTGTGTATGCCATGTTTCAAAAGAAAATTTACTCTCGTTTAACCTGTGTAGCGCGACCAAAAAAAAATATAATGTTGGTGTATTTTTTTTCGAATGCGTTGAAATTGTGTCTTCTTTTCGCTCATCCAATTAATTATCTACTACTATCTGATTATATTTTTATCGTAGGTATTATTAGGTAGTGGTATTAGGTAATTCGTAGGTAGTGTCAAATGACAGCATCTTATATATATTTCTAATGAAGATTTGTTTATATCTAATTTTGTTGCAGAGTTTCTCAAGTTAGAAATGTACAGTAAGAGAGCAGATGTATTTCTTGATTGTTTAAATGATTTACTGCTAATTGGTAAATGCAATTATATATATTATAGTATATATAAATCTTATACAATGTAGTTATTATAGCATTTCGTTATTTCATGTATACCGGTATGTTAAAAGAAAAAACTAGTTCTCTTTTCTATGTGGTATAAATTATGTAGCTGGCTTCGCGCGGGACTTGACTCCCGTCGAGCTACCGCTCGAATAGATATTATTGTGCTTTATACGCACACAAATCTTAAATACAAATATACTTGCGTCCACGAAAAAAAAAAATATTTTCCTACATACCAAATATGAATAGCATCGTTCTATTTTATCTATGTCTATTGTCATATGCCATATGTCGTATCATTAAACCCATTTTGGTGTTTTTAGAGTACTAAATAGATTTTTCAAAACGATATTTACGATAAGAAACGCAAGGAAATTATGTAATTACCAAAGCTTATACGACCTTTTTCGTGGATACAATGTATACCATCTAGTTTTTTTGCGATTTTATTACATTAATTTAGAAATAAAAATATATCTGAGATACATTGTTGAATAGAAAAACCACCACAATTCTATTTCAGAAACTTTCTTGGGTTAGTAATAAATTTACTTTGGGTTACATTTATTTCTTGAACATTCCTTTTTTTGAATTGGACAAACAACTTAGTTTCAGATATAGATCTACACTGTAGGGTATACAGACTATATTTTAAAAAACTGCATTATAATAATTTATAAATCTAGTTTAGTATGAATAGCCAAAAATTATGAATAGCCAAAAATTAGGTAAGACTACCCAACTCAATATATTAATCATGTGCATATAAACAAAAAAAAATGTTTCTATCATATAGGCCTACCTGTACTTGAAGTATTTTTGAATTAATTACAATACTTTTGACAGGGGGTAGAGGGAATAGGTGACAGTAATTCATGGAATAGAGGCGCAAAATGCCTCAATATAACCTTGAGTAAATGAGAAGTTAATAATGGGTTGAAGTAATTGTACAAATTTTCTCCTTTAAGGAAATAACTTCAAAAAGTGAGTACTCGTGTATTATAATTAAACAACAAACCATTAAAGTTCAAATTTAAGCGTTTCTTCTTCCTGTCACATTCACATAATTTTAATTATATTTATCAACATGGAAATTAAACATAAAAGCATGAAAATCTGAAAGTTAAAGAAAGTGTTATTTTTTACTGAAGAATTACATGTCGTCATTCTTTCACATATTATCCAAAATGTGCCGTTTGTGGGAACGAAAATATGTGATTTCCAATGTTCTGTATGCAAATAAACTAAAAAGACTCACTTAATTTGTCTTTTTGTATCAACTTTACCGAGTCATTGTTCCTCAAATAATGCTAAAGATGACATGTTAGGATCCATCCTTATTTCACCCACTAATTCTAGGTTTAATTTACTATATTCCTTGTATTAAAACGTTTATTGTTTAAAATCGGCACTTGGCACAAAATTCTATGAGGTGAGCTACGAATATGACACACTTTTACAATCAAAAAGACCCTGACTCTGATATTATTTTGCGTTACCATAGCATACAGTATTTGAGCTATTTTAGTAAATATTATCCAATTAAAGTCTCTTGTAGCTAGCTCGGTATGGGAATATATTTTTGAGCGCCTGAAGAGCATATACCGGAATAAAGCATACTCGGTTGTGTGACATGGGTTTGGGTGTCCAACCTTACCTGAACCCTAAACACATTTTACAGACATCCATTGAAAAGTACCCCAAAGCCCATGTCACACGACCGAGTCGACTTTATTCCAGTATACGCTCTTCAGCGTCCACGTTATTTTATCATATAACGACCCACGAGTCTAATTTCCTATCAAACTGTTTTCCACTGTTGTTGATAAGAATCTGCGTATCGCTGTCATAAACCATTATATAACTTATTAATTATGTAAGTCGATATTAATGTGATTATTTATTTATTTATTAATAATAACCTGAATATTCATCCGAGCATGAAACTATATAATACAGTATAATATGATACGTTATAACGCATTTTCAACCTATTTTTTTATATAAAATAATTGCCATCATAATTATCAGTATAATAGGAGATCCGTGAGAATATACTGTCATATCTCTACCATCGATGACGCCTGCGTAGTGATGCAGTTTCATTTCAATTCGTGATGGAAGAATACCAGGCAAACGCTATAGTGGTGTTATTTGAATGGGGGACGTACGTATAATTTGCCATAAGCTAGGTGTCTATTGATGGTATGTTAGAAGGTTAGATAAGAAAAATCTCAAATAGATGTCGAACTATCTTGGCAAATTTTTCCTTTGGCAAAATGTTTCCTGGCAAATTGCTACCTGGCAAATTGTTCTCTTGCAAATTTTCTCCTGGCAAATTTACCTTGGTAAATTGTCCAGTTGCAACTTGGCCCCTTGCTTCTATATTGACTAAAACCTGCGGTTTAAATAGTTTTCATGAAATTGAAAAATAAATCAGATTAAATAGAATAATAAATAGAAAATCGCCGCCCTCGTTAGCTACAGACATTGAAGTCACCTTTGGGCGTGGGTTCGAATCCCGCATAAGGCATGGGTTTTTGTAAATGTCCTTTCACTCATCATCACTTCATAGCTGCATAATCACGTGCTCATTTGTACTCCCGTATAACCTAGCTGTTGGTAACTTGGTGGGGTCGTTAAGAAAAAAATAATCAATCAATCAATCAAATAGAAGATCAGTCATACAGATAAATTGCTATGCGGTACCTGTCGATTATGAGACGAGTAAGTAGCGAGCTGACCCTTTCATTAAGGAGACCGGGGTTCAAAGCCCATCACGGTCGACCATCATGACTCTGGTTTTCCGTGATTTCCTTTCAGTCATTGATTTTAGGGAATACTGGGATAGTTCCTCAGAACCAACAGTTTCCTTCCCGTCATTCCAGCAGACTAAAGACGGATATTTGCCAACCAGATTAACCCCAATGTAAGCCACAGTGCTCAAATACGGTTAATCAAAAAGCTTAGTTTCGTTGGTACTAAAATATGTCTATAGTGGTTGTTTGTTTTCTGAAGCTCATCATGATAACCAAGCTTTTGATCAACCAAACTTTATACTGTAGATTCTTACCGCGACTGCAACTTGAAATAATGTCCCGTGCATATAGCTAACTCCAAGAGACGAAGGGTTTGATTGGCCATTATTATCTAGAAGAGCTAAATACTACAGCAAAATGACTTTGTATTTGTATATCCATTGTTGTTGGTTCAAAATCCTAACACTGCTCATGAAGTGGACTACGAAATATGCCATGCTTTTGAGGTCCAAGATTATCATCTTGTGTTGTCATAATATCTAGCTCTTCTAGTGTTTATTGATCAATCTAAGTCCTATTCTTCAGCTAGGAGTAGGACTTTATTTTGAGTAATAGCAGTCGGGTAAGGACCATACTATACACCAAGTACAATAAAATGAAAATATAATAAAAAAATATAATAAAAAAAAAAATACCTTGTTGACTTGAACAGAATAATAATGTAAAATAAAAATATAATAAAAAAAAAAACTTGTTGACTTGAACAGAATAATAATGTCGAGTTTCAACTTTCAATAATGAAGCATTAGAATAATATCCCGGCTTCCCCTTGAACTCTTCCCGTAAGAGTCGAGGACGATGCCATTATCAACTTGCTTATACGAACACTATTAATGTTTAATATTCAATATGAAAATAAAACAGAGTGTAAATTAGCTACAGAAAAAAATTAGATGGATATAAAAAGTGATAATAGAGTTGTCTATCGACAACAACTCTCAATTAATTCGCTAAATAAATAATTGTGAATTTATTGACAAGATGAACGAAGGTTTATTTCCTCCACACAGTTGATTTCACAGTCAACATGGATAAACTGAATGTATTATTTTATATGTACGGTTTACTTGACTTAGGGCCGGTTGTACCAAGTGATGATTTAGTGAATTGAGCAAAAATTAGCAAATTAACTTGTTATCACCCTTGGTTACCTATGTTATTTTTGTACCTCAAGTAATGATTAACTAATTAAAATGTAATCATCAGTTAGTACAATCGGCTCTTACAGAGACGGAAAAAGCCATGCAGCCGTGTAAACCTTAATTCATAGTTAGCACGGTATTTTCCTGCTCCGAAGTGAAGCATTGAAAAACTTGACGTAACGTTTCTGACTGGTTCACGTGAAATACCGGGACGGAAAAAATCGTGCAACCGTGTTACTTTAAATCAATCTGTATACTATGAATCACTTGCTTTTTTACAGACAGTAATTTTACCATACCCAATAATATTTGAATATCAATTCTAAATAATTATTCCACTGTTAATCCAATGTTGACTTGTTCTATAGATGACTAACAGACCGTTAACTCTTGATCAACACTTGAGGTAAACCAGTATCTATAAAATGGATCATAATTATATTACATTGTGTTACACAATGATAAAGCACTGCATACATTAACTACCGCTGAGTAACGTTAAGGTATCTTTCCGGTCTATTTATGAATATATAAACTTGATAAAATCACTTTTCCATATATACGCAGTTTTACTTCTACATAATAATCAGAATCTTTCGCCCGATTCCGATAAGTCAGGTCAGGGGGTGTCGGACGTGGACACCATTATCTAGGGCCTCTCAAATAATGCCGGCTGGCCAATCCTGTCGCATCATCACCCTCTTCTTCTTCGTCATCTTCTTCTCTTTCTTCCTCCATCTCTACTAATCTTCTACATATCGGAACATATTTTATTTTCCATTAGTATGTGTGTAGGCCTATACATAAATATATATATATATATATATATATATATATATATATATATATATATATATATATATATATATATATATATATATATATATATATATATATATATATATATATATACAATAGGTATAACTGTGTGAACATATTTTTAATTGCTGTTCCATTTTCTGATGTAATTATGAGTAATAATCATGTAACGATTAATTATTACATAATAAACTTTTAATTTGTCTTAAAATGATGCTTTACGGTTAATGAACATTATTTGAAAGCATTCTCAACCAGATCTGGGTATGTTGCAAACCCATGCGGGTGTTGTTGTTGTTGTTGTTGTGCACCATCAAAGTTAAAATGAACCAGCTGATTATTTCGGGTGGACCAGTGCAAGACTAGCATGCTGAACTGTAATTCAGGATACCGGGTTCGATTCCAGACATGATCGACCATTCTTTCAGTTTTTTTTAGGTTCTCCTCTGTCGTTTAGGTTCATATTGGGATGGTTCTCTCACAGCAGGCCACGACTGACTCCCTCCTACTATAGAAAAATTGATATTTAAATAGTTTTTCATCTCATCTTCGCAATTTCTTTTCCATCTTTCACGGACATCAATTGTTATGGCCATGACTATCATACTTCTTTAAAAATCCAATATGAATGAATAGTGAAAAATAAACCTAATCCAAGTAACCAGCTTTGATCCTAACTTATCCTAACCACCCATATTTATCGCATCCTAAAACACATCCTTATCCAACCAAACGAACCTACACTAATCTATTGTAAGTTGTAACCTAATATTAACTTATCTATCATAAATCAAACAGCTATGTTAGATAGAGTACAATATGTATGGGTGCAAATAGTCATACTCAGAAGTAAATACAATTTGTATTTTGTATTTTACAATCGACCGTCTCCCCTATGCATTAGCATGAGACATTCGGTGGTGTTCAGTCGTCAAATGTAGTATGTCAGTTATGTGCGGGTGCCAGTGCAAATAGCTATCTCACACTTTCCCTTTATCACGAGCGATAATTAGGATCACAGACTTTGAAATGACGGTTGAATCATTGTTTTTTGTCAGTATTATTATTTATTACGTCAATCTGTGCCCGCTTTGATTAAAAGTGGATTACATGTCAAAATTATAACAAAAAATAGATGAGTGAATGTATAAATGGAGACAGCTTTCTGAAACGCGATGCTCGATTTTTTGCTTACATTGACCAAGTTGATTTTGTCAAATGGATTTCATATATATATATATATATATATATATGATACTTAAACTTCTTGGATACGATCCAATATCGACATGTATGGGATATTTTAGACATGTCGTTAAAGATACGTCTCGACCGGGAATCGAACCCGTGACCTTCAGATTGCCGGTCCGCTGCTCTCCCACTAAGCTACCGAGATATTACTCTTATGTCTTATACCAACAGACAGCCGCGGTATTTAAACCTTTGAAGTGATCCTCAACCTCATCTCACAACGCATATAAGGCGTTTTCCTAGTTTAGCTGTCTACACTGCTAATAGTCTTTTCGTTGAAATTATAGAAATAATATATACCCGTGCATTTAGAGACAGTAAATAAACGAAATATACTTTTACTATTTGAAAATGTATCCTCTTTATGTTAACAATGACTTTTATACGTATATTTTGGAAATTACCTGAAAAAATGCATTGTAGTAATTATGGTCAAATACATAAGTCATTTGTTTGGTTCACTCAGCTAAGACACTGGTTTGATATCTGAAGTATGGGTGACGTGGGTTCGATTTCCGCTGTAAACACATGGGGTTTTGAGATCGTCCTTTCACCTGTTATCACCTTGTTTCTGTATCGCCTGCTCATTCGTACCTTTATATATCCAAGATGTTGAAGGGGTAGTTAAGCAAACAATAACAGTAACAAATGTGTTGGATTTATCTTTAAAAAATCACAGTCCCATTTAGTGCATTTTAGAGGAATCCCAAAGGTCAATTGTAGGTTTTAATTCACGACGCTTGTCGTTTTCTTATCTCAAACTTCATATTATCTACTGCATTTTATATTGAAGTCATTAACAAAACAACTGCTTTATATATACATGTGAGGCTACGTTATTGTTTTCCCAATTTTCTTGGCCCAATATCGTCAATGCTTGAACAATAATTTTCAACATCGACACAAAACTGACCGAAACTGTATAGCCGATGTACTATGTAGCGCACGTTTGCATTTATTTTAATTTTTTCCTCTCATTGCAGTTTTTTAGGTTGGTATGTATTTATAATTTCACACTAAAACCCAGTTTATGTGGCCGCGAATGGGCTTGCATTTTATGTTTTCAAGAAAAAGAGATAGCATTTCATCTTCTTCTCTAAATTTTTGAACACTGCCTCCACCTACACTTTACCTCACACTATATTGTTTTCACAGTTATATAACATCTAGTTATATCTACAACGATCATATCGACGTTCATAACCAGATGAAACATTTTGATAATACTGTATTGGTTTAGTTGCTGCACACCACACCCAATGTAAATCGTTTAATAAACATTTAACCTACATTTAAAACAAGTTTTAGGTGATTTATATTCATTTATTGACAACTAATTTCATAGTTAATGACTTCAATATATATATATATATATATATATATATATATATATATATATATATATATATATATATATATATATATATATATATATATATATATATATATATATATAATTTTTTTTTTTTTAATTTCAATTTGTTCTCAATGAGTTATTGACTTATTGCCTATTTAATAATATTTTCATGGCTTACGGAAATGCCATTTAAATCGTCACGATAAATTATTATTATGTTGGCTACAGTGGGAAAGAAAATACAACTTCATTGTATGATGTTTAAATGATTTGCCTCAGAGAGCCTATCGTAGAGTATACAA
Source organism: Brachyptera putata (assembly GCA_907164805.1). Classification (NCBI taxonomy): domain Eukaryota; kingdom Metazoa; phylum Arthropoda; class Insecta; order Plecoptera; family Taeniopterygidae; genus Brachyptera; species Brachyptera putata. Next base: position 14,188,122 of record OU015469.1, read on the forward strand.
TCATTTTAATGAACAATTCATATGTCGAAAAATAAATAAAATCATGAACAATATACTTTGAAATTATTTGATGTGCAGCATGGAATCTGATCTATGATGTAAAATTGTATTCATTTATTTATTAAAATGAAAATCAATAATAAAATGAAGAAAATCATCATAAAGATAACGTGTAAAGATTCAAGATATATTTGATATTTTACAAATTTACAAATTTACAAATTTTACAAATTCATAAATGGATTCATACATATTTGTATAATATTATTATTTCATTCAATATATGTATTTACACATATTTGAATTTTGAATAAACTATATATCCAATGCATAATACCCTTCAATGATGTCTTCATATTCAATAAAATTCGATTCAATCGTCGTCATTTCAGTAAAACCCAAAAAATATTGATGATATTTATGATGACATTAATTGATCCCTTAATCATTTCATTATTTATCTTCCATTCAGCCATCAAAATAGGCATTTTCAAAACAATTTTGTGAGTGCATTAGAAAGGATTCTGAGATATCAATTGGTTAAATTGTCAAATATATATCAAAATGAAGCATAACATACAATTGAATTTCAAAATCAGGGGTTTAAAAATGATAGACTTCTTTATTTCTATCATTTTCAAAACAATTTTGATTGAAACAAATGAGTGCAAACTCAAGAATATATAAAAAGGGAATTTCCATTATAATCGTTATCTATAAAACAGCCACTTTGAAGAATTATCCATCAAAGTAGAATAATAATACTAAATGCACTTCATTTGAAATATAGACCGAACTACAATGTTGCCCTTTTATCACCCTATAAATAATTCACAGTAGTAAAATGAATTAACCCTCATACTAACATGCAACACTGTGAAACACGTGAAATGCATTATTCTATTCCAACTGCATGTCTCTTCAGAATCGTTTAATTGACGTCTCGAAACAGTCAACCGTCATTGTTTTTAGATAAGCGAGACTGTCAACCGAAACCAACTTCGTCACTGAACTGCATATTATATATTTTATTTACATGCTTTCTGGATATGTTTCTAGTTGTTAAAATATGCAATAGTTGGCAGGCTTTGATAGAATACAGCACGTAATTGTAAGATGGTTTAGATCTCGGAACTGTCGACCTATAGTGATAGTGTTTAGGGGAGACGGTCGATCGGGACATTCAGCCGACAGCAAGTCGTTCTGAAGTCAATGAATATGAGATGGTATCTTTTTAACAAAAGAACCTGATAATATTTTCACATGCGATTTTACTGCAATATATATAATAGAAACAAAAAATATATATAACAACTTAATATAGGCCTATATACAAAAAACAATTGATAGATATTGGTTTCATTTTTACAACAATATCATATTTATTGATGTCAACCAAGGTCTAGAACTTGTCTTCTGCTGTTCAATTCATTATAATACATTTTAATGATCACGTATTTTTCCGAATTGTTGCTGTTTTAAAAATATTATTTTTAATGTACGGTATATGAAATGTACACAATTTTTACAATCTTTTCTCGCAGACTTTGCATTTGCACTTTTGTGTATATACGATTTTTTACGTATATGAATACTTTAATTTAATGTTAACCTGTCAGTTGTCACGAAAATCTGTTTACAAATTGAGTTATTAAAATTTGAACATTCAATTTCATACTTCTCTAATTTATTGATCATATATCAAATGGCATCAGAATCTGGTATTATTATCATAGGGCCTACTATCATTACACCACTATTTTGTATTAGTATTTTCATTAGAGCATGTTCAAGACTATCTCAACTTGTAATGTTTTATGATAAAAATGCTCTGTAATTTTTCGTCCTCAATTTTGCTATTATTCAAACATTTTAATTATAGAATATCATGTTCTGATGATGATTTATATATATATATATATATATATATATATATATATATATATATATATATTTATATATATATATATATATATATATATATATATATTTATATATATATATATATATATATATATATTTATATATATATACACAGATAATTCATGTTTTCTAAAGATATAAATTATGTCTTCAAACACCTCTTATAACCGGGTTTCAACATACGATAATACTTCTATTTATGAAAGTACCAAAAATACTCAATCGAGGCGTTTTATTTATTTCTAACAAGATCTTAAGGATCATGTGACGTCATTCTTGCACGACTAATGGGTTGTTTGAGTTGTCAACGCTGCTAATATAGGTCAGCAGCTTAATGTACAAGTAACTTTGTCATTATCTGAGTGGACAAGCTGAGTGTGAAGTGAATCACGTATAGTGTTCGAGAAATACCGATGTCCGTTCTAATTATTAGTTGGTTTTATCAACGTTTTGTTGAAACGTTTGACGTTTTAAGTTGAAGCCTAGGATGACAAATTAGTATCGTTTGAACGAGACTCCATAAGGACGATCTTGACCATCTCAAAAAAAAACAATTAAATATAATACAATTTAAATACATTTATAAACAATTCAACAGTTATGTTGGTGGGGGAAATTTTTTTTGAAAATATTTAAAATAGTATGCCAGAAGAGAATTGAACTCCAGCGCCAATCACAACTGTAGAACGAGTTTTCTAGTTTTCTGCCGGACAAAAACGCATTTTCTTTATGAACCCACCCGATTTCTTGAGAGTCCATTTGAGTCGTTTTAACGAAACATCAGTTTATTGGTGATGAGTTTCGAAATGTGTGAAATATGAGTATTCTAATACGAAGGGATATACACAGATATTTTCAGTTCCTTCGAGACGATATGAGTAAACAGGACTATTCAACTCATCTGGCATGATAGTCAAACGTATGCCTACAGTAGAAAAAAAATCAATGTTTACTGTTGACAATTATGCGATTTTAGATGGATATGACTTATATCATTTTGAAGGTATTGAAAATATCTATTTGAAACACCGAATTGAAATTTTGATATCTCTAACCGTTCGAAAATTATTACCGAAAAACTGATATGTTGCTAGAACGACACCTATATGTACTCTTCAATAAATTATTCAATTAGCTGATTACTATGGATTGTTTTCGTATTCTAGAAAAGGGAAAATAAAAAATCTTGAATTATTTCATTTTGGTGACAACACCGGCCGGTTAATTTCGTCACCCTTCTTTAACATTAATTAAACGTCTATCGCTGACCTATAAGATCTAGCAGTGAATCATATGGCTCAAGAAATACCAGCGTCCGTTCTTATTATTCTAACATCAGATCAGTGCAAGAAGTTGTTAAAAGACGTCATTACTACACTCATCATCAGGCAAATATGTGATTTTATATACTTAAATGGAAAAATGGTATATTAAATGAAACTGCTCAATGATTTGTCTATATATTATTATAACTGACGTCAATAGTTGAAGATGTGAGAAAATATTTACTTCGAAAACTTGAAATAGCCATTGTTTACAAAGTATGAGAGTTTAGGAACGTTTAAACGGAGCACCACAAGGGCAATCTGAAATGTATTGACCTATCTTAAAACAGATGGAATTCACAAAAATAGAAAATGTATCAATTGAAGAGCATAAAATTATCTTGGAGTGGATTATACTTTTTTATTGAATGACACTGGTTCGTGAACATGGAAAAAAAAAAGTAAAGATGAATTTCACGATTTGTATAAGCACCGTCTTTAATATATAGATGGAACGTTTTCATCAACATTTTCATGCTAAATCATTTTTTCTTTCTTAATGCTGCTTAACGACCCCACCAACAGTAAGGTTATACGGGGGTGCGATTACGAATGAGCGTGTGGCCGGGTGATAATGAAACGATGAAGGGATGATAGGTGAAAGGACGTAACTTACAAAAAACCATGCCTTATGCGGGACTCGAACCCAAGCCCAACGGTGCTCAATAATTTTCTTCATATAAATTCAGTCAATATGGATATTTCTTTCTCAATAATTGTCAAATGGATGTCCGTTAAAAAATGAATTTATATTTTCAAATTCTCTATTTCGATCTTGCAGTTTTAGTATAGTGCACGACAAAATAATAGCATGTTAATAAAAAAATAGGGCCTAACTATTGAACTCATTTTCTAATGCAATGACATGCAATTGTTTCATATAGTGAATTGATACATCATTCTTTTGAAGGGAACTGATAATATTGTCACGGTAATTTTATGGTCGTATTACATCAGATTTTCCAGAGTTGAATTGGTTACTCAACTCTGAAATAAAAAAAAAAATAATAAACAAAGTATAATAAAGCATCAAAGTTCGTGAATATTATATTTATATACATATACATATATATATATATATATATATATATATATATATATATATATATATATATATATATATATATATATATATATATATATTTATATATATATATATATATAGGGCCTATATATATATATATAAATGAAGACATCTTTTGGGTTTATTTCATGGATGCTTATTTAATTAAAAAGACCAACGTTTCGCCAAGATTTGTCCTGGCTTCTTCAGGGTCAAAGTAAAATAATCATAAATTAATCATAACTAATTAATCAATATTCATAATTATTTTTTAAATAAAATGATATTAATGACATTGTTATTTCTCTTACAACAATGAATAACATCACTTAAGTAAATCTCATTGTAATTGTAGCTCTAAATTTTATTTCCATTCTTATCATCACTTAATATTTATTTTCAATCTATCGTATTCTTATGCATAAAGTGTTAGAAGACTCGCAGACAAGTCAACTTTTTGTGACTTTGCGGGTCTACAAAATTGTCCCAAATCTATGTCAAAATACGAATAAAAATCCTTAAATTTGTTTCATTATTATTTCTATCAGAATTTAATTCTTGCAATTGTGGTACAGAGCATGAATACGTTACAGCAATAACAATGCAAGAAGGTAAAAGAGTTCCAATGTAGGCCTATGGACTGAATTTGTAAAATAACTGATGTATTCAAGATGAAAAAGGTGTCTATCATATAATTGAGAATATATATAATCATATACTGCGAACGTACACATACACATAATTATTGCATCAATTAAGTCGATTAATTTGTCATCTCATTATTAGAAAGTTGTGTGGAGCTCATTTAATTAACTTATAAGGTTATCTGAAAGTGCATCAAGCTTAATTTGTGCATGACTGCAGATATCATGGGAGATATCAATACGCACGTATTGGAGGTTCGGAACACCGATGCGGTGGTGTTATTGGGTAGCGAGACGGTCGATCGGGAGATACACTAATCTATCGGACTGAACTCAAGGGGTAGAGGTCGAGAGTACGCCTATACTCTTCATGCCTAAAAAAAAGAGATGTAATATTTTTTTTTTGTTCAAGGGGACAAGACACTGAAATTGCTATCTTGCTAGATAAGGGTTCGAAGGTGATGAAATTTTTGCATATGATGTATTTTTCCTCAAAACAAAATAAAAAAAATCACAGAAAAAAATTATCGAAGTATTTTTTTTCCAATTTTCCAATTGAAAATTGCACTTTTTTTGAAAATACTACCACTACTACACTTTTCATGTTTTTGAAGTTATTACTGTTTCATATCTTTTTCACTTTTTTCACCCTTGTTTTTACAGTCATTTAGTTGTTACTTGGTATATAGACGGCCTACATCTTTCCTGAATACAAGTATACACTAATATTTGCATAATATATATATATATATATATATATATATATATATATATATATATTGTAATTCTATCGTTTCCCGGATTATGTATTGAACGATATTGAGTACACACGCAAGTACGCAAGTACACTATAATTATGTCAAGTGATGATACATATTTTGTGTTTACTGAAATCGTTTCCATTTTCATGAAAACAAATCAAAATTATTGTAATAAATCACATCCAAAATCTCATTAACAAAATCCACTAGCAATTTATAGACCATTTTACAAGCATTATATTAATAATGACTTACTGTTTAACAGCTGTGCTGATAATTATAGTTGGAATAGAATATATTTAAACTAAAAGGTGAAATAGCTGGTCGTTGACGCACCGTTAAAACCCACTAATAATATATTTCAATTTCTCCTGTATAGCATGTTTGAATAATGTGTCTTTATAATAGCCAATGGCATTGAATACCTTTTATAAACGACACGAATTTCTAAGTAAATTTCGAGAAATATTTATTTGGCAATTATAAAGAGGAGTAGCGAAGATACAGAGCTCACTTATCACGGGAAAAAGTAATAGTTTATGTTATTCTAGGTATGGTTTATTTACAGTCAGACCAGAATTGCAGCCGATGCAGCGTTGTTGGTTATTGCGTGCAACCAAAATCAACCCAAATCAACCTAATAAAACAAACCCAGATTAACAGTTATAGACTCCATTCACTCGACGCCACACATTGTTGATATAAGTGTCTAACAAAAAATGTGCCCAAATTGTGGTCTCCCATCACAATTTAGCATGAAAGAAAGAACTACATCTTCATTCTATATAAGTTAGTGCTAGTTTGTTTGCCCCCAACATTTTCATTTGATTTGATATTCATTTAATTCATCTTACAAATTGGGATTTAACCATCGGGTAAGGAAGTTACAAAACCTGAACTAACCAACTTGAAAACTGACTAAATGAATTACAAAATCAAATCAAAATTATAACATGGAAACAAATTGAATGTCTGAAAAAGTTTGGTAGTGTTTGAATTGATATTCAACCAAAATGACTTTCTCATTCTCCTCTATAAATTCTTATCACAGTTGTATCCATTTTCTTGATGTTCTTTTAAGAAACGAATATTGATGCAATCTTCTTGTGCCATATGAATTTCATTTTTTTTTTGTCTTTATATGCTCTCTTTTTTATCTTCTCTCCCATTTCTTTTCACCCTCCTTCACTTTTCTTCTCTTGAAAAATGTTGCATAACCTTACCGTTTTTCACTCTCAAGTGTTTCCCAACATAATTCCTCCATCATTTCTTCCGAACTTCCCAAACTCAACCACTTCTCTACTTTCATTTCTTTCCATTCTCAATTTCCCAACTCTTCTAGTAACTAGGGGTGGCATTCCCAAGGTTGGTATGGCATTCCTGTACAAGATAAATCTAGTTTTAACTTAAACCTGTGCTAAACGTGTATGGAAAAACCGGAAATAACCCGCTTAAACCGGATTAAACCGTACCGCCATTTCTCGTTTGCTTTATATGGGTCCCATACACGGCTCCTTATTCCAGTATGGGTTTAATAATACAGTCGTGTATGCTTGATTTTCAGTTTCTATGCTTGAATATTGCGCATGTGTATGTATACGCATGTAGATTACGCATAACAAAAGTTACAATTTTGATGGACTTTTCAGTTACTTTTTATCTCTTTCTCCTCAGTTATTCCATAGTTGTTCATGGGTAACCTAACAAACATGCTATAATGCCCTAACCACACATATAATAGAGGTTTAAATAAACACCCTTCGTTAATTTTGTTTTCGTTCACTAGCGTGAACCAAAACTGTAATCCAATCAACTTTAAATTTATCTCAACATGGATTGCCATATCAGAATAGATGTACATAGTATATTTTGTCTGAAATCATGTTGTTGAATGTTAATTCAATAATTGTACACTCAACACCAAATTTTGACAATGCGGTATGTAGATGTCAATTGAAAAACAAGTACAAAAATATTGTGAGAGCTTGACATTTCAAAAAACACAAATAAATTGTATACAGTCCTTCATATAAATAAAAATATCAGTGAAAAATATTACAATATTTCAAAATATTACTGAACTAAGCAACAATATTGTTTTATGATTCATATATTTATAATATTCCAGTTCCAGAAAGATTCTTGTGAACATTTTCAACCCCATATTAGTGACTGCGATGTAATGACTTTTTCATAAGAATAGCTTATGGCCATGATCACTTTTCCTATAAGTATATCACGAAGGTCTGAATCACATTACCTGCAATTTTTGTTATATTTATACATGTATTACCAGTACGGATGAGAATCGAGAATGTGGATGGAAAGAAATTGGGAAAGTCCTCTCCCAAATTTATACTTTGAAGATTCAATCAACTCTCGAGCAATAATAATCATTAAATATATATATATATATATAAGAACTTGAAACGATTGAAAAGCCTAAACTGCATTTCCTAGTATAGGTTGATAATCATGCGGTCATCTGACCCCATGACCCAATTATCACACATTTCTGATAAAAGTTCCTTGTTATATAGTCTAATCATTTTATGACATGCGCTTCTCGCGACTTCTAATTGGAACGGAAGATCGATAATTGCTATTGGACAATTTACAATTCACTCGTCATGATTGGAGACGAGGATCTTCATCAGCTCAGTAACCATGGTAACCATCAGAAAATAAACCATAAACAACCATTTTACATACCGAAACAAAATGGGCTTCGTTTTTATGATTTTCTTTTCTTTTTTATTGTAATTTTGTGCGCGTCATACAGGTTAGGAAATTTGACCAATCGACTGCAAACTTTTTTGAATATTGGTGTCATACCATAAAAAGTTGGGATTGTTTTTCAGGAAAATCGGTTGAAATGTTTTGCCGGAAAAAAAATTGAAAGTTTGGAAAATCCCCATAAGAATAACCCAGAGGGAAAATACTTGAAAACAAAAATTTTTCAAAAGATTTCAAATTCATACATAATATGAAAACAACTACCATACAGATTTTCAATAATTTGTACAACAATCGGATGAGACATAACGAAGAAAACGCAGTAAAAGTATACATTTCATCGAATATTAGGATCAAAACATGTAATGCAAAGTGTATATGCGACAGGTTGCTCTATAAATAGCAACAAGTTACAGGTTTAAGGTGTTTCAACGTTTGAAGTAATCCAACGTCTGTAGATGAAGTTTGAGCTGACGGAATATTTTTCAATCCCAGAATTCCATACTTATACGCTCATCTCACAACGCACATTCTGCGTTTTCCTATTAAAAAATAAATACTACCATGAAACTGATTGTCCACTATACGTCGAGTCCTGACAGTTCTTGAGGAAATGCCAATGATATTCTATGAGCTGCCCAGTACCTGATAACCATTCTTGACCTATTTATACAGGCTGTAAACTTTCCCATTCGTAATGGGGTCAGAGTGCACTGAGAAACAAATAAGTCAGAAATACGATAAATTAGTATTCAGTTGGAATGGGAGAAAATGATTTATTTTAATTAGAAGTTCGCGAGCAATGGTTTGAATTCAAGCAGCGATGCGAAAAATCGTGATCATAAGAAGATACTTCCTAGTATAACAATAATTATTAATGTATAATTTGTTTATAATTGTGTAAAACATAACAAACATTGATAATTAAGTTAGTTTATTCTTATATTTTTCACTAAATTGTTTCGTAAAAGTTCATTAGTTCCTTATTAAAATTTGTAATTTTAATAAACATTGAAATCTTGAATTGGTATTTTTGTGAGTGTGATCTACTCGAAAGTAAAACACAAAATGGCGATATTATTTTGGCAAAATCGATAGAAATTTCGTATTGACGTTGAAAAGAAAGTATGATCTACTTTAAAATGTTATTTGTTATTTAAAAGAATTGTTACTTTAAAACTTCCTGCACTCACAGCTGGATTGGTAATACAAAGTCGTTTCAGACTTCTTCTGAAAACAAATTGCATGAGAAACCATGCTGATAAAAAAAATATAATAGGGCTATATATATATATATATATATATATATATATATATATATATATATATATATATATATATATATATATATATATATATATATATATATATATATATATATATATATAAGGTTGAACGACGCACTATGATGATCTATTAGCGTCGGTGAATGATGAATGAGAGATGATGGAAAGATAAGATATACATTTTTATTTTGTCTTGTATATAGTGAAAAGGAAATGGTCGTGACCTTTCTTGAGGAACCATCCCAGTATCACCATAAACGACAGAGGAAAACCACGAAAAAGCTCTTCATCAGTATGGTCGACCATGGTGGAAATCGAACCCCGGTCTCCTGAAAGATGGTTCGGAATGGAAGCCTGAAATCAACACTATATATTTTTGATTCCACCCCAATTAGGGTCGTAATTATACCTCCTTGGGAGTAACTCTTAACTGGCAGTCTATCGCCATTTGTTTTCACCTACTCTCAGATTATGGCTAACTATAGACTATACGTACAATACCCGACCTAAGCCCGCTAAACACATCTATAAAAATATTATTATTTATTTTGTATTTATTTATTTAATGATGAATTAACGTCTTCTTTCATGCCTAGCATGCCCTTATAGTCTGAAACGGGGTCATGCGACCGCAAGGCCCATATTTATGCATAAACAATAACTTGGGAAGTTGAAGGAAGTCCGACGCCTATTAGTATGTACTAAACGTCAGTATATGAGATGATTGAAAGTGGTCCCGATCGACCGTTTTCCTGATGAATTGACACTAATACACGGGAGTTTCGAGCCCCCTCGACTAATCAAGGGAGGTGTAACCGTTTAGTCAAGCAACAGTTTGTCACGAGTGTGTGTGTGTGTGAGAGAGAGAGAGAGAGAGAGAGAGAGAGAGAGAGAGAGAGAGAGAGAGAGAGAGAGAGAGAGAGAGAAACTTCAATTTTAAAAGTGCACATATTTGTATGTCACAATTACAATATCATTTCTGAAAATCCTATATTTTACAAGTAACTACAGACAATTCTTTTAAAATGCAAATTCCAATTTTTCATAATATCATTTTCAAATATTAAATATTTCAAATGTCTTGTAATACCACGTGTCTGGCGTATACCATTTAAATCATAAACACATGGGAATAAGTTGGAAAAGTAAAGGTCCATCTTTTATGATTTATTTAATTGTATTTGTCTCTAAATTTCGATTGGACTCAATCAGTTAGGGTCCAAGTTGGGCGTAGGTTCTCTCATAAGTTATGCCATCATCCACTCATTCGTAATCTCAAATAACCTCCTTGCTAGTGGGGTCATTAAGCAATCAATAATAATATGTTTAATAAATCTTCATTAGTCCACCACAATTTACTATCTATATAAGAGTAATTATTTTCTCTCATTTCATGATTTTACTTCAATTTACATTCAAAACCAATTATATTTACCTAAATATAATAATTTTGATTAAAACTCGTATATTTATGCAAGCTATAATAATATAAGTTACAAATAAACGAGCTACTTCTAGTTAAAGGGTGACAGTTTGGCAGGCGATAGCCATGCCATCTCCCATAGCATGATCACACTAATAACCTCATAATTTATTGAACGCGATTACATAAATTATAAACGCTTTTTAATTACAAGTCCAATTATTTTGATAATATTAATTTGGTACACCGTTTTCCGTGACTATATTTCTCTCTAAATATAGAGTTAAACATGTTGATTCTAATATTTATAATCTTTTGGGAATTTTTAACGTGTCGTGAACAGTTGATATATTTTATATATTTAGAGGTTTGTGCGCGTAATTAGTATACTCATTTAATTAATTAAGAGTTTTTATCACTAATTTGGATATATTTTAGGTGGGATAATTATGATTACGTATTGTTTTTGTGTGAATTAACAAGGGAATTACATATAGTTATATAACGTGCATTCTGAAAGTATTATTGTATTGTTTTGGATTGCAGTTATTTATAATTAATCTTATTATAATCAGATGCATATGTTCAGTATATTATATTATAGTAGATTTTTACAGTTATATAGAGAAAATAATAATTATTATTATTATTATTATTATCCTTAGTGATCATATATTATAATAGATTTCGTCTTCATTTTCAATTTATTTATTCCAAATAAGCGACCGGTTCTTTATTTTATATCTGACATGTAGCTTGTTCCATTTTTATTTTATTTTGGTGTTGCATAATAATAGTTTTTTTCATATGGAATAAATAAATATGCCTGAATTAGTACGACTTGTACAATAAGGCCTTCTCTAATGGATAACAATCAATGATAAGAGAAGAAAAGTTTCAAGAAACCCAAACTTGATCAAAAATACAATGTGAAATAATACGAAACAATTGACAGCTATTAATTGACCCGCCAACAAACGTCACAAAACTTAACATTCAATAAAAAGGACTGATTAAGTGGGAAAATTGACAAAAAAAATATTATTATCTAATATTATTCTCAAACAAATCAAGTTACATACATGTACTGTACATTAAAAGATTTAATATATAAATATAAAGACTCAAAAAAATGCTAATATTATTTTCAAGAAAAAAAAAGAGAAGTACCGGTACGGGTATGAACATGGTGCTCTTTTTTGTGAAATTTAACGAATTTTAACGAATAATAACGATACTCATTTGCCTGATTTTTGAGGAAACTACAAAATCATGCAAATGAGTATCGTTATTATTCGTTGAAATTCGTTAAATTTCGTTAAATTTCAGGTTTGTGATGTCCTGAATTCTATAAATATAGGCCTACAAATACAAAGATGAAATAAATATTTAGTTTTTTTCGTGGTTACATTTATACATTACTTTTTCTTATTCAATTAAAACTTACTTCACAAGGACGTATACAGAAGAGAAAGAAATTCATAATATAATATGTATAATGGTTCTATAAATTCCTAAATGATCAAAATTGAGTCACGTTCACCAAATTGAAAACTCATTAAAAATATAGCTCCATTCAAACTCCATTATTCATTTCATACATTTATTCTCTACTCTAAGTAGAACGTAAGAAGATACCATTCATCCACAATTGAAACATTTTGTTCCTAATTCATTTTTAATTCAAACTATAGTAATATTTTTTTCATACATTTTTTATACCATTCGTAAAACGATTCTAATGCCATCTATTAACCCATTCATCAAGCTCTATAAAACGAGCAAAAGCAAATTACTTAAATTGTGCACCGTCACTTGAAAGAAAGCGAGAGTCTAGTATTACGTGTGTATTAAACAAGGACGGAGAAAAACATCAACTATAACATAACACCAAGTGAAAATAGAAACAGAGGAATATAATATATATATATATATATATATATATATATATATATATATATATATATATATATATATATATATATATATATATATATATATATATATATATATATATATATATATATTTATATATATATATATATATATATATATATAAATATATATATTGGTTCTAGGCTCTCGTACTTATGTGACATATTATTTTCGGGCGAACCACGTAAAAATAATTAAGAAGAAATTTGTAGAGTATGAGTAGGCCTATTTATACTTGACAATTTTTTCTCACTTATTATGTGTTTTTACTCTTAAATAATAATATGTTATATATATATAATGTATATATATATATATATATATATATATATATATATATATATATATATATATATATATATATATATATATAAGTTATGTATATATATAATTCGTTCGATCGAGTTACCGGTTCCGATCGAGGGTTTCCTCTATCAATGAACATGAAACGAACAGTAGTGTCGAGATGGCAATAATAATCGTGATGGATAATGTAGACTATAGGTATAGGTAACCTATATAGTCACTGGCTCAAATCAAAATATACGCTATATACAGTCTGGAATTAATCATAATGGCACCCGCAGAATGTTAATATCACTCACTTTCCCTTTTTTACCGCAGTAGCAAACATAATATTATAGAGAATATTTTTTTATGACTAGAATATTGAAGCCACAAGAAAACCTTGAAGATGGTGTTTTTTTTTTTGTGGTGAAAGTTTTGATTTCTTATAGGCTTAAATTATATATATATATATATATATATATATATATATATATATATATATATATATATATATATATATATATATATATATATATATATATGTGTGTGTGTGTGTGTGTGTTTTCTTAGTGCCTATGATATAAGGATAGATAAAACAGTACTACATGTAGATTTAATCTGATTGAAAAAGTGTTTTAATTAATTTTTTGAAAGCACATTTGATGAGCGATATTAGTTGGAACTTGGAACCTGCCTCAGAGGAGCTACTTTTTAATTGACATAATAAAAACCAAATATACTCATGATTAAGATAACCGTGGTTAAAAGCAAATAGTGATATGTAAATATGATGAGGTGAGAATTTCTTATTGAATAATGAATAAATTAATTAATAAATAAATGGAGACAAGTCTTTACCTATAGGTATCCCATTATCCAAAAGAGATACGGTATTTCATTTTTGACGCAGATAGCAATGTTGCATTATTGTATACGTTATTATAATTAGAAGATATATTTTAAATGTGTATTCGTTAGAGCCATTTTATTAAGAATCTTATATAAAAAGGATCTGAAGTTTTGGTTCCACGACCGTTTCATTCCCACTATCCAAAACTATCAAAATTAACTTTCACCTCATCTTCCTATCTCATTCATCATTCATCACCGCAAATAAATCTTACTCATCATTACATTTTGAAACAACATAATAAAAATTATCGCAAATCAATTCAACCATTTTTAGCTATGCTTATTTATCGACCATTGTATTGAGCATATTTTTAGTATGGGTATAGCAACAGTACTAATTATGAATTATGCTTTATGGTAAAAGTACGTAATGAAAATGGGCTATCACTTGTTTTGTGGTGGTCACTATGGTTACACCCAAACTTCATGATTCACTGCCATCTAGATTCTAGATATTTGTTGAGCTCCCTAATGGCCCAAAGCTGCGTGGAATTTCACTGCTAGTTAGATACCCGCTATTTTACTGCTAGGTAGATACAGCGCGCTCTATTGATCACAAATCAAAATAATTATAGTCATAAGAGTATAGGAATCTTTTCGTGGAACATGGGGAAAACAAGTACATGTCAAGAGAAATGAATAAATGAGTTTTGAGAAATTGAAAGTTTTTCAAATTAAATTTTAACTGATTTTGAATATTTTTTTTTGTTTGAAAAATGTCTATATATGCTTATATCAAGACCGGAACAGTTAATGCATCCACATTTTTTGTGTGTGAATGTATCATGAATAAAATGTATGCCTTTTATGGAATTTATTTCGTATATAAAAGTTTTATTATGGTGTGAATGTTTGGTGATTGGTGAATGTTTAGATCTATGGCTCCATCTAGCGTTTGGCTTATAAGTATTCTAAATAACATTGAATTTTACATTTTTCATAGTCTTGAAATGGAGAACGAAATGTTCTAGCAGTTTACAGTGTGAAAGTCAATTAGTACAACTTAATTTGTCATGAAATTGAAACTAGGAAATGTGTGTAAATGAACAATTACCTATGGTTGTATGAAAATATATGAAAATGTAAATAATTTCTTTTCAAATTCTTAAGAACAAAAAACATGGAAAATGTAACAAACTTACTCGATATTTTTACAGTGGAAGGATGGATATTCAGTGATATTTATATTTAATTTTTCTAAACGTGTAGATATCCAAGTACTATCTGAAGTATACTTTCAAAAAATGCATCAAAAAAATACTTTTTTGAGGTTCTGCAGAACCAACTTCAAATAAGTGTCCGTGAGAGTCGTATCAGCGGAATATCAGTTTTTTGGTTTAACTTTTGAACGGTACGAGATATCGAAATTCTGAAAACAAAGAAACACATAAAATTTCAATACCTTCAAGATGGTGTAAGGGATGAGCCCTGGATAGTTATCCGATATCGCACTGTCAAGCGTACACGGTTAAAAAAGGGTATTTTTAAGCGTATACGCCTGACAATCAGGCGATTTGAATTAGATAGTTATTATTCACAACGTCTTGAAGGTATTAAAAACATCTTTGTTTCCTTGTTTTCAGAATTTTGATACCTCATACCTCCCAAAAGTTATCACCAAAAACTGATAATTCGCTAAATCGACTCCCATGGACACTTTAATTAAGTGTTATAGACGAAATTTCTTTCATGTGGTCAAGTTTAAACAAATACAATGAAATATTTCAGAGACTCTTTTTCTTCACGAACACAACAATGTGAGAGTGTTATGTTATATATTTGTGTGGGAACTCAAGCCATACTCAGTACAATTGTCAAGTGACTTGACAGTTCACACTGAACGTCTCGAAATAACTGTGAATCATATTTGACAATATGTAAAGTATAAAACGGTTTTCTCTCTTGTACAAACTAAACTGTCCATAACAATTGATATCAATCACGACAGTAATAATACGTTACGATGTCACATGACTATTTAATTTAGTTTTCAAAACCATCATGGAAATAATTAAATTAAATTCTTTCAATCCAAGATTTAAAAAATTATGTATCGTCCAATTAGATAGAATTAGTTGAAAATAAATACAAATACATACCTAACAATCAGATAATGAACAGTTACTAAGCAATGATATTTATAATAATTATTAATAATTATAATTAGATATGGATCCACATATTCATTTCACAGAAAAAAAACGGTAATTTGTTTTCTTCAACCATGCCTTTTTTCGTGTCCATCAACGCGATAAATTACACCATTTTCTTACTAGGCCAATAGGAAATACACACATTAATTACCGGTACACTTTTACTTTCATATTATTATTATTTATTTATGATGTTTGCTTTATACCACTCATTGTACCATAGCAACAATAACAATCCTTCATACTCCCGTCCCGATCGACCGTCTCCCCTATATACTAGCACTATTGGTCGAACGTTTCGACTCGCCAACAATGGTACAGAGAAAATGAGAGATATGATTTCGTGAGAGCGAATCTCACGGGCGGTGTTTGTATATGGGGATCCGTAATCTGACCAATAGCCATCGTTGATCACGACCCAAAAAAAAATAACAACAGAATGCTCTGTTGCATTGTTGCATTTGTATGGGAGGATTTCGTTAAATTAAAATCGGAACTTGATATAAAATCGTTGTTCCCTATTAGGCGCCATGAAGGAATGGAAATATGAATGGAAGATATGGAAGATGTCGGACGGGATCTTCAAGTTAGTTAGATTGGGTTATTCATGTTACTTTTTAATAAAAAGATAACTCATTTTCAAACTATAAATCTTATTGTAATAATTTCAGGGATAAAAAGCAATTCGAACATTTACATTGGGGGGGGGAGAGAATCTTAATTTTTATTATCTTGTTCTTCTTTTTCTTCTTACTTTCAAAATTAATTCAATTATTTTAATGAATCAAAATAAATTGACCCCAAAACAAAACCTAGCCCGTCGTAACTATAACAACCTAATTTAATTTGACCCATCACAATTTTTCGATATTCAACATAATTGATTTGATAATTCCAGTGTACCTTTAGCAATTAATTATTATCCCACAAGGAATCTATCGTCACTAAAATCTCGCACCCAGGAATCCCCACGTATCTCCGTGAGACCTCATCACCGCGCATGCGTAAACCGCCATGATCTCGTCTACTGATTATTCCACACGATATAATGTTTTCACTTTCCCTTTCCTGTGGACTCGATCTCTTTCGAATCGTAGCACAGAAAACATCAAAACTTAGCCTATATACTCTGTCTTATTATCTCACGGAAACAATTATATCGTTCACATCGACAATTGGCGCCTATTGTTACCGGGGCAAAATGGCGGCCGGTGTTTACACCGTTACAGCGCAGGCGCCCTAGCTAGAATGTGTTACACGGGTTAGGTAATGAGTTAATGAGATAGGTAAAGGGACAGTGGGAGAGAGATAATTGAATAAGAACGCACTGAGAGAGGAGAACGCTATAGATCCGGTATTGGATGAGTTAATTGTTTATTTTTTGTTTTTAATGTTGAACCTTCTTATTGCGTACGCATGGTGTATTAATTAATTAATTAATTAATGTATTTCAAGGCTTTTATGGGTAACATGATGATGATGCTCAAACCAATTCTTATTTAAAATTTAAGAAAATGATGAAATTGAACTTAATTGATTAAATAATCTATAACACTGAAGTCCTAGTTCAACAAATGTATATACCTATAGCAAGCTAGCTTGTCCGCTTCACGTTCGACATCGGTCTTTTCCTACACCCCCTATGCCGTCACAGACTTAGAAGATATAGGCACTTATGGAAAACAAATCGAGTAGAAATAGTACAAATATTTATAGTATGATTACATGAACATTTTCTCTTCACTAAATAAGAAATATGTGTTTCAAAGTCGGACATGAACTTAAGGCAAATAATCTACCGGTTAAAATTACATTTTGGGAAAGATCACACCCTTCTCGAAGTTGTCTAACAATTGCAATGAATGATTTTGTTGTCTCTCTATCACTGGAGAGGTGAATCACCCTTTATTTTGATAGCACAATAATGAAGTACCTACATAAATACCAATGTGGGCAAATTATTTCGTGACATAATCTAAAGAGCTGTAGGTACCAGTACCACCATCAGTGATTGATGTTTACAAATAATTTAAAACACAATATTATACTGAAAACGTTTTGCTAATCACTTTTGTGCGAGTAAAATCTTCAATTTTTACAAAATAATTATTTTTATCTGTCATCCATATAATAGTTACATTCATCATAGAACATGATCTAATATATGGTTTTCCTCAGTTGTGTATATTAATCATCATCTAGTGTTTATGACTGACAAATAATTAGAAGTAGACTCAAATGAATGTTTCGAGTCTTGAAATTATATTATATCTGATTGATCTACTATACATATAATAACACTCATCAAATAGGATGACCTAATATATGGTTTCCCTCAGTCGTGTATCATCCATACAAATACCTCATAACTACGTCATAGACTCGGTTTAACCCATCATTGTCTCCTTACCGAGTTATGTTTGCTTTAGGCTATACAACTGCTGGATCGACACTTCCGACTGTCTCTGCTACAGAATAGGGGAGACGGTCGATCGCCAACTCTTATAGTATCTATCGGTTAGTGGGTCAATCCGCCCTCATCCTACCAATCAGCTGACAGATCGACACTCGTGATCGATAGTACTGGAGGATAATAGGAAACGGACGTTCGTAGTGTAGTGGCGTTGTGCTATATGAATATATACTTTCATTTTATGTCGGAGATATATACACGGGAAACAGTGGCGTGTGGGCAGGAATACGAGGAATTGGGTAGGATTTATATACGTACTGCTGCCCATGCACTTATTGTTTTTGTTTTGTTTACTATATTTTTTCAGTCACTATTGCAATAAACTTACATTCGTTTTTTGTTCGAAAAACACCCAATTCAGACCCTCAATGAGTAAATTATCCCAGATATTTTTTCTCTATTAAACTAGAACAATGTATAATAATAGCAGAAAATGTAAAAAGTTTATATTATACATATCACCATGTTTGCTAGGTCACCATAGCAACTAGAAATGTTGGTAGACAAACTAAATGTGAAATTGTGATTGGAGAACACAATTTGGGAGACATTTTTGTCTATTTATCACACCAATATGGGACAGCACCTATAACAAAACCTATATTTTCCATCCACGATGCATGGTAATTAATTGCACATAATTATACGTAAGATGATGAAAAATAAGTGAACCTGTAATACGTGTCACTAACTCGTTATTCCCCAACTAAGGCTAAGGATGACAAAGCATTGATCACATGGCAACTCAAAGGGAAATCTTGACACTCCAAAATGAATATGCCTTTGTCAACGCCAGTGACAACATTATGTGTATAGGCTTATACTACAATTATTGAAACATGTGACTATATATTTATATATATATCTGTTGAAAGAAACATATGACATTTCATATTATACTTTTCAGGTATTCATTTTAAGTTGACTTTTAACTAAAACTTGTTCTTCTCGTTTTTCACAGGTAACCTGGCCGTTCCAGTGTCTAGTTGCCGCCACTGGGTTTGCTACTCCGCCACATATTAAGGTTAGTACTTTATATTTTCTCCTATTTGGCAGCACTGTGCATGATGGTTGGTTACAAGCGATATTTTGTACTGGTGGTAGCGTTACATGCTGATGGTTAGTTACAAGAAATACTACACGCCAGACTTTCATTTTTCACTCTCACTCTCTATGTGTGAAGAAACAAGGATGGACAAACTTGAATTCGATATTCGTGTTCCGAAATTTCAGTAGCGGTTGGGCGAAACAAAAAAAATCCCATTTTTTATTTCAATACTGCTTATAACGACTCCACTAACAGCTAGGTTATCCGGGGGTACGAATGAGAGGGTGATAATGAAACGATGAAGGAATGATAGGTGTAAGGACCCATGCCTTATGCCGGACTCGAACCCACGTCCAAGCCGACTTCAGTTCCTAGGGCAGGGCGAGTGTTGACTGAGCCACAGGGGTGGCACGTTCTGGAACAGTCGAAAATGATCTGAGAATTGGACTTTTTAAAATTGATGTAGTGGATTGAAATTGATATACAACAAAAAGAAGCGTATTCCTTCGAAGTTCGAGTTGAAACTATAAATCACGATCGATATTTTAATTGTTCCCGTTTTTTATAACCCACTTAACTCTGGGTTCCTTTTTACTTTTTTCCCATTTATTCAAATTGGACTTGGAATTGAGCTTATTGTAAAGAGATCAATACATTATATTACGTATCATCACCATTATAGTACAAATGGTGTTGAACTTATACCGTATGTGAATTACAGACTGAGCTTTAATTCACGGTATTACCCGTAAAACAAAAAGGAGAAAATATTAATCCTGAATCAGAATAGTAAGTTCGAATGTTGAAAGTGCAGCACAGTTCTGGTTGATTATATACAGATCAAATCGAACAAAATGTTAGTGAAAATATTTTGGAATTGTCATTTTTAACTTTTTTAGTACTGAATTTATCTAATTCAATAAAATATTTAGTATTACCGATGTAGAGAATATTTACAACTTTCCAGCTGTAAAATGAGAATAAATTCAAATGTTATACTCAACGCCTAGTCTCTATTCCCTTAAAAGTAGTAAAATGCGCTCCTCAGTGCAATATTGCAGACGACAAACTGCTTTCAAAAACTACTAACAATGAAACAATAATTATAAATGTCATTGTTGAAACTTACGAAATCCTTTTACTTTTCAAGCTTCTTTTGATTGCATCCAAGAATAAAAACTTTTATTGATGAATACCTCTGCCAGAAATTAAATTGCAACTATAGTTTCTTTAGGTCTACTCTATATATTTTTTTTCTATATACATATTTGTTTACAACAATGCAACCTTTGTTATAGGCCCATTTTGTCACACATTTTGTCGATCACCGGGTCGATCCTACTTTCCAAACCCCTGACCAATAGAGAATTGAGGTCACAACCAGAAGAGTTTCACTTTCTGTGATTTCTTGTCGTTTTCGTTTTCATTCGTTTTTTGTTTATGTTGTTTTTATTCTAATTGTTGTAAAAATGAGTATAGGAGATTCTGTAAGCAATCAGCTATGAAATAAATACACGTGGCTTTTTCACCACGGCAGTATTCAGGTCAAGATCAAGTGATCGTATTTCTTTTAATTGTCGAGCTAAAACTGGTTTTTCTCTGTTTATCAAGTTGGGTTTTTAATTGACACTCTGTATCTCTGTCACTAGGATTATATAATTATAAGTTACATGAATATTAATTAATGAATTTGAATTGCTTGCCGTATCGGTGGTTTAGAATGGTACTTGCTCTGCACATATGTGTCCTCGAGGCATTATGTCAGTGAAGACTTAAAGTGGTTCTAGTGTTACTTTATAAACATTATAAGGAAATTTAGGGATTTCAGGGAATTTTTTTATTTCATGCTTTGTAATTAATTGGCCTATTTATATTGTTTGAAGACTTCTGCATATCTCAGTGCAGACATAATTGTTGGGAATACTAAAAAAAACGAGGTGTTCTGATTCTGAAACTGGAAAATATATATATATATATATATATATATAAATAAGGTGAACAAATGTGATGGTTTTGTAAATAATATAAATGATTCAAGGGCTGTAAAATTTCAAAAAGCAAAACAATGAAAATATCAGCTAGTCAATTTTGAAAAATGAGGAATTTTGTAATCATTAATTTTAGTAGGTATACCTTTGAACCATGCACAAATCATCTTCTTTTTAATTCTGCTCTGTATCTCTAATATACTCTGAAAAAAATATTAAAATCAACATTTTTATATTGAAATCAATCAACTTTTCATAAAAAAGTTGAGGGTTGAGATTTTTGACATCTTCGAACCATACACAATTTATCTTTATTCAATTCTGCACTATATCTCTAATATACTCTACACAAAAATATTAAAATTATTTTTTTGATATTGAACTCGATCAACTTTTTATAATAAAATTAGGAGTCGAGATTTTTTATAATAAGATTCATAGAATTGAAAATGACAATCGCAGTATACTGTTCTACTTATAAACTTTAGAATTTTAGAATGCGAAAAACTTCAATTATAATCATTTTCGAAAGCTATGTGAAAACTTGCGTTACGGATTCTTTTTATATATAGGCCCCTATATATTTATACATTTTATTTTATTACATCTCCATAATAGTGATGTAACTAGAAAATAAAATATATAATTGGAACCACAATCGTTATGATACCTTACCATTTTCAACATAATAAAATTTTATGCTTAAAATCAATAATTTCAACATTTCAAAATCGAAAAGACAATTTAGGTCCATTATCAAAAGCAAATCGGATATGTTTTCAGTTACGGTTATTCTTGGTATTTTTTGCTATTTGTTTGTTAGTATTTTGGCGTAAACACAATTTGAATTAAACACTTTTGAAAAATATAGTTGCATTTCTTATCATTAAAACTCGTCCTGAAAAAAAACATAATACCCTGAAAATACTACAATCATCCAAATATAACGATGCTATTTGTGTTTTTCAAGTTGGTAGTCGACCATCTTTTGTGGATACAAGTACACAAGTATATAGAAGATGTTTCGATGACACAGCAACTAGTTTGTAGTCTCACTTTTGCACGTGTAAACTCGTAAGACGCGTATAAAACAACTTGAGCTGTAAAACAAATATGCGTTCGACGTGTTAAAAATCATACAAACAAACGTGATCCGAATTATCTGCTTTTCGGCAGTTTCAGAATTGATACTCAACAAGTTTTTAACTGCTCTTTTATTTGTCTAAATATTGACATTTTGCATGTCTTGTTTTCGGCAAACATGTTTAATAGTGTGGGTTTTATTTTAAAGCTTGTTTTCGAGAAGACACGGAGGCTAAATATGAGAGGTGTTAAATAAAACAAACAAAGGGAATATTAAAATATTTATTTCAAATTTGTTTCGCATATTGTGAAAATGTTATTCTTCATGGGGAGGAATGGAGTGAGTGAAGTATCAGTTTTTGTTTTGACTTTTGAATTATTAGTTATCACAATTCACATTTGAAGAAAATATATACATTTTTTACCCGGAGAATAATTGGGTCATTTTGTCGAAATATTTTAATTCAATAGTGTTTGACAACGATTCTATCACATTTATAATAATTTATATAGTAAGATCGCCCTTGTGGTGCCCCGTCCTAACGGACTTACGTACCTTTCATTATTCGCTTGAATTGGGGAACAATCATCTTGCAACAAGTTTCAATCTAAACTTAAAATTTAATGTTCCAGATTGAAAAAATCTGTAATATTTCTCAAATTTCTTCAAAATGTTGTGTTTGATGATAATTTTTCACACTAACGATGGTTTTTCTCACACTTTGTTTTTACAGTTTTATGTTGGAATTATTTTCCAACTTCACTACATTTTTGTCCAATTTTAATTAACAATTATTTCAATTATTCGACTTGCAAATCAACATTTCATTAAATTGTAATCCTCATTCTCACTGAATCTCAGCTCTACGGCGTCGGGACACTTCGCCATGGGTCCAGGGTTCGATTCCCGCCATGGGCTACTTTTTTCTTTTCATGCTTCTGGCTAAAGATTATGGGTTTGGTTGATTTTTTTATCTACCTATATTGTTTAGTGACGGCTATTGGTTTTATCCTTTATATAAAAGGAATCACATGCCCCTTCTTAAACACGGCTGCACTCGGTTCGTTCCTGCGGCGACCCACTCGTCAATAAACAACACACATCAGCACATGATAGACTGTTCATCTTTTCATACAAAAATTCTATCGACCGTGCCTGTCAATTTTTTTAAAATTATTATTCTACTTCATTCAAGACATCATCTAGGTGCCCGTGAATTGACTAATGATCTTTCTAAATCCATTTCCCTTGATATCCTTGTCAAAATAATTCAGTCGCAAGCAAGAAGCGAGAAGATAACTGGAAGAAGTACAGATCCAGGAGTTCCTGTGAAGGACATGAACAGAAAGCAATTGAACAAGTATTGTTTGAAATGTCATTAAATATTTCACGACTTAACTAGTGATGTGTCCTTGATTGTTTTTACAATGAGTGGTCGTTTCATACGTGAAATGAGAGAAGAGAATCTGCATGTGCAGAATATTGTCAACATCACGCCAACAGGTATATCATTTGTGTTAAACTAAAAGATACTAAAAGAGGAGATCGGTTGGAAGTGGAGAGGGTATAGACAAAGGTGGGTCAGAATGGATTCATCCAGAGAACTATAATTGGCTGGAATGGGCTTCTGGAGAAGGGAAGAAATGCGAAGAAAAATTGAATAATTTAAGAAAGTGGTGTATATAAATAGACATAAGGACGATAAGTAGAGCATCTCGCCACCGTGCATTAAGCATATCTGCAAGAGGTATGAACATATATACATACATACATACATATACACTATAAGGTAATCACTGCCGTAAAACAGTTATCATTTTGGAGAATTAGTATTGGGCTGCATGGGCTTTCTACTTCTTACTGTTGGGATACGAAATGTTTGTTTAATGTAGGCCTACATTTTGCTTACCAGGGAGTGATTGTGGTGTGTGTTTTGATATTGCATCAATTTGAAGTTGCTGAATTTTCCCCGCCATTTACAAACATTAGTGCTACTATTTGGTTAGGTTACTATTAGGAGAATAGGAGAAGGAAGTCTACAGCTTTTTAGTATATCAGTATATATTTCAGCTTTTCAGAATATCGGCTAAACCAAGATGTAGTAGCAATACGAAATTTCAGTACCTAAATTCTTCTAGTTCGAGGTCCTTTGATAATAACATGACAGAGAAAATTTTGTCACATGAACAAATAAATATACATATCACAAGAAGTCAGCAATATATATCGTAAGATGCCTCACTCGATTGCTGGCAATCCAACAGGGCAGTTTGCCCACAGCAAAGTAATGCTCGAACTGAAGGTCCTCACATCAGAGTGGTGCTTTAACCGAAGGTTTCACCCAACGTAATCTAAACTAATAGTTATATCCAAGTCGTTTCGCTCGATGACTTCTTGACTTTATTTAAGGTTTCTTAATTGCGACCAACACAAAAGTACGGATGCCATAGAAGTTAATTTTGTTGGTGGCGTTTCTGCGGCTGCAATGAGTACTTGATGCTATAGCTTCGACACATTTGCTCTCAAAAACAATTCTACTGAAGGCACTTTCTCGAACTACCCACAGTAAAAATTATCAAGTTAACGAAAGAAATTCACAATACTGGTGCATTCTGCATTCTGTTATCACATACATCCTGAAAAAATGGAAATCTGAATAAGTATTATTTTGAAACAAATCTTCAAGCTGGTTTTTAGAACTCTTATTGGGATTCCATCACTTGCCTTTAGAATTGGATGTATGCCGCATCTGCAGAGAAGGTACAATCCTACCCAATCATCACCTAGTACACCACGCATGCCTGTGCCTGAATACAGCAGGATTCGTCCATCCCATCTGTCACCATGTCAACTGGTTGGCAACGAAGACCGATCTTCACAGCGTGCCGTTGACAATGGAGCAACCCTGCATCACTTGTAATACCCAGTTCATCATCAATGACGGTAACAGGCCGAGGCTGAAGATTGAAATGATACTGAAGATGATGATTTTTGTATCGATCGTCTGTGAAATGTCGGTACGTTATAAACAGAGTTCCACAACTCGATAATTGGTCCATTTGTGATGGAAAAAAGAGAGGTAATCAAACGGTAGAAATGTAAAACAACAAAAATGGTGGTAATAATGCATCGTTCACTCGTTCTTATTGGTTACTATTGTTGAATACATTATTTTACCCAAGTACTGAATTGTGACACCATTCTATTCGACTTGGTTATGCACCTATAGTTAGTAGGCCTATTAGCGGTTTAAAGGCACGTCGGCAGCGAGTCATTTTGAGCCTGTGTTCATGTCCATGTACTTTGCCATGGTTGTCAACGGGTAGAGGATGTTTTAAGCATATGGAGGGAGTGGGCAAGAAAGAGAAAAGCAAGTGCGGATAATATAAAAGAAAAGAAACGAAGACGATAGATGAGGAGAAAAGTGACAATAGAATAAAATAAAATAGAATGCAAACGCAAGGTTCAGCACTCCCTCCATACTCCGCTCATCTAAAGGCCATCACTCGACGGAGACGGTCCGAACTTGATCCTGGGCCCTAACTATAGATCGTAGTCATCAGTAGAGTGCGTCGTTAAACCCAATACTACCTCTCGAACTTATCGCCATGGATGTAATTCCATTGCTCCCGACGACAGCTCTGGAGATCACGGGCCCACGCAAGCCCCCACACCATGTCAAGATGTCCGGATCCTTCAAAGGGGGGTCATGTACCTGATCATCTTCCAGTCTAAATGTCTTAATTGTTATCCCGAAATTATTTAGACATATTTGTCCTCATTTTCAGATCGCCACGTTATTATTTGGTGTCATTGTGGTTCTTTTCATTGGTTTTCACTTGGAATACGATTTATTAGCTGTGACAAAGATGCTCAACACTGCTCACGAAGTGCTGGGTGGTTACTGTTGCCACGCCGTACTCTTATGGGCACTGAGCTACTTTTACATCGGCTGCGTAAGCGCAGTAAGTGGCATTATCGTTCTCATTGCTTCCTCCAGATTCCTCGTTCATGTACTCTGTGGCTGTCCTAAACCTGAATGTCGTATATGCAATCTCTCGTGTGTGAATCCATAGGGGGGGGGGGATTTATGTCTTACTATTTGATTGAGGCACGGTATTACCAACGTGGGAGTAGCTCTAACTGGCAGTTTAAAGTTCCTATCACCATGGTTACCCATGCTATTTGTTTTCACCAACTCTCAGATAAGGGTTAACTGGACTTGGTAATACTAGGCATGAGTAAATTTGAAAAATATATAATACAATCAGCATAAATCTCACTCCTATATCTTCATGAATAGGAAATGCAAGAAACGACAGTTAGGTTAAGGGTTCACTTACGACAGACACTCACAACGTACATGAATGAGGCCCTGGATCATAGTCTAGACATACATAGTCTTGTAAGGGGGCTCATTCACGGTGCTTATAAAAATAGATAAATTCACCTACACTAATTTTTTTCTGTGTTCAAAAATCAGTGTAACTGAATGAAAAGTTTATATCTCCAAGATAATTGTATGCTCTTTAATGAGTATGACTGAGATTCTATTTCAGTGAATTCAATTAGTTTTAAGATAACACCTTCAATTGAATAAAAAGAATGTGATGAAATTCATTGCGAACTTTGCAGATGTGAATTTCTCATTCAAGTACCCGTCATGTACCCGTCATTCCCGTCTTGGTCGACCATCCTGACATAGATTTTCGTGATTTGATAAAGTGAATGTTGGGATGATTCCTTAGCAACAGACCACGACTGCAATTCCTTAACACTGTGCAAAACACTTGATAAAATAAGATTCCATATAATCTTCCCGTCATCACATTTATCATGCACTGTCGCCAATAGATCTTAGTTATCATTAGAGTGCGTTAATTGTTAAACTCAAAAATCTCAATAATGTAGATCCGAGATAGCAAAATTAATATACGGTCCATTGGATGAGGGTGGATCATGTGAGAATAATGATGAACAGTCATACACACCGTTCGCGATTTTTAGAGCTATACCTGTATACACGAAAGAAGAAGGACGTTTACCAACATAGCAAACACAAATATTACGATCATTTTTCGTATAGTTGTGTTATTTTCATGGTAATTATGATTTTTCCGGACGAGGTTTACGATTAGAGATACAACTGCATCTTTCAAAAGTGCTAAAACCCTTGAAATTTCAATGACTTTAGAAGTATTCACCCAAGTTTTAACAATGATCCAGTTGGTATTCGAACTTCTCCTTGTGGCATATCAATAAATATTGGATCGGTTCCATAGTGATCTTTCCAGATATATAGGTAAGAGATCGTAGGTAAGAGATAGTGACTAGATTTCTTCAAACCTGTCAAACCGATCTCAAGAATCAATATTTTCAACTCCAACAGTTTGGGAATGTGATCTATCGATCTACGAGTCTGTCCACCAATACTCTATGAATCAATAACTCAACGAAAGAGCGGACGGCAAGAGTCAACAATTATTCGTGTATTCGATGAACGACAGATGAAGTCCCATATAGTGTACAGCTGCCATGGACGGTGTAGTGAACATGAGTTACAGTTTTAGCATTGTATTCATTGTATAATTTGTGTGCTGAATAAATAATCAACACTGTGATTAGATGAACGTGGTGAAGATACTATTTCATAGACTGGAAAAAATTGGGCTTCTATCAAATATTGTAGTAGGCCTAGCTGTTAGAATATTCATATATTATATCAGCTCTTATACGCACCATCTAGAGGCCAAGCGTGCATTATGGATTTCAAGAAAGAAAGTACTACTAAATCGACTGATTGAGTTACGATGTGCAATAAAACTTTGAATACAAACTTGTAATTGGATGAGTGATAGCGAAGACTCCATTTCACTCTTATGGAGCTTTGTCTGTGTTTGTTTTATGTTGTAAAAATGATAAACAAAGAGTTTGAAATTTATTTGGGATGATCAACAAGTTGAGCTCCATAACGAAAGCAGTGAAAATCAATGTGTGAATATTTCTCTCAAATATACTTTTTACCGGCACATGCAGCGTAGTGGTTAACGCCCTCGCTTCATGTGATCCGGGAGGCGAGGGGAATTCCGAACCCAGTTCGATCCCCGCCGCCGACCATCTTAACAGAGGTTTCTCATGGTTTCTCTCTGTAGTCTAGGCTAATGCCGGGATGGTTCCTACAATAAGTCGGCCATGACCGCTTCCTTCCCACTATTCTTCCCATTACCCAAAAACCTTCATCTCATTAATCATCCATCCGACGCCATTAGATCTGCGTTATCATAACAGTGCGTCGTTAAACCCAATATAAGAAAAGAATATATATATACTTTTCATATAAACATCTCGCTCATCTTACAGAGCATGTGCTGCGTTTTCCCAGTATACCGTCATCAATGATCTTCAATGATCATACAAGTGTTTTCCTAGAGTATAGTTAGTCACGCAGTTATCTTTGTGTGTTTTCCACTAGTCCGATAACTCGGTCACGGGTTTCGAACCCACGACAGTCTGACCTATATACGAGAACTAGTCTACACTGGCTACAACATGCGTACATACAAGAAACGTGCGTAAGTCAGGTGCGTAGGGGGAGAGTGGTGGGAGGGGGAGAGGGAGGGGGAGATTCAGACTTATGTACTCACTGTATATCATTGAGGGTTTTCCCTCTCTCTCTCTCTCTCTCTGTCTCTCTCTCTCTCTCTCTCTCTCTCTCTCTCCTCTCTCTCTCTCTCTCTTTCTCTCTCTCCCTATCTCCCTATCTCCCTCCCTCTCCCTCTCTCTCTCTCTCTCTCTCTCTCTCTCTCTCCCTCTCTCTCTCTCTCTCGCACGCGCATCCTTGACCTGATTGTGTTATCACACTCTTGTTTGCGGTCGGGTAAAGTGCGGCGTCAGATTTTTGTCTCCAAAGTACCTCGATTCGATATTCGTAAAAAAAAAACACGAGCCTAACGAGCTAATAAACAAACATAGGTTTGGCCACTTAAGATAGTAACGTACAACACTACAGTTTAGATAAACAAATTGTCGGTACGGTCTACACCTTGACGCACTTGTTGTTGATGCTCCGATCGACCGTCTCCCCTATAGAGTAGCAGAAGCGGTCGGATGTGCCGAACCGCTGACAGCTAGTGTACACCACCTATGAGTGTCGGGTGATTTATGAGGGTAATAAGGACGTCTGCAGTATAGAAGATAATGCACTTGTTAGAAAGAGAAAGCTTTGGCCAGTACGACAATGAAAAATGATAGAAAAACAACATTGTTTCTTTCAATTTGTAAATTCTAATGTAACTTTGAAAAAAAATCGTAATTTGTACATTTTGTACGATGCAGTATACATTTGTGCATTCATTTTATTTCCAAGCTATAAATATAATACCCTTTGGGTAAGAACCTTTTTATGAGTGATTGGAAAAATGATACACAATACAATAATATGATGAATTATATTTATTGAAATAAGTAAAGTATCAATATAATTTGATAAAAATAACAGTAATTAGTTGACAATCACTAGATGAGTGAAGCGAATTGACTCAATGTTACCGTGCGTGTACTCCAAAAAAACGAACATTTTTTTTCATTATTGTCGGAATGCACATTATATACCATCTAACTCGATACTGATAGCTTTGGGCGTAAAAGCCACTTTTGAGAAAATAATTTCGAAATATTTAATAAAATCATACCTAAAGAATAACCAGTAGGGAAAGTATAGAAAAAAAATTGGACGATCATAAATTCAAATGTCCACGGAATTCAAATACATGAATTACACATAACTTCAGAGATTTAAAGATCCCCGAGTCTGGTTCTAAAATGATCAAAATTAGTACAGAAAGAGAAAGACAAACATTTATGTAATATTTAAAAAGTGAAATATTATTTTCTTCTTAACATTTCCCCCAACAGCCAAGTTATTTTGGGGTATGAATGAGCTGGTAATAATGAAACTTTGAAACACTGAAAGGACGAATTCAAAAACGGGACTCGAACTCACGCCCAACGTTGATTGCAGTTTATAAAGCGATGCCTTAGTTGACTGAACTAAATGGTGGGCGGCTAATATTTCAAGAATTCACAAATTTATAAATTGAAAAGTAAGTTTTTATCTATTACGTAAAGGTAATCGAAGACTACTGATATCTAAACCATGTAGCCTAGTTTTTCTGTAGTCTAATCACATTAATAATACTGTTAAACGTTCACCTTTGACCCGTGAAGTTGTACTGACCGTTATTACGGTAATAACGGTCACGATATTAATGCACCATTACCTAACACGTGCAGAGGTAATCGACAATAAATTGAGCTCTCGCCACTCATGTGTCCAGAATTCCCTGATCTCCCCTGATATTAACGAGATGATAAATAATTTAGTATAATCTATTTAATAGTAAATGTGTATGAAAGATAAAATGTGGTATTATGTTTAGTATTTCGAAATATTGAAAACTCTTTAACATTTGGAAAGGCTGAAAATATGCGACGGCTGAATTATGAAATTTGGATGATCATAATCTCGGTGACCATGCTGACCATCAGAAAGCCATCTAACTTCAGCAAAGTATCAACTAAACTGGTGAGAGGAGTGGTCGAGTGGCTAGCACACAGAACCATCATTCATAAGATGCAGGGAGATTGTCGTGCCGATGAAGTATCGTGACTTATAGTACGCCATTTCGTGCAAAACCGAGTCATGGACATGTCTGGGTATATCGATACTGATTTTTTGAGCTATTAGTTTTCATTGAAAATAGATTCATTGATTCATTCAGCCTCTTCTCCTTGGTAATCAGCCTCTTCTCAAGCCTCCTTGGTTCCTTAGCACCTCAGGCTCTTCTGTTCAAGCCTCCTTGGCCATCAGCCTTTTCTCTTCAAGCCTCCTTGGTCATCATCCTCTTCCCTTCAAGCCTCCTTGGTTCCTTGTCACCTGAACCTCTTCTCCTCAACCTCCTTGGTAATCAGCCTCTTCTCCTCAAGCCTCCTTGGTAATCAGCCTCTTCTCCTTCAAGCCTCCTTGGTAATCAGCCTCTTCTCCTCAAGCCTCCTTGGCCATCAGCCTCTTCTCCTTCAAGTCTCCGTAGTAATCCGCCTCTTCTCCTCAAGCCTCCTTGGTAATCAGCCTCTTCTCCTTCAAGCCTCCTTGGTAATCAGCCTCTTCTCCTCAAGCCTCCTTGGCCATCAGCCTCTTCTCCTTCAAGTCTCCGTAGTAATCCGCCTCTTCTCCTCAAGCCTCCTTGGTAATCCGCCTCTTCTCCTCAAGCCTCCTTGGTCATCAGCCTCTTCTCCTTCAAGCCTCGTTGGTTCCTTGTCACCTGAACCTCTTCTCCTCAACCTACTTAGTAATCGGCCTCTTCTCCTTCAAGCCTCCTTGGTTCCTTGTCACTGATAACAAGAATGACATACCCTGATAGCTTCTAAACAAGCGGGATGTGGTCTGGAGGTGACCGCCGCAAAGAGGAAGAGGAAGAAGTGGTCACAGTATAGGCCTATAGACCGTACCCATAAATAACGTAAAACATTTATATGAATGAAACGCCTATAAACATTATTTTTTCATTATCAAT
Source organism: Brachyptera putata (assembly GCA_907164805.1). NCBI lineage: Eukaryota > Metazoa > Arthropoda > Insecta > Plecoptera > Taeniopterygidae > Brachyptera > Brachyptera putata. The sequence goes on from OU015469.1 coordinate 14,220,736, forward strand.
ATGTAAAATTCGTCACAATGTCATTGAACCCTAATTCAGGCTCAGAATGACGAGGTAGTATCTTTCGGACGAGGGCGCAATCTTATACTTATTTCTTGTACCGTACTTTTAATGGTAAATCGAAGTGGCTATATAGACGAGAATTTTCCTGTCACGAAGATCTTGAGTTTTATGGTTTCTAGGGGAAGAAAAACTAATATATATATATATATATATATATGTGTGTGTGTGTGTAAAATCTTCTTTATTAAGATGATCTCTGCCCATATTCGGGTTGCCGATGCGACACAGAAAGAATAATGAAAAAACAATAAGATACAGAATATATAAACACAGATAATAAAATAAAAGAATGGATAATGATTGAAAATACAATAGAAGAATTGAATATATATATATATATATATATATATATATATATATATATATATATATATATATATATATATATATATATAGGCCCTATATATATCAGCTTGAAGTGTGTGTGAGCGTTTTTAATATGAATAAATAATACTGAGAATGTTGAATATGACGATACACGACGATTATCAGATACTGATTGCAATTCCATTCAATCTTCACCAAATATCCATTAGTTATATTATTGCTTATCATTCAGTTCCAATCGAACCACCTTGCCGATGTTACAATACACAATTCCAATAAAAATACTCCAAAAACGAACATGCCATTTTTTTTCTCTCATTCCAATATTTTGCCATTTTCACATTTAATATATAATTCATCACCAGATCACAATCTTTTTGTAATAAATTTAATACCACTCCGTCATTAATTCCCTCACTCGTCATTATCAAGAAAGCACGTACCCTTTCAATATTAATTCACAAAAGATAACCCGCAATATTGTACAGTCGAAACCGACGATCGATGACTGCTGGTCATAGGGGAGACGACCGATCGAGGTAATCAACGCACCGGCGTATTAATAATAGATAATAGGTGTGACAATATTAGCCGCGCCGTTAATTCGTCGATAGCGTGACGCGTGGCTGTATGCCATGAGGGTCTGATTAGAGGCACGTCAAGCAAGCGTTTAGAGGAGTCAATATGGTGATTAGGAGAGTACTTAGGCCGTTGACGTGACTGGGGGGGGGGGGGCGGTAATTGTGATAATTAGAATAATTACAATGATTATAAATTATTAATATATAAAATAAGAAAATTATAATAATGATATTTTTTGAAATGAAAAAAAATATATATATATATATATATATATATATATATATATATATATATATACATGTACATATACATGAATATATGTATAAATATATATATTAAAGAAACGGTTGATTGACACCGGAAAATCACTTCTTCAGCGTTTCATCTGTTTTCTATATGAGCAACTTGATCAAATCTGTCCAATTTCTAACAAAATTTAAAAAAAAACACCTGCAAGAATATGTTATCAGTTAAAGAAAGGTGATTTAAAACCGACAAATTTTATCAGTAAAAATACTAACAATATTAGTGATAAATAATGATACGTGCTTTTCTGTTGACTCTTTCACCATTTTAATTATCAATTATCAGTGAATTAATATAGTTTATTGGGTATAAATTAGGATTTCCATGAATCAATGGGTAAAACTGATATCGCGTTATGTCTGTTCAAAACACGTGTTAGTCAATGAAATAACATAAAAGAAACGTGTTTTCGGGATCAGATCATTTTCACGGTCGAAATAGTAGATAAAATCTCTCCATCAAGTATTGGTTTCCTGTGTATGTAGATAATATAATCGCTATAATTGACATCATATCTTAAATTTATATTGGGTTTTCCGGCGTTCTCTAATGATAAAGATTCATTGGCGCCCGTAAACGATAGGTGAGATGAGAAGGTGATGTGGGGTTATTTTATCATGTGTTTAGGACAGTGGGAAGGAAGCGGTCGTGGCACCATGCCTGTATAAGAAGGGGAGGAGGGAAATAGGGGAAATGACTCCCTCACTAATGTATCTGACCCCTTTCCCCCCGCCTCCTTCACATGTTTTGGCAACTGGCAGTCAACTATCGCTAGCGGTAGAAACCGAAGTCGAGACGGGCGTGGGTTCGAGCCCCGCATAAGGCATGGGTTTTTGTTAACGTCTTTTCACCCCTATAATTACTCATCGTTCCATTATCATCCGTTCATTCGTACCCCCATATAACCTAGCTGATGGTGGGGTCGTTAAGCAACATTGAAATTAAAATTAAATTAAACTCAATATGAATAAATATTTTTTTAAAGTTTATTGCTGAAGATCGGTGTCACAGCTGTCGATATTTCCACTAAATTGAAGTACCTCGATTCTGGTTTAATCGTACAATAACTCGCTAGTTCAATGGATTTTTTTTTCAATATGTTCCTCAATAGACGTCCAAGTCGGGCAAACTGACTGGTCGACACGTCCGACCGCCAGTGCTAGTAGATAGGGGGGACGGTCGCTCGGAGAAACACGTGGGGTGCGTACACGTGGTGTTCGAATAGCACGTGTACTAGGACACAAAGGGGTTGATCACGTGAACCTATGCTCGCTGGAACAACACATAGACCTCGGGACTAGAAAAAGATCTAGTTTTAAGATGATTAATTTGTTAATTAGAAGATAATTATCAGTTATTATTATCGGATAATTAGAGGATTGTTATCAGAACTTTTGAACAGTATTAGATATCCAAATTCTAATACTGGAGAGACAATCTTCGATACCTTCAAAATAGCGTGAGTGAAATAAAATTATCAACTTTGAATTTTAACTGTGATTCGTAAATGATTTTATTAAAATTTATCAATTTTAATCTTAAGTCTCAAACCCCAGTCTTGTATAAAAACTAGATTATTCTATATAGGGCGTACTGATCGCGGAGGCATCAGTGTGCCAACCCCTATATTTGATATGTAATTGACCAACATTGTAAGTAATATTCATCAAAATTTTAAAATTCTACTTTAATCTAAATTTAATTTGAATAATTCAATTTGAATTTAGTCATCATTCCAAATTTTAATAATTATAATTACAATTCTGATAATAATTTCTAATGATTCTAATAATTCTAATATTTAGAATAATTAATTCTGAATTCATTAAAATTGTTTTCAAAATAAATAATCCAAAAGGGAGAACAATTTAGACTTAGAATTTATGACCCAATAAATTTGGTTTAGTGTGATGGACACACTAAACCAAAAACTATGAAGTTTCAATTCTTCCATTTTACGTGACTCTACCCCCTCCCCTCAACCCCTTTTGTCTCATTGTCTTCAACCTTCAAGGAGCAGGGAAGACTATGGAATATAATAAGAGAGAATATCAAAGGAAATTATTATGCTCCGTGCCAAAAAGAGAGGAAATTAAATGAAGGTCAATTCAAAGACCTTCATTTTCTTTTCTCCTCTGTGTACTTTTTGTACTTCTAGTTCTGACAAGAAAAAGTTTTTAAAAGGGAACTTACGAAAAATGTAATCTTAAGTTGATAATTTTAAACGCGTAGTTGGGAAACTAGATGCACAAATGAGATGTGTGTAATCAATCCAATTGAAATACAGATCAAAACGAAAACAAATCGAACTTGTACCGGAAAGATGTATCAAGTTCTCCTAGGAATAATAAAATAACATTGAAATTCTAGCATTAAAATAAAAATTAACAATAAAATACGAACTTATTATTTAATATGAATGAATATCCTGGTATAATCGTATTTCTGAAGTGCAAAAAATACACAAGAAAAATGAAAAAGAGAAAATCAATTTTTGTTGTTGTGTATATATATATTCGAATTCGGTTAAATATCCATCATTTCTTATATGATTTCATTTTTCTATTATGTATTTTTATTATAACTATTTTTTAAGAATATAAGATATATAGTGATCGATATGACAATACATAATTTTATGTCATGTTTTTCTGCAAGTTGCTCTACAGGTATCCCTACATAATAACATTCTGTCTTGAACTCATGTTTCCTACGGCGGTAAGAAGTAAGAAGGGGCGAGAAAAAGGGTTTCTTATTGTCATTGAAATGATACAGAGGGGTGCGAAACCTGATTGCGTAACTAAAGGGGTAAAGAAGTACCTTGAGAAAGAACATTTATATAGGTTTAATCATACAGGTTATACAGCCAGCTGGCTCGAGCTGATAGAATAGGGGATGGGTACAGTAGTTTCATCGGATGTCTTCTCCATTCATGATTGTGAGAATACGGGTGTTTCGACTTGCCAGTCTTCCCGTATTATGTTTTGTTGTTCCCTGTTATTTACTGTCTGGTGTATCTACTTCCCCCTCCCCCCTTTAAGAACCCCTGGAATAATTATATTTTTTCAGTCGCCCTCCATGCGAGCTGTAGAAACGTAAGTTCATGTTGGGCGTGGGTTCGAGTACTGCATTAAGTTAGAGCTAGACCCCATAGGTATGGCTATATCTGCAGGTACCAATATCACCACTTTATGTTACTAAGGCCCGGTATTATGAATAATAAATTTGTTGATTAAGCGATAATTAGTGGATTAGCTTGTTATTACCCTTGGTTACCAATGTTATTTTTGTACTGCAATTGATTAATTAGCTTAATTAACACATTTTTATTATTGGTAATATGGGCTCTAAATGTAATTTTGTATGTTTGTTTTTTACACAGCCATGCAGTAAACATCCTCCTCAACAATCGTTCGTGGACCTGGGAACAATAGGAGATTATCCTAGGGATGTTTCTTCCATATTCCTTGTATGAACGAAGTTGGACTACACATATCATCCTGTGAAGAAAAGTCCGGAAGATTAGATGAAAAAGTCATCTGTAGTACGCCAGATGTACTGCGTGCGATACATAGTCGAATAACGCTGCTAGCGACGCGTAGCGGTGAAACGGACAAGCTTCATTTAACCGCGTGCAAGACGGACGTATGGTAAGTACCGGTATAACTAGGGGAGACGATGTATTGGCAATTGCTGCTATATTATATAAAGCGCTACTTGAATAAATTTCATCAGAAATATATTTGTTTTAAACTTTCAATTAATGATTCCCATTGGCTACTGGCCATATTATTTCCGTCAACAGGTTTGAGTAATTATTTTTAAAATCGCGTATTGATTACTTCAATATTGTCTCATAGAGAAGGTTACGACTTATGTGATGAATATTTTAATATAATTATCATATTGATCTAACTGACCGAAAACAATAGAATAATATAGTAACAGAAACTATCCCATAATTAAATTTCTTTCTCAACAAAACGATGGCTACTTTTTTTATTGTTCCATGTATCCAAACTGTTTCACAAAAATATTGAACATGATTATACCAAATTTTTGTCACAATCGTTAGGGACTAAATCAAATTTAACAATACAATCAATGTTACCAAATACATATAAAGACTATTACACGAGACTATTACCATTATTTTATCAGACCATGTCGTATTAAAATGCCAGCTGACCAGTTAAGGAAATACAATAGCAAAACATTACATCACGTGAAGTGGAAACGCACAACATTGAAATTAAGATTCAGCAAAACTGTATTTAAAGAATGAATAATTGGATTAATTATAAACGAAAGTTTCAATTGCCATTCAAACACATATATCCGGACTTTTTGTGCATGCTTTAATCAATTCAATTATTAATGGATAATTAAATATTCTATTTGAATCAATTACCTCTTCCTGACCAGTGCAATAAAAGTAACGTGATTGTTGTGCAACTTTGCGAGCATTTGGGCTCCTGTAACAGGAGGTATAAGAATATACCGGCACATGTAGCGCAGTGGTTAACACACTATCATGTTTATTTCTTTTTTATTTATATTGGGAGAAGGAATGACTCACCGGGTGAAAATTTTAATTTTTCGAAAAAAACATTTTTTACACATTTTCTCTTCTAGGGTATCTTCTAAAGTATCGAATTAGATGATGACACTTGTGAATGTCAAGTTTCAACTAAATTTGTACTTTCGTTTGACCTGTGGGCCACGACCGACTGCTTCCACCGACCAAAAACACATAATGAAATAAGCTTTCGGCTCACCATCTCATTGTCTCATATAGGCGCCTATCATATTCCGACCCCAATAGTGTGTATTATCAGTACAGTGCGTCCAGTGGTTAATTTGTAAAGGAAAAGGTGAATAGGCCTAAGCCCTCCTAAATAACAGTCTTCTTTAATTTTGGCGCGTATACGCCGTACTTAGAACGCCCGTTTACAATGGGGGGTTTGGGGGGGAAGGGCCCCCCAGCTCATGCGGGTACGGGGCGCATAGTTCGGAAAAAAATTAATTGGGGGTTAGATTTGGAGCATTTTATGCCTTTTGGAGAACCTTTTTCATGACACTCTTGTGTGTGCGTCATATTTACCATCTAGGAATGTCTGACAGCAGCCTAATTAGTATCATTGAATTTTGAAATTATTTTAATTTTACTTTGTTACAGATAGATCTTACGTTACACCAGAACTAGAAATAGATGAGTGAGCCCGGCTGACTCTCTAAAAAAGGTGGATGAGTCGGTCTACGTGGGCTTAGCCACAAATTAACCATTGAGTGCGTCGTTAAACCCAATATAAATGAAAAATAGTTTCAATTTTCAAATTGCAATGACGTAGCTGGCTTAGACACACAGGCGGCTCGTAATTACTATTATACAATATAAATATTATTATAAATATTTATTATCCTTTTCCTTTTCTTCTTTACTTGAAGGTTATGAATACCCATTTCGATCTTTCACCTTCTTCTGTACATCTCGTGATCTGTGTCCACCGGTCGACCGTTTCCCCTATTAACTAGCATTGACAGTCGGTGGTGTCGATCCGCCTATAATCGTGGAGCGGATTGTAGGAAAGTTCCACACACCGCCGTGAATGTGTGATAAGCCTATTTTAATCAAGTAACTTCACCTCTCTGGTTCTTAACCACGTAAGAAGCGATGATCCAAGGTCATGTTAGAACAATCTCGAACTGTACCACTTCTAACACTAACTATAGCAGGAACCGGCACATGTAGCGCAGCTGCTAACGCGCTAGCTTCGTGTTTAATTCTTTTTTATTTATATTGGGAGACGGAATGGCTCACCGGCTTCGATATCCCAAGCAGCCTTAGAAACGAGAAACGACTATGGAGTCACCTTCACCCCCCAAACCCGACATCGTTGGATGGGGAGATCGTTACGGACAGATATATATATATATATATATATATATATATATATATATATATATATATATATATATTAGGCACTCTACTGATGACTACAAACTATTGACGCTGGTAAATGATATATGAGATGATGGGATGATGGGATGATGGGATGAAAGGTTATTTTATTATGTGTTTTTGGATGGTGGGAAGCAGTCGGTCGTGGTCTGATGAAGGAACCATCCCAGATGATTCTAAACGACAGAGGGAAACACGAAGAATCCCTGTCAAGAGAGTCGATCATGACGGTAATCGAACCCCGGTCTCTTGAATAGCGGTTCAGTGTGCTAGCCACTCGACCACTTGTCTCAGTCGCTTCATGTGATCCGGGAGGTAATGAGGGCACATTGAACCACGGTTCGATCCACGCCGCTGTCTTTCTTCACGTGGGTTTTTCGTGGTTTTCCTCATGCCGGGATGATTACAATATAGGCCACGACCGCTTCCTTCCCACTGTCCTTCCCATTACCTCAAAAACCTTCATCTCATCATATCATTGGAAATACTGGAATAATATCTTATGCATACTATAGTTTAATAGAATACTGGAAATAATATCTTCACAGCTTTCAGAAAAGTAGCTTCTATAGCATACTGTCAATCCATAATGAACATTAACAATAGGTTAAATGTTATTTGTCTAGTACGTAACAGCATAGAGAAACTATGGTAACAGTAAAAGGTGGGGTAAAAATCGATGGCAAAAAATCGAGTATTACTGTTGATTGCAAGTGATCTTTCCACCTTTGTTGTTATACAATTTGAGTACCGCTAATTACTATTTTCGTTAATATTGTTTCTATCTTATGACGTATTTTTTAATTTTATATCTATCAAATCACCCTGGGGGGAAATGAGAGACCTCCATGAAGACTAGGGACGTCTTAACTTCTTACCGTTCAATTGGTTACTTGTTTTTTTTTATATAATTCAATTAATAGTTTGATAATGAATATTTCACTTGAGTGCGTAAAACTGATCCTAAGATAATAATGAAAATATATTTTACTATCAACAAGTCGAAGTATGTTCTCGAACGATTGAAGTTGGCCTAATAGTTTATTGGCTTGCCACGCGAAAGAACTGCCACTCCCCCCCCCCCCCTCTTACCCTCCGCTGTCAAGGATCACAGCCTTCTTGATAACCTTTATGACGTCATTACCTAATCATGCTAGCGGTGTGTCTGTATCAAGCATTATGATTGGTTATTACTCGACTGTTTTCTTGCAGTCTTATTGGCTGATCAACTACGTGCGTAAATACATGATAAGATCTGATAATATTGTTGTTATTATTTTGCGCGGAAAATTATTTTATAATAGTAAATAAATACATTCTTTTATGTAGTTATTTTTTCAGACTTTTTTTTTAATGAATTTCTGTGATTCATTTTATCTGAAGTGAGACTTATATCAATAAGAATAATTTATGGTTTGTATTAATCTGACCTTTTGACAGTGCAGTGATGAGTTGAGGGATAATCAAATAACAAAGAATTAAGTCAATATAGTTATCCATATTTTGTTTTCATTTTGTTTTGGCGTCAACATGTCAATAATCGATTTTATCGTACATCGAAAAAAACAAAATATTTGTCAAATTTATGGACCAAAGCCCCCTGGATGGAGTAATGAAGTGTAGTATAGAAATGTTTCATTATATTATATAATATATAATTCTATGATATTTCATATGTCAGTTATATAGTAGGGTCTACATAATTATATACTATTATATGACAATTTGTACCTAGTCCTAATATCATCATTACTCAGTACTCACGATAAAATATATATATATATATATATATATATATATATATATATATATATATATATATATATATATACATATATATATATATATATATATATATATATATATATATATATATATATATATATATATATATATATATATATATATATATATATATATATGTATAAGTTGTAGCGTAGACTTTGAGGGCCGGAAGAAAATGATAAGAAGTCACTTTTTGGATATTTGCCCTTCCTTGAAACAACTGGTGGCTCTAAAAACAGCCTGTGGTTTCGACGTTTCAGCTGAGCCGTTCAGCCATCTTCAGGGGTCGTTCAGGAGTCGTTGGACTCAGTTTTCCAATATTTTATTCAAATATACATAGTATATATATATTTTATGTGTGTTTCATATTAAAAACGAATTGAATTATCCATAAATATTCATTTTTTTATCATATATATTATGTATATATATATATATATATATATATATATATATATATATATATGTTGACATTTGTTATCTGTCAGAATTTTCTGGAAATCATATTCGAATTTTCCCATTTTCTGGACACAGGGTACCGTACATGCGCAACTTGAACCATATATTTAATTACAACCATTGCTCTCAACGGTTTGGAGATGTTATTTTTATCTTTAAGAAGAATGAATTAACAATTGTTATTCGTCAGAATTTTCGGAAAATCATTTTCAATTTTTCCCGTTTTCTGATCACAGGGTACCACACATGCCCGCTTTGGAACATATATATAATCACAATCATTGCTCTCAACAGTCTGAGAATATTATTTCAATCTTTTGGATAAATAAATTGACATTTGTTATCTGTCGGAATTTTCTGAAAATCATATTCGAATTTATCATTTTCTGGACACAGGGTACCGTACATGCGCGACTTGGAACATATATTTAATTACAACCATTGCTATCAGCGGTCGGGAAATGTTATTTTAATCTATTAAAAGAATGAATTGAAAATTGTTATTCGTCAGAATTTTCGGAAAATCATTCTCAATTTTTCCAGTTTTCTGGTCATAGGGTACCACACATGCCCGCTTTGGAACATATATTTGATAACAACCATTGCACTCAACAGTCTGAAAATGTTATTCCAATCTTTTAGAAGGATGAATTGACATTTGTTATCTGTCAGAATTTTCTGAAAATCATATTCGAATTTTCTCATTTTCTGGACACAGGGTACCGTATATGCCCGACTTGAAACATATATTTAATTACAACCATTGCTCTAAACGGTCTGGAAATGTTATTTAAATCTTTCAGAAGAATGAATTAACAATTGTTATTCGTCAGAATTTTCGGAAAATCATTTTCAATTCTTCCCGTTTTCTGGTCACAGGGTGGGCCTACCACACATGCCCGATTTGAAACATATATTTAATTACAACCATTGCTCTCAACGGTCTGGAAATGTTATTCAAATCTTTTGGAAGAATGAATTACCAATTGTTATTCGTCAGAAATTTCGGAAAATCATTTTCAATTTTTCCCGTTTTCTGGTCACAGGGTACCACAAGTGCCCGCTTTGAAACATATATTCGATTACAACCATTGCTCTCAACGGTCTGAAAATGTTATTTCAATTTTTTAGAGGAATAAATTAACAATTGTTATTCGTCAGAATTTTCTGGAAATCATTTTCAATTTTTCCCGTTTTCTGGTCACAGGGTACCACACATGCCCGCTTTGAAACATATATTTAATTACAACCAATGCTCTCTACGGTCTGGAAATGTCATTTTAATATTTTGGAAGAATGAATTAACAATTGTCATTCGTCAGAATTTTCGGAAAATCATTTTCAATTTTTCCCGTTTTCTGGTCAAAGGGTACCACACATGCCCGCTTTGAAACATATATTTAATTACAACCAATGCTCTCTACGGTCTGGAAATGTCATTTTAATATTTTGGAAGAATGAATTAACAATTGTTATTCGTCAGAATTTTTGGAAAATTATTTTCAATTTTTCCAGTTTTCTGGTCACAGGGTAGGACACATGCCCGCGGTGAAACATATATTTAATTACAGCCATTGCTCTCAGCGGTCTGAAAATGTTATTTCATGCATGAAAAAGGATCAATTAACAATTGTTATTTGTCAGAATTTACCGAAAATCATATTCGAATTTTCCCGTTTTCTGGACACAGGGTAGGACACATGCCCGTGGTGAAACATATATTTAATTACAACCATTGCTCTCAGCGGACTGAAAATGTTATATCATGCATGAGAAGGGATCAATTAACAATTGTTATTTGTCAGAATTTTCCGAAAATCATATTCGAATTTTCCCGTTTTCTGGACACAGGGTAGGACACATGCCCGCGATTTAGCATATATTTAATTTCAACCATTGCTCTCAGCGGTCTGAAAATGTTATTTCATGCATGAGAAGGGATCAATTAACAATTGTTATTTGTCAGAATTTTCTGAAAATCATATTCGAATTTTCCCGTTTTCTGGACACAGGGTAGGACACATTCCCCCAATGAGACATATAATTTATTACAACCATTGCTCTCAGCGGTCTGGAAATGTTATTTCATGCATAAGAAGGGATGAATTGACAATTGTTATTTGTCAGAATTTTCCGAAAATCATATTCGAATTTTCCCGTTTTCTGGACACAGGGTAGGACACATGCCTCCGATGAAACATATATTCGATTACAACCATTGCTCTCAGCGGTCTGAAAATGTTATTTCATGCATGAGAAGGGATCACTTAACAATTGTTATTTGTCAGAATTTTCCGAAAATCATATTCGAATTTTCCCGTTTTCTGGACACAGGGTAGGACACATGCCCGCGGTGAAACATATATTTAATTACAGCCATTGCTCTCAGCGGTCTGAAAATGTTATTTCATGCATGAAAAAGGATCAATTAACAATTGTTATTTGTCAGAATTTTCCGAAAATCATATTCGAATTTTCCCGTTTTCTGGACACAGGGTAGGACACATGCCCGCGGTGAAACATATATTTAATTACAACCATTGCTCTCAGCGGACTGAAAATGTTATTTCATGCATGAGAAGGGATCAATTAACAATTGTTATTTGTCAGAATTTTCCGAAAATCATATTCGAATTTTCCCGTTTTCTGGACACAGGGTAGGACACATGCCCGCGATGGAACATATATTTAATTACAACCATTGCTCTCAGCGGTCTGAAAATGTTATTTCATGCATGAGAAGGGATCAATTAACAATTGTTATTTGTCAGAATTTTCTGAAAATCATATTCGAATTTTCCCGTTTTCTGGACACAGGGTAGGACACATGCCCGCGATGAAACATATATTTAATTACAACCATTGCTCTCAGCGGTCTGGAAATGTTATTTCATGCATAAGAAGGGATGAATTGACAATTGTTATTTGTCAGAATTTTCCGAAAATCATATTCGAATTTTCCCGTTTTCTGGACACAGGGTAGGACACATGCCCGCGATGAAACATATATATAATTACAACCATTGCTCTCAGCGGTCTGAAAATGTTATTTCATGCATGAGAAGGGATCAATTAACAATTGTTATTTGTCAGAATTTTCCGAAAATCATATTCGAATTTTCCCGTTTTCTGGACACAGGGTAGGACACATGCCCGCGATGAAACATATATTTAATTACAACCATTGCTCTCAGCGGTCTGAAAATGTTATTTCATGCATGAGAAGGGATCAATTAACAATTGTTATTTGTCAGAATTTTCCGAAAATCATATTCGAATTTTCCCGTTTTCTGGACACAGGGTAGGACACATGCCCGCGGTGAAACATATATTTAATTACAACCATTGCTCTCAGCGGTCTGAAAATGTTATTTCATGCATGAGAAGGGATCAATTAACAATTGTTATTTGTCAGAATTTCCGAAAATCATATTCGAATTTTCCCGTTTTCTGGACACAGGGTAGGACACATGCCCGCGATGAAACATATATTTAATTACAACCATTGCTCTCAGCGGTCTGAGAATGTTATTTCATGCATGAGAAGGGATCAATTAACAATTGTTATTTGTCAGAATTTTCCGAAAATCATATTCGAATTTTCCCGTTTTCTGGACACAGGGTAGGACACATGCCCGCGGTGAAACATATATTTAATTACAACCATTGCTCTCAGCGGTCTGAAAATGTTATTTCATGCATGAGAAGGGATCAATTAACAATTGTTATTTGTCAGAATTTCCCGAAAATCATATTCGAATTTTCCCGTTTTCTGGACACAGGGTAGGACACATGCCCCCGATGAAACATATATTCAATTACAACCATTGCTCTCAGCGGTCTGGAAAAGTTATTTCATGCATGAGAAGGGATCAATTAACAATTGTTATTTGTCAGAATTTTCCGAAAATCATATTCGAATTTTCCCGTTTTCTGGACACAGGGTAGGACACATGCCCGCGATGAAACATATATTAATTACAACCATTGCTCTCAGCGGTCTGAAAATGTTATTTCATGCATGAGAAGGGATCAATTAACAATTGTTATTTGTCAGAATTTTCCGAAAATCATATTCGAATTTTCCCGTTTTCTGGACACAGGGTAGGACACATGCCCGCGATGAAACATATATTTAATTACAACCATTGCTCTCAGCGGTCTGAAAATGTTATTTCATGCATGAGAAGGGATCAATTACAATTGTTATTTGTCAGAATTTTCCGAAAATCATATTCGAATTTTCCCGTTTTCTGGACACAGGGTAGGACACATGCCCGCGATGAAACATATATTTAATTACAACCATTGCTCTCAGCGGTCTGAAAATGTTATTTCATGCATGAGAAGGGATCAATTAACAATTGTTATTTGTCAGAATTTTCCGAAAATCATATTCGAATTTTCCCGTTTTCTGGACACAGGGTAGGACACATGCCCGCGGTGAAACATATATTAATTACAACCATTGCTCTCAGCGGTCTGAAAATGTTATTTCATGCATGAGAAGGGATCAATTAACAATTGTTATTTGTCAGAATTTTCCGAAAATCATATTCGAATTTTCCCGTTTTCTGGACACAGGGTAGGACACATGCCCGCGATGAAACATATATTTAATTACAACCATTGCTCTCAGCGGTCTGAAATGTTATTTCATGCATGAGAAGGGATCAATTACAATTGTTATTTGTCAGAATTTCCGAAAATCATATTCGAATTTTCCCGTTTTCTGGACACAGGGTAGGACACATGCCCGCGGTGAAACATATATTTAATTACAACCATTGCTCTCAGCGGTCTGAAAATGTTATTTCATGCATGAGAAGGGATCACTCAACAATTGTTATTGTCAGAATTTCCTGAAAATCATATTCGAATTTTCCCGTTTTCTGGACACAGGGTAGGACACATGCCCGCGGTGAAACATATATTAATTACAACCATTGCTCTCAGCGGTCTGAAAATGGTATTTCATGCATGAGAAGGGATCAATTAACAATTGTTATTTGTCAGAATTTTCCGAAAATCATATTCGAATTTTCCCGTTTTCTGGACACAGGGTAGGACACATGCCCGCGATGAAACATATATTCAATTACAACCATTGCTCTCAGCGGTCTGAAAATGTTATTTCATGCATGAAAAGGGATCAATTAACAATTGTTATTTGTCAGAATTTTCCGAAAATCATATTCGAATTTTCCCGTTTTCTGGACACAGGGTAGGACACATGCCCGCGATGAAACATATATTTAATTACAACCATTGCTCTCAGCGGTCTGAAAATGTTATTTCATGCATGAGAAGGGATCAATTACAATTGTTATTTGTCAGAATTTCCGAAAATCATATTCGAATTTTCCCGTTTTCTGGACACAGGGTAGGACACATGCCCGCGGTGAAACATATATTTAATTACAACCATTGCTCTCAGCGGTCTGAAAATGTTATTTCATGCATGAGAAGGGATCAATTAACAATTGTTATTTGTCAGAATTTTCCGAAAATCATATTCGAATTTTCCCGTTTTCTGGACACAGGGTAGGACACATGCCCGCGATGAAACATATATTTAATTACAACCATTGCTCTCAGCGGTCTGAAAATGTTATTTCATGCATGAGAAGGGATCAATTAACAATTGTTATTTGTCAGAATTCCCGAAAATCATATTCGAATTTTCCCGTTTTCTGGACACAGGGTAGGACACATGCCCGCGTGAAACATATATTAATTACAACCATTGCTCTCAGCGGTCTGAAATGTTATTTCATGCATGAGAAGGGATCAATTAACAATTGTTATTTGTCAGAATTTTCCGAAAATCATATTCGAATTTTCCCGTTTTCTGGACACAGGGTAGGACACATGCCCGCGATGAAACATATATTTAATTACAACCATTGCTCTCAGCGGTCTGAAAATGTTATTTCATGCATGAGAAGGGATCACTTAACAATTGTTATTTGTCAGAATTTTCTGAAAATCATATTCGAATTTTCCCGTTTTCTGGACACAGGGTAGGACACATGCCCGCGATGAAACATATATTAATTACAACCATTGCTCTCAGCGGTCTGAAAATGTATTTCATGCATGAGAAGGGATCACTTAACAATTGTTATTTGTCAGAATTTTCCGAAAATCATATTCGAATTTTCCCGTTTTCTGGACACAGGGTAGGACACATGCCCGCGGTGAAACATATATTTAATTACAACCATTGCTCTCAGCGGTCTGAAAATGTTATTCATGCATGAGAAGGGATCAATTAACAATTGTTATTTGTCAGAATTTTCCGAAAATCATATTCGAATTTTCCCGTTTTCTGGACACAGGGTAGGACACATGCCCGCGATGAAACATATATTTAATTACAACCATTGCTCTCAGCGGTCTGAAAATGTTATTTCATGCATGAGAAGGGATCACTTAACAATTGTTATTTGTCAGAATTTTCTGAAAATCATATTCGAATTTTCCCGTTTTCTGGACACAGGGTAGGACACATGCCCGCGATGAAACATATATTTAATTACAACCATTGCTCTCAGCGGTCTGAAAATGTTATTTCATGCATGAGAAGGGATCAATTAACAATTGTTATTTGTCAGAATTTCCTGAAAATCATATTCGAATTTTCCCGTTTTCTGGACACAGGGTAGGACACATGCCCGCGATGAAACATATATTTAATTACAACCATTGCTCTCAGCGGTCTGAAAATGTTATTTCATGCATGAGAGAGGATCACTTAACAATTGTTTTTCGTCAGAATTTCCTGAAAATCATATTCGAATTTTCCCGTTTTCTGGACACAGGGTAGGACACATGCCCGCGGTGAAACATATATTTAATTACAACCATTGCTCTCAGCGGTCTGAAAATGTTATTTCATGCATGAGAAGGGATCAATTAACAATTGTTATTTGTCAGAATTTTCCGAAAATCATATTCGAATTTTCCCGTTTTCTGGACACAGGGTAGGACACATGCCGCGATGAAACATATATTTAATTTCAACCATTGCTCTCAGCGGTCTGAGAATGTTATTTCATGCATGAGAAGGGATGAATTGACAATTGTTATTCGTCAGAATTTCCTGAAAATCATATTCGAATTTCCCGTTTTCTGGACACAGGGTAGGACACATGCCCGCGGTGAAACATATATTTAATTACAACCATTGCTCTCAGCGGTCTGAAAATGTTATTCATGCATGAGAAGGGATCAATTAACAATTGTTATTTGTCAGAATTTTCCGAAAATCATATTCGAATTTTCCCGTTTTCTGGACACAGGGTAGGACACATGCCCCCGATGAAACATATATTCAATTACAACCATTGCTCTCAGCGGTCTGAAAATGTTATTTCATGCATGAAAAGGGATCAATTAACAATTGTTATTTGTCAGAATTTTCCGAAAATCATATTCGAATTTTCCAGTTTTCTGGACACTGGGTAGGACACATGTCCGCGATGAAACATATATTTAATTTCAACCATTGCTCTCAGCGGTCTGAAAATGTTATTTCATGCATGAGAGAGGATGAATTGACAATTGTTATTTCTCAGAATTTCCTGAAAATCATATTCGAATTTTCCCGTTTTCTGGACACAGGGTAGCGCACATGCCCGCGGTGAAACATATATTTAATTACAACCATTGCTCTCAGCGGTCTGAAAATGTTATTTCATGCATGAGAAGGGATCAATTAACAATTGTTATTTGTCAGAATTTTCCGAAAATCATATTCGAATTTTCCCGTTTTCTGGACACAGGGTAGGACACATGCCCCTGATGAAACATATATTTAATTACAACCATTGCTCTCAGCGGTCTGAAAATGTTATTTCATGCATGAGAAGGGATCAATTAACAATTGTTATTTGTCAGAATTTCCGAAAATCATATTCGAATTTTCCCGTTTTCTGGACACAGGGTAGGACACATGCCCGCGGTGAAACATATATTTAATTACAACCATTGCTCTCAGCGGTCTGAAAATGTTATTTCATGCATGAGAAGGGATCACTTAACAATTGTTATTTGTCAGAATTTTCCGAAAATCATATTCGAATTTTCCCGTTTTCTGGACACAGGGTAGGACACATGCCCGCGATGAAACATATATTAATTACAACCATTGCTCTCAGCGGTCTGAAAATGTTATTTCATGCATGAGAAGGGATCAATTAACAATTGTTATTTGTCAGAATTTTCCGAAAATCATATTCGAATTTTCCCGTTTTCTGGACACAGGGTAGGACACATGCCCGCGATGAAACATATATTTAATTACAACCATTGCTCTCAGCGGTCTGGAAATGTTATTTCATGCATGAAGAAGGGATGAATTGACAATTGTTATTGTCAGAATTTTCCGAAAATCATATTCGAATTTTCCCGTTTTCTGGACACAGGGTAGGACACATGCCCGCGGTGAAACATATATTTAATTACAACCATTGCTCTCAGCGGTCTGGAAATGTTATTTCATGCATGAGAAGGGATCACTTAACAATTGTTATTTGTCAGAATTTCCTGAAAATCATATTCGAATTTTCCCGTTTTCTGGACACAGGGTAGGACACATGCCCGCGGTGAAACATATATTTAATTACAACCATTGCTCTCAGCGGTCTGAAAATGTTATTTCATGCATGAGAAGGGATCAATTAACAATTGTTATTTGTCAGAATTTTCCGAAAATCATATTCGAATTTTCCCGTTTTCTGGACACAGGGTAGGACACATGCCCGCGGTGAAACATATATTTAATTACAACCATTGCTCTCAGCGGTCTGAAAATGTTATTTCATGCATGAGAAGGGATCAATTAACAATTGTTATTTGTCAGAATTTTCCGAAAATCATATTCGAATTTTCCCGTTTTCTGGACACAGGGTAGGACACATGCCCGCGATGAAACATATATTTAATTACAACCATTGCTCTCAGCGGTCTGAAAATGTTATTTCATGCATGAGAAGGGATGAATTGACAATTGTTATTGTCAGAATTTTCCGAAAATCATATTCGAATTTTCCCGTTTTCTGGACACAGGGTAGGACACATGCCCGCGATGAAACATATATTTAATTACAACCATTGCTCTCAGCGGTCTGAAAATGTTATTTCATGCATGAGAAGGGATCAATTACAATTGTTATTTGTCAGAATTTTCCGAAAATCATATTCGAATTTTCCCGTTTTCTGGACACAGGGTAGGACACATGCCCGCGGTGAAACATATATTTAATTACAACCATTGCTCTCAGCGGTCTGAAAATGTTATTTCATGCATGAGAAGGGATCAATTAACAATTGTTATTTGTCAGAATTTCCTGAAAATCATATTCGAATTTTCCCGTTTTCTGGACACAGGGTAGGACACATGCCCGCGGTGAAACATATATTTAATTACAACCATTGCTCTCAGCGGTCTGAAAATGTTATTTCATGCATGAGAAGGGATCACTTAACAATTGTTATTTGTCGAAATTTCCTGAAAATCATATTCGAATTTTCCCGTTTTCTGGACACAGGGTAGGACACATGCCCGCCGTGAAACATATATTTAATTACAACCATTGCTCTCAGCGGTCTGAAAATGTTATTTCATGCATGAGAAGGGATCAATTAACAATTGTTATTTGTCAGAATTTTTCCGAAAATCATATTCGAATTTTCCCGTTTTCTGGACACAGGGTAGGACACATGCCCGCGGTGAAACATATATTCAATTACAACCATTGCTCTCAGCGGTCTGAAAATGTTATTTCATGCATGAGAAGGGATCAATTAACAATTGTTATTTGTCAGAATTTCCGAAAATCATATTCGAATTTTCCCGTTTTCTGGACACAGGGTAGGACACATGCCCGCGGTGAAACATATATTAATTACAACCATTGCTCTCAGCGGTCTGAAAATGTTATTTCATGCATGAGAAGGGATCAATTAACAATTGTTATTTGTCAGAATTTTCCGAAAATCATATTCGAATTTTCCCGTTTTCTGGACACAGGGTAGGACACATGCCCGCGGTGAAACATATATTTAATTACAACCATTGCTCTCAGCGGTCTGAAAATGTTATTTCATGCATGAGAAGGGATCAATTAACAATTGTTATTTGTCGAAATTTCCTGAAAATCATATTCGAATTTTCCCGTTTTCTGGACACAGGGTAGGACACATGCCCGCGGTGAAACATATATTTAATTACAACCATTGCTCTCAGCGGTCTGAAAATGTTATTTCATGCATGAGAAGGGATCAATTAACAATTGTTATTTGTCAGAATTTTCCGAAAATCATATTCGAATTTTCCCGTTTTCTGGACACAGGGTAGGACACATGCCCCGGTGAAACATATATTAATTACAACCATTGCTCTCAGCGGTCTGAAATGTTATTTCATGCATGAGAAGGGATCAATTAACAATTGTTATTTGTCAGAATTTTCCGAAAATCATATTCGAATTTTCCCGTTTTCTGGACACAGGGTAGGACACATGCCCGCGATGAAACATATATTTAATTACAACCATTGCTCTCAGCGGTCTGGAAATGTTATTTCATGCATGAGAAGGGATCACTTAACAATTGTTATTTGTCAGAATTTTCCGAAAATCATATTCGAATTTTCCCGTTTTCTGGACACAGGGTAGGACACATGCCCGCGATGAAACATATATTTAATTACAACCATTGCTCTCAGCGGTCTGAAAATGTTATTTCATGCATGAGAAGGGATCAATTAACAATTGTTATTTGTCAGAATTTCCGAAAATCATATTCGAATTTTCCCGTTTTCTGGACACAGGGTAGGACACATGCCCGCGGTGAAACATATATTTAATTACAACCATTGCTCTCAGCGGTCTGAAAATGTTATTTCATGCATGAGAAGGGATCAATTAACAATTGTTATTTGTCAGAATTTTCCGAAAATCATATTCGAATTTTCCCGTTTTCTGGACACAGGGTAGGACACATGCCCCCGATGAAACATATATTTAATTACAACCATTGCTCTCAGCGGTCTGAAAATGTTATTTCATGCATAAGAAGGGATGAATTGACAATTGTTATTTGTCAGAATTTTCCGAAAATCATATTCGAATTTTCCCGTTTTCTGGACACAGGGTAGGACACATGCCCGCGGTGAAACATATATTTAATTACAACCATTGCTCTCAGCGGTCTGAAAATGTTATTTCATGCATGAGAAGGGATCAATTAACAATTGTTATTTGTCAGAATTTTCCGAAAATCATATTCGAATTTTCCCGTTTTCTGGACACAGGGTAGGACACATGCCCGCGGTGAAACATATATTCAATTACAACCATTGCTCTCAGCGGTCTGAAAATGTTATTTCATGCATGAAAAGGGATCAATTAACAATTGTTATTTGTCAGAATTTTCCGAAAATCATATTCGAATTTTCCCGTTTTCTGGACACAGGGTAGGACACATGCCCGCGGTGAAACATATATTTATTACAACCATTGCTCTCAGCGGTCTGAAAATGTTATTTCATGCATGAGAAGGGATCAATTAACAATTGTTATTTGTCAGAATTTCCTGAAAATCATATTCGAATTTTCCCGTTTTCTGGACACAGGGTAGGACACATGCCCCCGATGAAACATATATTCAATTACAACCATTGCTCTCAGCGGTCTGAAAATGTTATTTCATGCATGAAAAGGGATCAATTAACAATTGTTATTTGTCAGAATTTTCCGAAAATCATATTCGAATTTTCCAGTTTTCTGGACACTGGGTAGGACACATGTCCGCGATGAAACATATATTTCATTTCAACCATTGCTCTCAGCGGTCTGAGAATGTTATTTCATGCATAAGAGAGGATGAATTGACAATTGTTATTCCTCAGAATTTCCTGAAAATCATATTCGAATATTCCCGTTTTCTGGACACAGGGTAGCGCACATGCCCGCGGTGAAACATATATTCAATTACAACCATTGCTCTCAGCGGTCTGAAAATGTTATTTCATGCATGAGAAGGGATCAATTAACAATTGTTATTTGTCTGAATTTTCCGAAAATCATATTCGAATTTTCCAGTTTTCTGGACACTGGGTAGGACACATGCCCGCGATGAAACATATATTTAATTTCAACCATTGGTCTCAGCGGTCTGAAAATGTCATTTCATGCATGAGAAGGGATCACTTAACAATTGTTATTTTCAGAATTTTCCTGAAAATCATATTCGAATTTTCCCGTTTTCTGGACACAGGGTAGGACACATGCCCGCGGTGAAACATATATTTAATTACAACCATTGCTCTCAGCGGTCTGAAAATGTTATTTCATGCATGAGAAGGGATCAATTAACAATTGTTATTTGTCAGAATTTTCCGAAAATCATATTCGAATTTTCCCGTTTTCTGGACACAGGGTAGGACACATGCCCCCGATGAAACATATATTTAATTACAACCATTGCTCTCAGCGGTCTGGAAATGTTATTTCATGCATAAGAAGGGATCAATTGACAATTGTTATTTGTCAGAATTTTCCGAAAATCATATCCGAATTTTCCCGTTTTCTGGACACAGGGAAGGACACATGCCCTTGGTGAAACATATATTTAATTACAACCATTGCTATCAGCGGTCTAAAAATGTTATTTCATGCATGAAAGGGATCAATTGACGATTGTTATTTGTCAGAATTTTCCGAAGATCATATTCGAATTTTCCCGTTTTCTGGACACAGGGTAGGACACATGCCTCCGATGAAACATATATTCAATTACAACCATTGCTCTCAGCGGTCTGAAAATGTTATTTCATGCATGAGATGGGATCAATTAACAATTGTTATTTGTCAGAATTTTCCGAAAATCATATTCGAATTTTCCCGTTTTCTGGACACAGGGTAGGACACATGCCCGCCGTGAAACATATATTCAATTACAACCATTGCTCTCAGCGGTCTGAAAATGTTATTTCATGCATGAGAAGGGATCAATTAACAATTGTTATTTGTCAGAATTTCCTGAAAATCATATTCGAATTTTCCCGTTTTCTGGACACAGGGTAGGACACATGCCCGCGGTGAAACATATATTTAATTCCAACCATTGCTCTCAGCGGTCTGAAAATGTTATTTCATGCATGAGAAGGGATCAATTAACAATTGTTATTTGTCAGAATTTTCTGAAAATCATATTCGAATTTTCCCGTTTTCTGGACACAGGGTAGGACACATGCCCGCGGTGAAACATATATTTAATTACAACCATTGCTCTCAGCGGTCTGGAAATGTTATTTCATGCATGAGAAGGGATCAATTAACAACTGTTATTTGTCAGAATTTTCTGAAAATCATATTCGAATTTTCCCGTTTTCTGGACACAGGGTAGGACACATGCCCCCGATGAAACATATATTCAATTACAACCATTGCTCTCAGCGGTCTGAAAATGTTATTTCATGCATGAAAAGGGATCAATTAACAATTGTTATTTGTCAGAATTTTCCGAAAATTAATTCGAATTTTCCTGTTTTCTGGACACTGGGTAGGACACATGTCCGCGATGAAACATATATTTAATTTCAACCATTGGTCTCAGCGGTCTGAAAATGTTATTTCATGCATGAGAGAGGATGAATTGACAATTGTTATTTCTCAGAATTTCCTGAAAATCATATTCGAATTTTCCCGTTTTCTGGACACAGGGTAGCGCACATGCCCGCGGTGAACATATATTTAATTACAACCATTGCTCTCAGCGGTCTGAAAATGTTATTCCATGCATAAGAAGGGATCAATAAACAATTGTTATTTGTCAGAATTTTCCGAAAATCATATTCGAATTTTCCCGTTTTCTGGACACAGGGTAGGACACATGCCTCCGATGAAACATAGATTCAATTACAACCATTGCTCTCAGCGGTCTGAAAATGTTATTTCATACATGAAAAAGGATCAATTAATAATTGTTATTTGTCAGAATTTTCCGAAAATCATATTCGAATTTTCCTGTTTTCTGGACACAGGGTAGGACACATGCCCCCGATGGAACATATATTTTATTACAATCATTGCTCTCAGCGGTCTGGAAATGTTATTTCATGCATAAGAAGGGATGAATTGACAATTGCTATCTGTCAGAATTGTCCGAAAATCATATTCGAATTTTCCAGTTTTCTGGACACAGGGTAGGACACATGCACGCGGTGAAACATATATTTAATTACAACCATTGCTCTCAGCGGTCTGAAAATATCATTCCATGCATGAGAAGGGATCACTTAACAATTGTTATTTGTCAGAATTTTCTGAAAATCATATTCGAATTTTCCCGTTTTCTGGTCACAGGGTACCGCACATGCCCCTTTAAACATTTTTATTAATTGCTTTGGGGAAAAT